>PVLA01001625.1:317141-338922 GCA_004027455.1 Hydrochoerus hydrochaeris | reverse complement strand
GCTGATGACAGAGAGTTGGTGAGGGTGGAGGTGCCGTGATGGATTTTTTTTTTTTTTTTTTTTGCAATACTGAGGATTGAACCTGGGACTCTGCTCATGCTAGGCGAGAACGCCACCATGGAGTGACATCTCCAGCCCTTTCTACTTTGATTTTTAAATTTTAAGTCAGGGTCTTGTTAAAGTTGCCCAGGCTGACCTCGATTTACAATTCTCTGGCCTCTGCCTCCTGAGTAGCTGGGCTGACCGGTGTGTACCTCTATACACTGGTGTGCCACTCCTTAATTAGAGCTGATAACAAGGCGCTGAGCACCCCAGTTCCTGGTGCAACGCTCATGTCCACAGGTCTCCCTCCGCGTTCCCACAGCGGGAGACTGCGCGGTGAGCATGCGCACTGTAGCTATCCTGCTCCCTTCTTGGTAAATGCGAAACTCTCAAGCCTGTTTTTGCGTTATCTGAAATGTCAAAATGAATGAAGGGTCGTGAATAAACATCAGAGCGCTGCGCCCTTTACCTAGTTGAGAATCTCTGCTCCAGAATGAGCTTCTCAAATGCCTCTACTGCCCCCCAAACTCTTGAAATTCCTGGGGAATGGAAGCCTGACCTCACTACCCAGGTTTTGGACTCCTGTGAGTTTCTTGCTTTCCCTTACTCTCCATCTCTCTCCTCTGGGATGCTCATTAGAGAGAGCACTTGGCCTTTAGGAATGGTTGGCAGATTCTGTGAGACACTTAGCACAACTGCTGATCAAAAAAAAAAAAAAAAAAAAAAAAAAAAAAAAAAAAAAAAAAAAAAAACAACAAACAAACAAACAAATGAAACCCCAGAACTGTGAAAACTTTAATAATCTGAATAACGGTACCAGGAGATGGGTCAACCCTTCACACTTCCATCTTATAAATAAGAATACTGATACTCAGGCATACAGTTCAGCGAGTTAATTAACCTAAATGCAGAACAAGACTAATCCTCCAGCCTGTGTGTCTCATGGGGGTCCCTTCAATTTGCCAGCCCTGGCCAAGCACCCGCAGGTGAGCACTGTGTATATCTTCACCCCTGCCTGGGTCACTTCTAGTGACTTCAGGATCTAATGCCTGCAGGGTTAGCTAAGTGAGTTCTGTATTAAGAAACCTCTGTGTGTTCTGTGGAACACTCTTGCCAGCTGGGTTATGAGGTTTATTTCAGATGGGACAGTCTCTTATTTCTTCCCAACTAGTCGTTTGTCTCAGAGAAAGTATCTGGAAGCCCTGCAAGTGGTGTTTCCTGAAAAATCTCACTTGGGATATATGTATATATATATAATTTTTAAAAAATATATATATTTTACTAGAGTGACCAAAAAATCAGTAGGCAGAGAGCCAGAGGAACAGAATAAGTAAACAAGCAGATTTTACTTTCTTTTCTCTGAGTTCTGAGTCGCTGAACTCTTCAGCCTCAGTTTCCTCCCTCAGAAAGCAATGACAGGAATATCTGTCTTGTATATCTGTGTGTGAAAAGAAAAGGAGCTACTGTGTGGAAAAATCTTCTGTAAACTTCAGGGCAGTTCCTGTTTCTCACTCTGGCTCACTTTTGTCTACCAGCATCTCTTAACGCTTTCCTCAAATGAGAAGTAGGACACAAAATCTTCACAAAGTATTTCTCAACAGAGCTGCAAAGCCGCCCAAGGAGACAGATCAGATGGTCCCATACACAGCAAAGGAGGAACAAGCAGTGCTGCAGGATTTACTGGGTTTTAACACTC
This sequence comes from Hydrochoerus hydrochaeris, assembly GCA_004027455.1. Lineage (NCBI taxonomy): Eukaryota > Metazoa > Chordata > Mammalia > Rodentia > Hydrochaeridae > Hydrochoerus > Hydrochoerus hydrochaeris. The sequence continues at coordinate 337,184 of PVLA01001625.1, read as the reverse complement.
GTTAGGTAAATCTCTGTTTACTGGGTTCCAAGCTAAATTCACTTCAGAAGACCTGGAATCTTTTCTTCCCAGTTGCCAGCAAAGAAGTTTTGATCAGGTTACTGAATATATCTGAGCCTTATTTAAAAAATGATAATACTGGGCTGGGGATTTAGCTCAGTAGTGTAAATTGCTGCTTGGCAAGAGCAAGGTTGTGAGTTTGATCCCTGGTACAAACAAAACAAAACAAAACAAAACAAAACAACCCCAAAGCACCTCGGGGTCATCATGGAAATTTCAGTGTGACGTTTCTGTCGGTTTTTACTTTTTCCCCTCTGTTTACCATTCTACCCTTCTGCTTCCCAGCTTGCTTTTCCATAAAGTGGGGATAATAATCCCTGGCCTTCTTAGTACCTGGGATGACTGTATGACTCGAGATAAAGGCTGTGGCAGGGCTTTGCAAACAGCAGAAATACCTGGATGGGGTGACCTTGAGCTGATCAGGCCAGGGCTGTGAGGGCAGCAGCCACATTCAGAGGGTCCCCTCTACCTGCTGTCTCCTAGTACCTGCCTTGTCCCCTCTGTCTCTTTCTCTATCTCTGTCTCTTCTATCTCTCACAGCACCTCTGGATCACAACACTGCCCACCCACTGTTCTCTGGATGCAGATGGTGCCTGCTCCAATTCTGTGGGCTGTCAGAAGCCATGGTCATATGACCCCTTCTCCCATTTTACCCTCATAAGTAAATACTAAAAAGACCCATTATGGGGAGATAAGGAAAACAGGAAGTGCTTCTGAAAATGCCCAGCACCCTACAGCACACAGAATAACCCCACCCCTCCAGAGGCCGCCAGTGTCTTTTGCCACTAGACCATCAACCCCCACTGCACTGAGGAAGTGCTGCTATTTCTTGGACCCAGAGGGGACTGTCGGGCACGGCCAGCCTGGAGCCAGAGGGGCGGGCCACTGAGCAGGGGAGCTGAGCTGCTGTATTCTGGGCACAATGTCAAGGCCAGCTGCGAGGAGAACAAGTAGTCGCTGTGTGCCTGCAGCTGGCTGTGGTTAGGCCAAGGTTGTCCCTCATTTGTGGTGTATTTAAAGAGACCCCAGCGGACAACCGTGCCAACGGGAAAAATGCACATGGGTTGGTCAGCCGGACTCACTCAGCTTGCCAGCAAGGCACTCTTTCTCCAGCCGCAGCTTGCAGGCAGTGTGTTTTACCAGTAAATAGAGGTGGGGCAGCTCCTCAGTGGCTCCCAGGTGTATGTGGCCTCAGACAGCTATCACTTGGGGACACAGGCCCCCAGACTCCGGGCTCCGAGCCCTCCAGCAGAGCTGGCCCAAAGGACAGAGAATTGGATAAGGATCTGTGCTTCACACCCTGGTGTCAGTAACCCAGCAACCAAGGGGGAAAGGCGGGCAGATGCGTCAAATGGAGCACAGAACCTCTGGCTTTCTATGTTGTTTGTGAAAACTCCCTACGAGTGAAGTGTGCCCACAGCCCCCCTTCCGGGAAGGAGGAGCAGGCTTTCCCACACTGCTGCAGGCGCACTGGACTTCTCAAAGGGATGCCTAGGCCCCACGGGGCTACTCAGGAAGGCTTTGAGACCAAGCGGGGCTAGGAGGAGGCCTTCCTGGTGGAATGCTTCAGCTCCTCTCTCACCTGTTTTGCTCTAGTGGAAACCAGATTAGAGGCCTGAATCCTACAAGATGGGGCTGGGAGCTGAGAGCCAACAGGCCTGAGGACCCTCAGAGGGGAGACGGAACCAGTGTGCACAAGAGTCGGGGCTGTCAGGTGGCCAGAGTGCGAGGACACATGCTATGGCAGCCAATAAGAAGGTTTCGGGAGAGCAGCCCTGCAGGAGTTAGGTAGGGGCTGGTTATCAACCAGCAAAGGGGTGCCCGCAGCCACACTGTCTGGGACAGGCTGCTACAAGTACCGGAGCAGTCAGGAAAACACAAGTGCACCAATAGGATTGGCTGCCTGGTTAAAAAATGGAAATGCAAGGCTCTCTGCTGAAAAAAAAAATGTTAAGAATTTTAAGATGGCAACACAGGACCTCCTGAGTGCTGGGATTTGTGACTGCACAGGTTGCACACCCACGAAGCTGACCCTGGGCATCTGTGAGTCATCTTGAAGTGGGCAAGCTGGGGACGTCTGGTTTCTCCAGCTTTTCTGAGGCTTTGAGCACTGACTTATACCAACAGCAGCCTCTCCTCACCTGCACTGTTGGTACCTGTCCTTGAGTCTTTGAGGCAGATGGGGTCGGGGGGCAGCAAAGCTATATTGGGAGGACTATGTAGGCTCCATGGGTTCCAGAGCTCCAGGGATTCTCCACATAGGCCAAGACATGCAAGCCCAACAACTGGAGACCTCTGAATGACATCGTGGAAGTGCGGAGACAGGAGGGAGACGACGGTACACTGGATCACCCACAGGCTATGTCCTGAGGGTGTGTGTGATATTCCTGGAACAAAAGCAAAGCTCAAGGCCTCTCCTCACGTGGACACTTACCTCCAACTCTATGTGGTCGTGGAGCTTCTTGCAGGTGGCTGCAAAGGTCTCGGAGGTGCCAAATTCAAAGTACCACAGCTTGTTCTTCATCCTGGACCATGAAGCAGAGAGAGGGTTCAGTATTCTGTACTGGAAGTGGTCATGTAAAATAGCTGTGTTATTTGTCACAAGAGATTCAAGCCTGCTGCATTTCTCTAATCTCACATTTTCAAAACCTGGTTAATTAGATGATCAAGGAAGAGAAACTGATATCAACACTTCTCACTAGGAACTTAGAGGAAACTTGTTCTTTTTTTAAAGATGTGGTGGCAAGTCTGGATGAACTGCTAAGTGCTTTTTAAACCACCTGGTCAGAGCAGGAAAAGGGCCTGTTTGCTTCTGGACCTGCATCGAGGAAAGAGTTCCTCCAATCAGAGGTGGCAAATGACAGCATGCTCTGTCACTGTCCTTTCCACCACTAATGCAGAGGGATGGTCAGCAGGGCCCTCTCTTGGGCATGGTTGGAGTACCAAATGGAGCCTTCTGAGCTTAAAGAACGTGTGGTATTAGGACAGAGGAGGGCGAACCCTTCACCAGCTCAACCAAAAGATGTGCTGCTTATCTATAATTTACTTGGGGGAAGCACAGTAAGAGAACCAATGCAAATTTGTAGGCAAGTTGGAAAGAGGAAATAGAGAACTGTTTGGTGGAGATAGTCACTAACCCCCTCCCCACAACTGTATGTGCTTAGGTCATGACAATCCTTCATTTAAAGGTAGTCCTTGTCATATTTGCTTCTAAGGTGGACTTTACAATTTCCAGCTTTAAATTTTTTCCACATTTTTGTAGGAGATAAAATCAATCAATGGGTTTCCATGTAGCTCGGGGCTTTGGAAAGTCAGATGGTGTGCTTGACACTTGGTGGTTTTCATCAGATGGTCTCCCCAGGAAGTGTTTTGGAAAGTATTCCATTCCTCCTCCCCAACTGTCACCCCATTATCAGGGGCTGGCTGAGAAAAGGGACACCTGTCCAGTTTATAGGCTGGCAGAGTTTGCTAACGGAGGATTAAACGAAATCACATTCTCCTTGGCACTCGGGAGAGAGGAAGCCACCTTGAGTATTGCTAATCCTTTGCCCTCAGTTTTGTGGTCCAAGGGGGAAAGGAACATTCTTCAGAGGGGGAGCTTATTCCTTCCTGATTTCCCTTAGACTGCAGCACATGAGTCATCAGAACTGACTGACACTTTCTCTCCATTTCTCCAACAGTTTACCTGCAACTCGAGGGTGAGACAGTGGTGTGTGTGTGTGTGTGTGTGTGTGTGTGTGTGTGTGTGTGTTTTCCCATATGAAGATTTCTAAGATGAGTTGGTTGGGAAGCGTTCTTTCTCACTCTTAGTGTATATGAAAGTAAATCACAAATGATGAAGGAAATAAGAGTGAGTATAGGGATTATGCTTCACAAAAACAGTGAGAACAGGGGGTACTTTAAGCACACTGCTTCTCAGCTAGTGTGCCAGGGTGCAGGTAAGCCTGACACATTGTTCTCATGAGCCTTCAGGGTGGCAAGTGGGATTTAGGCAGGCTGAGCTCCAAGGCCATGGTCAACATTCTCATTTGTATGCCCAGCACAGTCAATAAAGTTTTCTTTTCTTTCTTTCCTTTTTTTTTTTTTTTTTTTTTTTTTTTTTTTTTTTTTTTTTTTTTTTGCGGTACTGGGGATTGAACTCACGACCTTGTGGTTGCCAGGCAGGCGCTTATGCCACTGAGATAATTCCCCGGCCCCTCAATAAAGTTTTCATTTTCTATGTATACCTTGAGGTCAAAAAATTGGGAAACGCTGTTCTGGATTATTGGTTCTCTGTGTAGAAATGTGCATATATAAATCACTTGAGGATCGTGTTAAAATATAATTCTGATGAGTGACTCAGGGTTGGGCCCCCCAATGCCTCGCTTTCTAACAAGCTGTTGGTGCTGCTGGTTAGGAGGATCTAGACACTCTGGGTACCTTAGTATTTATTACAGTCTCCTGGAGAAAGTGATTAAAATGCTGCTTCCAGGGCTCCTATAAGAGAGTTGTAGGATGGAATCCAGAAATGTGCATTTTTATGAATGTTCAGATGTTCATTTTGCTTATGGTCAGTGGATAGAACTTTGAGAAGCACTGCTATGGATACCAGCACAATGAAATCCATAGACAAAGATAGAAACCTGAAAGAGACAGTTCTTCTGGGCATAGAATGAACGTCAGGGCTTTTCAACAGTCAACGATGGCATGAGACCAAATAACGGGAAAAACACAGGTCTCTGTAAACACCAAGGTCAACATTCCTTTCCGGCAGCAAGGGCATCTCTGTAGCCAGGGGACTTGAACCGTGATTTTGTTTTCCAGTATCACCGCTAGTCTGAATCGTGGCTTTGGAAAGTTATTTCCAAGAGATTTAGAGTTTTAATAAAAACTGGCAGAAGCAACAGCTATTTTTGCCCACAAGTGATTCTTCTGATGTTCTAAAAAGATCAAGAAGTCATGGTTAGGTCAGCATCACAGAACCTATGGGAGGATCAAGTAGAATCTCTCTCCACTGCTGCTATATAAACTTTGCCTAGTTTAATCGCTTTTAAGTCTCAGTCTCTTCACCTGTAAAGTGGAGATAATAAAAAGATCTGCTTTCAAAGGATAGTGGAGAAAATTAAATGAAATGGTAGCAAAGCCCTTCATGTAATTCTTGGCCCTCACAGAATGTTAACTACTTACTAATTGCTATTATTTCAGTGTCTGGAGTTGGCATATTTGGGTAACATAGTAAAGCAAAAATGACAGATCTCGTTGTATAGCTGTATACATTATACATTGATATTTTTCTGGGCAAGAAAATATGTATTCAAATGTGTTAGCTTGTGTATCCTGACTTTGGGCTAAAAAATACATTCCCCACATATCTGACTTAATTGATTTTTCCAGAATCACAGACTACACCCTAATATCAGTTAATTATCTTGATGGTCATCCAATTGGCTGAAGACATAGTGTGACTGTCAATATGCTTCTAAGAAAGTGTATGTCTGAAAGTGAGACAAAATATTTATTAATGCAATAAACATTTACTGTGCCAGGGATGAGAGAGGGTGCGATAAATTCAACAAAGGTCAAAACAGCTTTCAGTCAGGTACCTGGTAAGGAAAAAGACACAGATCATCTATAGGAGGCTAGCATTAAGCATTGGGTGCAGAGAAAAAAGAGACATCAAGTTCTCAGAGGGGTCAGGGGTAGTTAGAACAAGTGTCTGTAGGGAAGGATGCCAGAGTTGAGGTCAGAAGGGTATGTAAGAGAAACAGAGAAGGCAGAGGAAGAGCATTCCAAGAAGAGGAAGAAGCCCAGGTATCTTAGTCTGTTTTCTGTTACTATAATAAAATGTCTAAGGCTGGATAATTTGTAAAGAGAAGAGGTTTACTTTGCTCACAGTTCTGAAGGCCCAAGAGCAGGCTGCTGGCCATTTTTGGACTTTATTACACAGTACCTTATTACAGTGGAGAAGCAAAAAAGGGGAAGTAGGTGTGTGGGGAAGGGTCATGTGTTTGAGACAGAAAGCCAGAGAAAATCAAGGAAGCCGAACTTGCCTTATAGCAACCCGCTCTCATAGTAGCTACCCTCTAGCAAGCCACACTAACGCCTTCCTGAGGGTGGGTTCTTTGCGATCTAAATGCTCTTCATGCCCCACCACCCTCAACATCATTACAGTGAGGACTATGCCTCAACATGAGTATTGGCAGTGACAAAACACATCTAAATCATACCACCAAGCAACGGGACAGGAACACAGTGCAGTGTTGCTAGAGGGGACACAGAACTTGAGGTGTGGCTTGCTAAGCATGGCTGGAGAGGCAGACTGGAGCAAGATTGCAAAGGCTGGGGATGCTGTGCTTAGGTGTTTGGGGTTGATCTTGAAATCTAGAGAGGCACAGACCTTGCTTAAGTGGGAAGGAGGGTGGTGGCTGTGGCGGTAATGAGCTGATCAGATTTGTGTTGTGTTTTTAAAAAAGATTATACTGTCCCAGAGAGAAAAGTCAGTATCTCCCAAGAATTGGCCATGCAGGGACTTGGGGGGCCAATCAATAATTCAACGAACTCTCTGGTAAGCTGTGCAAGCCATGTGGGCTCCAGGGAAAGAAAAGTCAGTGTCACCTGAGAATCAGCCGTACAGGGACTAACCAAGCCATGGGGGACTAACCAAGAAATCAACTAGCCAGTCTTTCTGATAATCCACGCAAGCTGATCAGATCCCAGGGAGAAAAAAAGTCAGACAGCGCTTCACATGAGCCTACCCCATAAGCAACTGGACAGTTCCGAGGACAGGCTGAGTTGATAGCAACTAAGGTACATAAAGCAACCAAATGCTTATATTGTTTGGTTGATTATGCAGGCCTGGGACTAGCTGTCCAAGCATTTCTTGATAGGATGACAGTATGCAATATAGCAAATATAGCAGATATGGGGCATTTCCTTCTATCTTGTTTTTGAAGTCAAATATTGTTTTCACTGGTTTGTTTTGTTCTAATGAATTGTATTGCTTTATTCAACATTTTGTTCTGATGTTGGAATTTAGGGTGCTGGGAAACCAAGCAACCAGCTCACTGCCCTGGTAAGTGTCTGGGGCCTGGCAAGCTGCAGCTGCCCCAGGGCAAGAACCACCAGCGTCTCCTGAGATCTGCACCATGTTGGAACTTAGGGCGCCGGGAAACCAAGCAACCAGCTCGCCACCCTGGTAAGTGTCTGTGGCCTGGCAAGCTACAGCTGCTCCAGAGTGAGAACTACCAGTGTCTCCTGAGATCTGCACCATGTTGGAATTTAGGGTGCTGGGAAGCCAAGAAACCAGCTTGCCACCCTAAGTGGCTGTAAGCCTACTGCACGCAAGCTGAGAATCAAACATACCATCTCCACCCCCTGCATTAGTAAATGGGAGCCAGAGGTCTGAGCAGTTCTTGGGAGGCTGACCATATGCAATGCAGCAAATAGGGGGGATTTCTTTTACCATCTCTTTGAAGGCAAATATTGTTATCATTGTTTTGCTTTGTCCAACTAATTATACTGCTCTATTCGATATTCTGTTTTGATACGTTCTATAATGTTCTGTATTTTCTTTGACTTTGCTATACCTGATTGAAAGAACAACTATTGTGAAGATAATGAGGTATACTATGGTACCTATTACTGTTATCCTGGTAACCTGCTGTGAAGTTCTGTACCAATTTCACTGCACTGTCTCAATTGGCTTTGTTCTGTCTTGTTCTGTTGTATTTTACTACCTTCAAAATAATAAAATTTTTTTTTAAAAAAGGTATCAAAGTAACAAAATACCCCCCAAAACTCCCAACTCCACCAAAGCTGATCCATGGGGAATGGATGAGGAGAAACTCAAAAACAAAGCAACAGAATTATATAAGGTGATTAAAAAGTAAATAACAACAACAAAACAGATCAGTAAGGTACTGAGCAAGCTGAAACATGATATAACTAAACAGATAATGGGCTTAAAAAGAAAAAGGAGGAAAAGAAAGTGCTCTAAAGGACATAACTGCATGTATGTTTAAGTGTGTAAGATTGATAACCATGTTGCTAAGTTTTTGCTGGCTCATTGAACAGAACTTTGTAGTCTCACTGTTTGAATGTCTACTTTGTATGCTTTAATTTTGTAACTCAAACAACTATAACTAAGAAGGCAATATGTAATTTATGAACTAGTGATTTCTGGTTTTTTTTTAATTCTGTATTGTTTTTACCCTTTTTTCTGTTTTGCTTTTTTTCTCTTTAAATAAAATTTTTGAAAAAGATAATGAACACATCAAAAAAAAAACCCATTCTGTTCTGATTGGTTTTATTGTGTTTTGTTTTTAGTTTGATTTTGCTATACCTGATGGAATGGACAACTATTGTGAAGATCACAAGATATACTATGGTAGTTCTTGTTGTTTTCTTGGTATCCTGCTTTGAAGTTCTGCACCAATTTTGCTGCATTGTTTTGATTGGCTTTGTTCTGTCTTGTTTTGTTGGATTTTACTATCTTAAAGAAAAGGGGGGGGGTTTAGCTCAATGGCTTAAGCACCTGCCTGGCAAGTGCGAGGTTACGAGTTCAATCTCTGGTACCAAAAAAAGGGGGGGGGTGCTGGGGATTTAGCTCAGTGGCATAAGCACCTGCCTGGCAAGCACGAAGTCATGAGTTCAATCCCTGGTACCAAAAAAAAAAAAAAAAATAATAATAATAAAAAGATTATACCATCCCAGGAGTGGAGAGTGGATTGGAAGCAGTGTGACAGACTGCAGGCCTGCAGGACAGTTTGGACATGGGGAAGGAATCCAGGAGAAAAACTGGGGAGTGATGGTAGTATTGGGGGGGGAAGATTCACAAGCTAAAATGTAGGAGGTGGAATTGACAGGGTTGATTAATTGTGAGGGGTTAGAAAGAGTAGTGAAGGTGACACCCAAAGTTTTGTCTTAGCATGATAGATGGTGGCTACCCCACTGCCTCATAGAGAGGTAGAGAAGAGCCAGTCTCCAGGGGCAGGCTTCTTTGAAACTAAAGAACAGTACTTTTGGTTTTGGCCCAGCTGTCCATCCATCCATCCATCCATCCATCCATCCATCCATCCATCCATCCATCCATTCTTTCACCTACTCACTTATTCATTGAACATTTATCAACAGCTATGTGCTGTAGGCATATAAAACTGGGGAAAAGCTCAGAGATTAGTGATGCTAGGACCGGAGGACCTCTACCTTTGCAGAACTTCCTCAAGATGCAAACATTTGATCTCTGACCCTCAGGAGACTATATATGTCACTTTTTTTCACTAATGTTTTCCATTAATATTGCTTTTCATTTTCAGGAGAAAAGTGTCTACCCTGGGAGGGAAACACTATTGCTACAAATAAAGGAATTCACAGATTGGAGTGGATTCTCCTCTCCTTCCTCTGCCCTTCTTCCCTTACCACTGCAGGCACAGCACTAGCACCATCACCTTTCTAAAGCTTTCAGGAAAAGCTTATGGTAGGCGGTACTCTACAGTTTGAGACTAGAGCCCTGGCCCGCTCTCCCTGCCAACCACAGGGCCTGAATGCTAATGTTCCTTTTCTTGTAAAGATAGCTCCCTGGTCAACTTTACCTGTCGCCCTGGTTGGAGAACTCTACTGCTGCTGCACTGGTCTTCGGTCTATTTCATCATCTTCTGTTGCCCAAGGATTTAGAAGCCTGGAGTTCAGGCCTGGCTTTACCACTGACTGGCAAGGTTTTTTTGGTCAGTACCGGGAACTGAACCTAGGGTCTCTGTGGCTGAACTACCTTCCCAGTCTTTTTTTCATTTTATTTTTTAAAATTTTGAGACCGAAATTGTCTGGATTGGGCCTGAACTTGTGATCCTCCTGCCTCAGCCTCCTCGAGTGCTGGGTTGGGGAGGTTGTTTAAGTTCTTTGCCTCTGCATTTCTTCTTCTACCAACTAGGAACATTATTCTCTACCCAACAAAGCTGTGAAACTCGTGGCACATGTGAAGCACCAAGCAGGTGTTTAATCCCTCCTAAGTGCCCAGCGCCTGTGGGACACCGCTATGGGACACCAGCATCAGAAGCTTCACTCCCGGATGGCCCCAGGGCAAGGGCAGGAGCAGTGGGGGATTCTGTCCCAGGAGGCCAGCATTTTTTGAATAACAGTGCTTTAATGGCTGCTGGAACTTTCTCTGCATCTCACTTCCTGAGTTTTCCTTGGCCACCATTTCTTCTCCTCTCATAATCAATCACCTTTCAGCTGGAGAGGACTAATCTCCTTACCCAGCTGTTCTGAAGCTGATTTCCAGGTTCGTAAGACTGCTAGATTCCTTGTTAGGCTCTCATCTACCCCGGTGAGCCCATTCTTGGGACAGAAGTTCCTCCTCAGGGCTCCCAGGGCCTCTCAGCCACATAGATGAATGACAAATAATAGTAGTGACACTGTAGACGGACTCTATTCCTGGGTTGTCTTAATTTCCCCTAGTTTATAAGAAAATAACATCAATTGCACACTAGTTAGTCAAATCTTTTCATTCGAAAGATGAGGGAAAAAATGAGACTAATTAAAAATGTTCTTTCATGTTTGTCAGCAACTTAGGACTGGAATCAGTCATCCTGACAGCTATGAATAGCCTGTTTTCAAGGGTGCCCAAAAGGAAAATCGAGCTAGCTGCTGGGCTCCTACCAGCAAGCAGCGATTTATGCAGCTCCCTCCACCATCCCAAGCGGCTGGTGGCCCTTTTCTGAGAATCAAGGAAGTTTCAAGGGTAATAGACTTTTGAAGTCATCAAAAGTCAAAACATGAAAACGTTTCTTTGGCCTTAGAAGTCTTCAGAGAGAACACTCTAGTTATTTCTAGAAATAGAAGCCCTTGAAGTGAAGGTATGCCTCTTTGTGGTTTGGGCTTTGATAATCAGGTTCTCTGAGTGGCTCATGACTCAAATCGTTAGCTGTGGGGCCTCCTGGGTCAGTCAGCCTCAGGCTGGGCAGCCTGGTGAAACAGGTGCTGCCCCTGGGCTGGTGTCCCGCGGGGTGCAGGGGGCAGGATGGTGGTGTAGAGCTGCAGGCACTTCTGGACCAGCCTGGGATGCCCCTAGTCACTTGGCAGTGCTGGGCTTCACTCTCCTCGACTTACAGCAAACAGCTCAGACCAGCTGACTCCTAAGGTTTCTCCAGCTTCCCTGAGAAGCCCAAGCCAACCCCATACGGGGCAGTGTGGGAAACCCCGTGTATTCCACAACTGCTGCTGTGTGGAACTCGGGCACAAATATTGCCAGCACTGACATTTTTTGAAAGAGAACCAGAAATATGTGTTTTTATGTAAAATCTCTTGAATATTAGTGTTGGCAACTAATTCAACTTTTTTTTTTCTTCTTAAGAGAATATTGTATAGGCCAAAAATTGCCATCTGGGAAAATTATACCTAGCCAGGAAGGCCATTGCTATTCATTGATTATACATTTTTATAAGGTTCATCTCAATGGAAAAGCAAAACAAATGAACTCACTGGATGCCCTTTGGATTTGTTGGGTAATTGCTGGGTTATTGGTGACATTATTGCAACTACTACTGAAGGTAACCGAGGATGTTAAGATTATTAAGTGAATAGTAATCTAGCAAATCAAACAGGAATAGTAGAAACAGAATTCACCATGAAGGTTGAATTATAACTGAATGATGGATGTTACTGATAATTTTGAGAATACCTATTAACAGTCTGCATTATTTGAATTCCAAATGCTTTTGAAATTTTGGTAATTGCATTAAATTTTACATCAGGAGTTAAAACAACAACAACAAAAGAGCAACAGAACCCACCATGGCAGGTGGGCTGAGTTCTAAGGTCAGGATGCCAGGTCCTGGAGGGCCTGTGACTGTTACCTCACAGGTGTGCAGGACTGTTCATGTCACCTGCTGGCTCAGCTGCCCTGGCCCATCAGAGGGCTTCTCACCACATCTAATCCACCCTGTTCATGCTGCTCATCAGCTTGGGCACTTGGTGACCCTGAGGCACGGAGCCGTGGATGGAATAATCTTTCCCAAGAGGCAGCATGGCAAGAGAAAGGGAACACCCGGTAATCGGGAAGGAGGCCTTCTAAATAGCTGTTTTTGTACCCTGAATGGGACTCTTGTGCCTGCCGCCCCTGCCAACAGATTTGTGTTGGCTCAGTGTATTGCAGCTTCAAGGAGCAAGGTATTCCCTGGCTTTGTTCCATCTTTGGGACAAGATTGGTTTTCATGGCACTCAGAAAAATCCAGGCTGATGAATGATGAGAGGACTGGAAACCAGAGACCAGGAGGGAGTGGACAGAAACACGGGGAGCAAGAAAAGAGGGGAGAGTTCAAGGAAGGACGCATAGGAGGAAAACGGCTGACAACGGAGGGAGAAACTCACTTGGCATTTTAACATATAAACACTGAATCCTCTTAATAAGCTATGAAGACACTTCTTAAGTCATTTTTATGTGTAAAAAAATTACCTATGAAATCACAGATGACAGATTGTTCACACCTAAATGGTCTTGGGGTTCAGGGATTCTCAGCTGGGGGGGGGTCACAATTTCCAAGGAGTCTTCCAAAGCATATGAGATTCATAAGTTGCTGTCAAGATCTCTTAATGTAAGAGAGTACTTGTACATTTAATCATAACAATTCATAACCCTTTTTATAAAAAACATGGCATAGAATTAACTATATTGGTTAATGCTTGTTAGCCAGAGACATAGGTTGAGTGGCAAATAGGCATTATATAATAAACACGGAAAAATAAATTAGAATAGCTCTCTAGGTGATAAAAATTTTGTTTAACTCAGCCTCCATGGTGGGGAATACTGGGCATGAATGGATGCAGTGCATTATTTGATAGTAAAAGGATGCATGCAGAATGACTATTCGACCGAGTCTGGATGGTGGTATTCTAAGTATGGCATCCTTCCAGTGGTACATAGTAGAGAACTGAGATTGGTCCTTGATGGTGCAGCTGGGAGGTACAGAGCTGCAGTCTGAATGCCAGCTCCTGCCTTGCAGGCCACATCCCCTGCCACCCTGCTCCTGCTGTCTCCTACCACTACTCCCCAAAGTTATTGGAAGGAAATGAAATAGTGAACCAAAGCTCTAAGAGCTAGTGACTCAAAGCTGTGGGCCATTCTCAGTAACCTGCCTCTGAACAATGATCTTCTTCTGTGGACTATGGGTGGGCACGTTCTCCTTGGCTGAGTTCTCTTGAATTCTTTCAGCCACCTGACAACATCTCCTTCTCAGGACAGGAGTCTAGGCGTGAGGAGACCTCCCAGAGTTGAAATGGGATCCCCTCAGTGCTGCACTTAGACATGCACAGCCTACACAAGGCTCCTCTGAGACTCAGGCTCCATGGCCCCCCAACACGGTGGCAGATGCTGCCTCTCTGAGGACACTGTGTCTCTTTGAAATCCTGGTAGCCTGGCCCAAGAATGGCCACAATGACATGAATGTCAAAACTGTGGGGAAAGCGGGGTGTGGTGGCTCATGACTATAATCCCAGCACTCGGGAGGCTGAGGCAGGAGGATTTTTTTGAGTTTGAGACCAGCCTGGGCTTCAAAGTGAGCTCAAGACCAGCCTGAACTGCATAGTGAGACTCTGTCTTAAAAAGACAAAACAAAACAACCAACCAAACAAACAAAAGAACATTGGGGAAGACCTTTAGGAGAGACCTCTGGGAGCCAGGCAAGATAGGGTAACATCTTGTCAGGATTTTCCTCTTCTGAGAGCCTTAGTGTCTAGGTTTTTTTTTTTTTTTAGCCAGTGTCTGTCCTTGTTGGGAGAAAATAGCTCCCCCCACCACACACAAACACACACACACACACACAAAGAAAAAAAAAGAAAGACAAGAAAAGAAAGAAAAAAAAATCTCGTGAGTTTGGCTGCTTCTTGGCCATCTTTTCCCCTTTTGAAGAGTTATTTCATTATTTGTAGAAAGAAAATCCCCATCAGGCTGATTTGGCTGTAGTACTTATCTATGTATCCGTGAGCAAAGTCAGGTATGGGGACCCACAAGCAACCCCTGCCTGCAGGGCGGAAGCAGAGGCAGGATGGGGACGCGGGTTCCCAGGGTTCTGCTGTGATTCCTTAGCGGGGCTTTGCCAGCACTGGCACATTCATCAGCCCGTAAAGCTCCAATCTGAAGGCCAGCGGGGACAGTTAAGACATACGTGGGCGAGGGCAGCTTATAAGGACATAAGCCCCAAAGGCCCGAGAAGGCGGCTGCATTGCTGGAACTGAGCCTTTTGCTGAGAGAGGCCGCTTCCTGGGTCCTGACCAACCCAGGATGAAAAATGGAACTGCCGGGGGGAGCAAAGCAGATCCATGCTTCACCCTGCCGTGACGCCAGCCGAGCTCTGGCCACCTGCTCCCTCTTCCAGCTCGGCGTCCCCCTGATTGCTGGGAAGTCATCTCCATGTTCACGGTGCTGTCTGCACGCACAAGTCCTTTCCATACTCGATCCCTACGGCACCTTCTGTGGGGAGGAGAGCGAGTCTCAGGCTGCATTTGGCAGATGTCAAGCTAGACGGGGGTAATACCTTAGGGTCTGGGGATGGAGAAGGAATGCGTCTGCTCTCCTCTCTCATTCCCTCCCACAGCCAGCCTTTCTGAACATGAGGCAGAGCCCGGTTTATGACAGGTCGGGTTACAAAAGTTCCCTGGGTAACTGGCTGTTTGTCACTCGGAGCACATTTCCCCATAGAAACAATGCTGTGTTGAGGTTGGGTTTCCATACTAACCCAAGAAAGCCATCGGCCCACTGGACTAATGTCCAGTCTAATTTTGGAGACTTGGAGGTGGTGGAGCTGAGTAGACTCTGGTTACAGTCTAAAAAGGCCTGTGTGTTCAAGCCACAGTTCAGTCTTGTACTTGCCGTACGGCCTTAGGGGAATCATTGAATCTGTGTCACTTAGTTTCTTCATCTCGAACTGGCATAATATTACGTCCATTGGCATGAATAAAACTGACTTTGTGGCCTCGTGGATTCTGAGTCCTAGCTTGAAATACAAGTAGCACATTTTTTCTTGGTGAATTTGGATTGGAGATCTTCGCTTCCCTCAACTTCCGGGGAAAGACACCTGGAGACTTCTACCCGATAGTACCTGGTGGTGACCCTGGAGGCTGGCCTGAAATCCTTACTAAGATTGACCTACAGATGCCAGAGGGAAAGTCAGAAGTAGTAGAGGCAGGAAGAGTAGTAGAGGACACTCACTTGGATACACAGCATCCTTCTTCCTTTGGGTGGTCAGTCCACCTCTTCCTAAACTTCCTGGGAAACTTCTACACCACCCACTAGTTAGCTGTCTCCTGGCCAGAGTCAGTGGAGAAATGAGTTTCCTCTTTTTTCCCCTCAAGTCATGAAAGGTGTTAGCAAGACAAAGTCACAGATTCATTAAATGGGGCAGATGCTTGGCGCGTACTCCCTTCCCTTCCCTGTTCCATCTTCCTCTTGTGCCAGTTTCAAAAACCTTAAATAAGAAAGCAGCAGCTAGAGCCTCACTCTGCCTGCAAATTCTGTAGTACACACTGCCAGCAAAATCTTTTCTATTCTGTCCTTCTGCATATCTCAGCCATATGCTCTCTGCTGTGCCTCCACTCTGACGTTTGTGACTTCTTAGACTTGTGTGTGTGTCTCTCACACCCATCTCAGTGCCTGTGATTTACGTGGACTTGTCATTCCTTGTCAGTCCCTAGCCCCGCTCTGCTGTTTTGAGCTGCACCACTCGACGTTTCCTGCCGTCTCTGAGGTCTTGCTGTCTCCCCTCACGGATGTGACTTGTCTGATTTGCCCCTCTTTTGTGCAGTCGGTGAATGTGTCCCAGCTGTGGGTGTGGTCCCAGGATCCCTGCTGTCAGTTCCTCGGGAGAACAGCCTGGTACCACCTCTGCTGGGCCTCTTATTTCTAGCTCACACCTGCTGCCCCTCGGAGGGCTGCGATTTTATAGTTTCATTTGAACATTCTCTATTTTATACCTCTTAAATCTCGTTTTAAAGCTCTCCCGCTTGGTCTTTAAGTCTCTGGCCAAAAATATTATGTGACAAGCTCCTAATTCCTTGCCAGGGAACTCTCGTTCCAGCATCACAATTCCTGCTCTAGGAGAGCAGTCATCCTTGGGTCAGCCACAGAGCAGCCCTGTGCTCCTCGTAGGAGTCTGTTTCTTCTGCAATACTTCATTCTGCCTTTGCCCGTGGTAACAGGGGGTTAGAGAACCTCTTAAATACTCTACCACATTGTAAAGAAAAGAAGTATGTTTAACTTAGCCTTTCCCAAGTGTACACAAGGAGGGACCACTCCCCTGCCCCTGGCTGGGTCTTCCTTCCTGTCCATTTCCTTTCAACATCCTGCGGAAGGAACGTGGACTCACGCTGCTTCCTGTAATGCACGACGACCTGGGGGACCACCGTCAGGTGCAGCAGGAGCCTGGGGATGAGATTGCTCACTGTTTTCTTCTCCCTCTTCATGAGGTCCAAATCTCACCTCTGCTGGCGGGCAGGGCTTTCTGCTTTTACTCTGCTCCAAAACGGGAATTGGGCATTTTCTTTTTATTTCCAACTTGGATCCATTTCTTAACTAGACTCTGACTTTGTTTTACCTTCTCTTTGACCTCTTGAGTGCTTCTTCCTTTTGGATTCTATATATTTTTTTTTTTTTTTTGGTACCGGGGATCGAACTTAGGACCTTGCACTTGCCAGGCAGTCACTTATGCCACTGAGCTAAATCGCCTGCCCTGGATCCTATCTTTTTGATATCTAGGAATCCTTTATTAATACAACTGCACTGACTTCTTAAATCTTCCTGAAGCCTATTCATTCTCTTGTTTTGTAGGTGATCAACTGACATTCATAATATCAATAAATTTAATTTTGATCAGAGGCAAGCAAGAACAAAGTTTCAGTCCCTATCACACCCTTACATTTATAATTCCTGGGCACCAGTGTGACAACTTGGAAGTCTAAGGAGCTTATGGGCCCTGGACTGTGTTTATTGGGCTTGCACATTAGTTTTTAGCATTGGAATAGCATCCATGCAGACACACATACGTGGAGTCCAGCTTCCCCTGATATATCAGACATATGAATACTAGGTTGCTTCTAACCCAATAATAATCAGGTTCTTCCTGCTCTCTTTCCTGGCTGCTTTCACGCTCTCCACATTGCCCTAGTCCCTGTCCCTTCCCAAAGCCTCACACTGACGTTAACTGCTGGGTCTCTGCAGGCATTTGGACTGGTTGCCACTCATACAAACATTTTTAGGTTCTTCCTGGGATTTCTTTGGGAGCTACTTCCAAATGCTCTCCCCCACTTCATTTCCAGCTTGAGCCTTCCCAGCTGTGGAGCTCGTCCTGAGTCCTGATATGAGTCTGATTTCAAAGGCTGCAGCAGGGTGCGAGCTGTGCTGTTGGTGTTTGTAAATATCATGTGCCCGGAAATAAAATATCCACATTCCCCTTTTCTAGGGAAAACATTTTCTGTTGTTTTGGGTTTCTAAATTAAGGTACAACTTGGTAGATATAACACTGAGGAATGAATTTGTCTTTTACCTACTGGAGAAGTCGCCCAAGCCCAACTTTATCTTTCCACTAAAATTTCCATTGGTGTAAATGAAGATTGTTAGGAATATAAACATTAAAGAGTTTTGATTGGGCTGGCGATTTAGCTCAGTTGCATAAACGCCTGCCTGGCAAGTGTTAGGTCATGAGTTTGATCCCTGGTACCAAAAAAAAAAAAAAGAAGTAAAAAGTTTTGATTACAAAGGGACACATGACCTAGTTATTAGGCTACCTAGCCCTTTAAATCTCTTATTCTTTTCTAATCCATTGACTAGATATTGAATATAGCATTCCCCCCACCCAGGGAGGGGGAGTTATACATAAAATCATGAACCAGGCTATCAGTCAACTTGGAGGGCCTGCCTTGCACATCTCCAATCCTGTGCACATCCGCAGCAATCCTAGCTATGAGTAGCTTTGTCTCTTCCTTCACCCAAGTTCAGGGACGAGGTGATGCTGAAGAGGAAAGGGTGAAAGAAGCCGACCATTTAGAACACTACATAAACTCCACTAAGACTCACAGTTGGAGATATTTACCTAAGACCTTGCTACCACCACTTACCCTATGGTAACCCAAAGCTGGAGATTACCAAGACACTTGGAGCTCCTTGAGTTCAAAGGCAAGGGGCGCACTTGGCTTGAGGGGCACTGCAGAATGCTCTCCACAAAGGCCCACTTGCAAGATTAAAGGGCCTCTCCATTAAACAGAACAGAAGACATCTTGTTACTAGACAGCAAAGAATTTGAGGCTAAGTGTAGACACAATAAACATGAATATGTAGTGATTGCACAGCCCCTGACACTTTAGTAATGTGAGGATATAAGTACATTCTTGGAAAAGAAGAGGTTTTCTTTCATTGGAGAGCGTTAGAAGATTGAGAAAGACTCTTAGTAAAATGTGAAGTGATAAGACTCCCCTCACCCAGCACCAAAATTTAAACACTCCTATAATCTTCAAAGCAGAGATCTGATGACCCTTCACAGAGGGTTGTTTATGGCCAGGATGCTTATTCCGGGAAAGGGGTTGAACTCTAAAGCCCTGTCTAAAGCTAAGAATTTGTACAGATAAGAACCATAGCACCACACATTTAGATTAGATATTCTGCAGTTTCCTCATACATAAAATGCTGTGTGTTCTTACAAATTCCTAGAGTCAGCATGCATAGCATCATAGCAATCCCTGAAACATTTTAAACGCATTAATTTATCTACCTTAATTTTCATAAGCACCCTGAGAGATGGCTGTAATTTCCAGCTTACGCACCAGAACGGTAGGAACCAGAGAAGCAAGCACTTTCCCAAAGTAAATAAGAGGCTGGGTTGGGGCTGAGGACTCAGCTCTGCAAAGGAAACCTAGGGAATGCACTTCTGGACTCCACATTAGGCTACACGGCCAGCTTTAACAGACTTGTAAAGCACTTTGCCCAGGGAGTCTCAAGAGATCATTTATTTATTTCCCTAAAGAGTCACTAAGTTTTCTGATTAGTGAAATGCTACTTTCAAAATTTCCTTTGGTCAAAAACTAGGCACATTCAGAAATGTTGATTTAAATGAGGAATCAAATGTAATCACTTAACTCTCCCTTGAGAACATCTATTACCTTTTCACCTTGTTTTCCAAATGCCTCCTGATAAGATGTATGTGATTATGGACAGTTTAGAGGAAATGTGACTGCGCTGGAACTAGAGCTCAGTGGCGCAGCACCTGCCTGGCAGGTGTGAGGTCCTGAGTCCAATTCCTAGCACAAAACAACAACAACAACAAAATGAAAATGCTAATCACATCAGCCCTAAATTAAAGATGGTCTCTGTTGTATCACAAAAATATCCTACTCAAAAGGTTAATCTTTTTCCAAAGCTCTAATTAGTAAAGTACAATAGGAGGATAATGAACTCTGACATTCTTTTTTCTTCAGAGCTGAAAACAAGCAAGCAAGCAAAACAAATAAACAGTAGCAACAACAAAAAAACAAAGAGATAAATTTAATTAAGTTGATTTCTACAGGAAAGAAGCTGGAATTGTGGTAATGAGGAAGAGAAAGACATGCAGTTTTTCTTTTTCCAATATGAGTTTCTACTTCCACATCCAAAGAGCATGCACTGAGGTTCAAGGTTCATAAGAAAGCCCTGGGCTTGGTTTCCAAAGTTTTCCCAGCCCTGCTCAGTAGGAGCTCACCCAAGCCAGCACAACTGGTTTCCTTCCACCTGTCTCCTGACACCCCTCTTCCCTCCCCTGGGGCTCTGTACTTCTTTCTCTCCCTTAGTCTCAGCATTTAAAGGTCACAGGGTTTCTAGAAGCCCTGAACTTTGTCCTCTGTAACTTTGAAAGTAAGTTGTTCCTTCCATTGATCCATTCAAAAGACATTCAGGGACTGAGTCCCCTCAGCGTCTACTTGCCCATCTTCAGGAGAAAGGGCAGACCCTGCGCAGGCCACCAAGATCTTACCCTAGCTGCCCCCCCCCCCCCC
>PVLA01001625.1:0-317041 GCA_004027455.1 Hydrochoerus hydrochaeris | reverse complement strand
CACTTTGGCAGTTAGGTGCTTCCACAGCACCCTCATCACTCACGTCCTCTTGTTCAAGCAGAGCTCACTGTATTATATTGCATTTCCTTTAATTGTGAGGTCTTGGGAGAGGGCTGGTGTTGGGGGCTGACATGTGGGAAAAATACATTGAAGTCCTCACTCGATGAATGAGACCATATTTGGAAATAAGATCTTTGAGATGTAATCAAGTCAAAATGGCGTTATACTGGATTAGGGTGAGTCTCACCCAGTGATTGGTGCCTTTATAGGAAGAGCGAAATTTGGATTAAGAGACACACAGATGTACAGAGACAGTGCCAGGCAGAGACTGCAGTGACCCAGCTACAAGCCAAGTAATGCCAGCTATAAGGACTGTGGGTGACCACCAGAAGCAAAGAGACAGGCGGGGAATGCATTCTCCTCGGAGGCTAGGGGAGGACTGACCTTGCTAACGTCTTGACCTAAGACTTCTAGCTTCCTAAATGGTGAGAGATTACATTACTGTTGTTTTAGGTCATCTGCTTGTATTTGTAACTGCAGCCCTAAGCGAGGCAGTATAACTTCTGCATGTGTTCATTTTCCCAGCTAGACCCGTGGACTTCTGGAAAGAAGGGGCAGTGGTGATCCACCCTTTCTCTCAGCTCTAGCATGATGCTAATAACACACAGATGCCCAGCAAGCCTAGTGTGAGAGGCTGAGGCAGGAAGATTGCAAGTTTGAGTATAGCCCAAATAATTTAGTGAGACCCTGTTTAAAAAAAAAAAAAAAATTAAAAAGGGCTGGAGCTACAGTGCATTCCAAAGGCCCTGGATGTAATTTCTCGTGCCCAAAGAAACAAAAACAAACCAAAGATGCTCACTGCATCTTGGCTGACAGCAGGAACACACTTGGCACCACCCTTCCGGTCTTAGGTCAGTGGGTTCTAAACAGGGTCAGACGCTTCTCTGTGTGAAAGCTTAGGAGTGAGCCAGAGAGATGGCAGTTTATCATCCAAATAATGAACTGTAGGAGACAAAGAGAGTCAAAGTGGGAGAAAATGTGTGTCAAAAACCTTGGCATGGATTCTAAGAGAGTCAAAGACAAATGTGGCAACCGAGGCTGGGTTGGGCAGGGAGGGAGTCTCAGCCTGTTTTGGAAGTGAGCAGTAGGTGGTGATTTTGCCAAGGGAAGAGAAGTCATTCTCTGGACAGTGGAACCTGGGAGGGGAAGGGGGTCTAAGGGAAGGGCGGTTAGGATGGGCCGAGACGGGAGCTGTCCTCAGGGCCCCTTGGGAGCTGAGGGACGTGCAGGTAGGGTGGCTTGCGGAGAACACCCCAGGTGCAGAATGAGGGGCCAAGGGTTCCCATCCAGTGTGGGGCCTGGTGGTGCGACAAACGCATGTCCGGGCTCAGAGGAGATAACATGCTTGTCATCCCAGACCAATGACATTTTCTATTTTGGGGAACCCAGGCAGGAAATTCCACACTTTTGCTCAATAACTCATTTTAGCCTTTACTATGTTTCTAGGCCAGAAGATTCCTCTTCCCATTCCAAACGGCAATTCCTCACGTCCAAAGCAAATCCCCCACACCCTGTTCTGGGATGAGGAGTAAAGGAGGCGTGGTCACCCTTTCCTGGATGAATCCTTCACCTGGGGCCCATTCCCAAATGTTTCTGCTTCTCTCCAGGAAAAAAAAAAAGAGATTGGTTTATTTATGGCTTTCATATGGATCCTTTCAATCATCTGTGGGTTTTGGTAGTCTATTTCTTAGTCTCTTTTTGGTTAGGGGACACCAAACTGGACATTCAGAGGGGAAGGGAAACATGGCCAGGTAAGCGCAGACTGTGGAGTTAGACCTTGGCATAGAAGTTCTCATAGAAGCTCTCCTGTTAGGTAGTGCGGACCTAAGGCGAGTTGCATGACCTTCGAGCCTCAGTGTTCTCATCTGAAAAATGGATCAATGATATTTGTCTTATACCTGCAAGGTTGTGCCTATTAAAAATAAAAGTTATCAATAAATGATGGGTACGAATGCAGTGTGGGTTGGAGCAGGATATTGGGACTACTTTCCTAAACCTGGTAATACACACTCCTTATAGTCACTGGTGCCTAAAAACCATACCATTGCAGAGTTCAGATGGTGACTCTTGCTACTGTGACAGTCACTCCCAAAAGAAACTGGTTCTTTTGAGAGCTAGCAGAATTATGAACAGGACCTAGACAGGAATAGCGAAAATAAGATTATTCTTATTTACCCTTTGCAAAGTAGAGCTGTATAAGATCCCAGCTAGTTTGTTTCCCATTGCAAAGGGGTTGGATAAATAGCTCTAAAACTCTCATATTGGCAGGACAAGATCACTGGGGGTTCTTAATTGGAAAAAACAAATAAAACACGCTGGAGATAAACTCACTCTAACCTGCTTCTTTCTACCATACGCCTTCAAAATCTCTAAGTGCTACTACTGTGTTAATAATGTTTTAAATCAGCATAGGAAGTATGACCTCAAGTAAATAAAATCATGCAATGAAACCATGTTCTGTTCATATTGCTCTAAACTATAAAATGTGTGGTGATTGGTGACAGCAGCTACAGAAAACACATATGGTGACACATTCCAATGTTACAAACAAATGATTGAAGCCTAGGAACTTGGTCAGTGTCATACAGCATGGTTAATAACTCTAGGCTGTCCGACAAAAAAATGTATACTCTTGGGCCTGTGTTCCACTGGAACCCCAAAATGTGTTTCCAGCACCTCCTTGCACATAAAATGTGAAAACCCCAGCACCCTAAACCCCAGCACTATATTGGAGGATAGTTTTCACTGGCACCCTTATTTGGAGCTCAAATAGTTTTTTCCAGTTATTTTCCTCGTTGATTTGTTATGCAAAATAATCCTTCTTTTCTCCCTGTGTAAAAATCCTTTTAGATATTTAGGGACAATAATCACTTCTCTCCATGTCTCCTCTTCTTGGGGTAAAACAATCTCAGATTCAGCCTTTTGGGTAAAGCATGGTTTCCAGTTCCAATGACTTCTTGACCTCTTCCTTCTGGAAACCTTCTAGACTGTCAACACCCACTGAAGAGCAGCCAGTTCCCATCTTACTTTGAATTTATGCACTTTGATTTTCTTCCACGAGGTTATCATGCCAACCTGAACCTTCTGAATGTGATTACGTACTGCATCTCGAGCTCTTTGATGGTAATACTTTCAGAAAACAATCAATCAATAAGTACTGATAACTTTTGGATTACTTGGCCTTCACTCTTGAAAACACAGCTTGCTTTCAAGTCCCTTCTGATGGTATCTATCACCAGTCGATTCCATTCTTTGTTGACATGAATAATACCTTTTTATTCTAGCCAAGAAGAGCCTAGAAGAAAAGGCCTGTTGAGGTGCAGGAAGGAACCACTCTGGTCAAATGGCAAACTTTGTGGGGAGTTTGGAGTCCCACCATCTGCTCCAGAGTAGCATTCTGAGAGGTTTTTACTCTCCATTCCCACACAGACCGGGAAGCAGGGGAAGATGCTGTTAATGCTAAGAGTCAGTGAGATTTCATCGTATTATGGAATTGTGAACGTTAGGGCACACAGGACACAAATATTAATAGCAGCCTCCTAAAATCTTTGATCATCCCCAGCTTTAGATGATCCATGTGGCTGCTTCCTCATTTCTGCAAATAATCAAAAGCTGACTGTAAACAAATAATCCAATCCAAAAAAAAAAAAAAAACCCACAAAAAACCAAAAAGCCCCCGGACTTCTGCAGTTGCATATCATTGAGCACTGGGTGAGAGGAACAGGAATGCATGTTTCATTCATTTGATTCTTTGAGTGTTTCCCCAGGAACCCTGGGGAGGGTGGGATGGGGGATAGTTTGTAGGATGCTGGCTATACAGTCAAGTAATTAAGTACGTTGCCCTGTCAGAAGTGATTTGAAGAGTGGAAAGTACAGCACTTGAAAGCAAAACATAAGGTTTGCATTTCCTTTACAAATGCCTACGCCAGTGGGGCTAAAAATAGACAAAGACACACCCAGCCTCTGTAGCAGCTTCTCTGAGTCCCTCGTGTTTGAAGAAGATGGTTTGATATGTTGTGGGAAACAGGCGCCAGTAGACTGGATCTCTGGGTGCTTAGTCTCTTTTGGGGGTGCTGAGCTTTGGCAAAGGAGAATCAACCCTGATGGAGGGCACAGAACAAAGACCCCAGGGGTGAGGCCTGTTGAGTGCACCACAGTTGCAGTGGTTGAACCTCTGTGCTTTGGGAGAGCCAAACATCAAGGCTGTGATATTTGGCTCCTTCACAGAGCCCCTGTAACTAATAACTGAGAATGGCTTGACTTTTAGATAAAAGATTATTTTGTGCATATGTAAGATAATACGGAGTGTACCAAGCAGCAAGAGAGAGAGGGAGAGGTCCTCGCATTGTTAGAGCTGTGAGCCTGGAGCTTTGTTGGTTTCCATTATGCTTCGCACTGAACATTCTGGGTCAGGGAAGGTGAGGGCTGGTGAGGGGACCATGAGCATCAGTGATGGCAAGGACTGTCACATTTCTGGCATCAGACTGCTGAGCTACCTTCCACCCATTAGATCTGCACATTATGGCCCCAGCTGGCACCTGTCCTATGCCTGGCCCTCAGTTCCTCCCATTCTGCTCCTCCTTAGATATTTTAGCTGGGGTCAGTGACCCTCCTACCTTGATCCTGCCTTTGGAGTCTGGACTTAATCTCTGCTATTCAAATTCAAAATTTCTGCCTTATGGAGCCAGTGAAGGAATTTCCTCTTCAGCTATGATCCAGGAGAATCCAATCTGACCCGACGCCAGCCAACTGGTGCCATCTTCCCGTCTTCCAAGAGAGGTCACACTCAATGTATCACTGTTGGGGTCTCCTCTAGTGATTGGCTATCCTTCAGCCTTTCAGCTTTAAGGACCTTATCTACAGAGTCCAGATCCTAGGAGAGCTGAATCCCACCTGCCACACCATCAAAAAAGCCTTTGGTCAGTGTTGTATCAGCAGTCAAAGCCAATGTTTTCCTCACGCTCGTCAATCTCATTCAGCAACAAATGTGTTTCGAGAACCTACTATGTGCCGTGAATTTAAGGTGAGTTCAACTACTGCTTATAGCAACTAGATTTTCGAGGGAGGAAGCAAAGGATTAAAAAGATGAACTTGTCCAAGGTCACGCGGATAGTGAGTGGCAGAGCCAAGTTTTGGTGCCAGCGTGGGCTGTCCCCTGCTGCCTCCTTCCATAAATATCCAAGTGCTTTGTTATTTGCAAGATGTAATTTTCAACCTCTTAGGGACTCAGGCTGCATCAGGGCTTCCCGGGAGCCCCTCATGAGCTACTCCGTGGGCCTGGCTCCGAGAAAGCTAACACTCCAGAGCCTGTTAATTACCCAAGTGCTTTGAGAAGGGTGGTCAGGTCCTGGTAGGAATGAGGCACCGCCGCGGTCCCTTTGAAGGGCATGACAGGAAATAACTCAGTTTGGGTCTCCACTGCTGAGGGACATGTTCAAGTGGCTGACACTCAGCAGGTTTGGAATAACACATTCCTCAAGCCCTCTGGTACAAAACTCCCGTGGTGAGCCCTCTCTCTGCATCCTGACAGTGGCGCTGGGATTAGGTAGGTTTTAGGTACGCAGTGTGCCCCTGCAAAACCCTTCACAGAGGCGCAGTCAGGAAGCTTCACAGAGGACCTGCTCTTGGAAAGCTGCAAGTCTTCAGTGGCATCTTGGCTCCTCTGTTAATGCTGACTCCTGCCCCTGCAGGGACGGACAGTCCCTCTTTTTTCCCTCTTCCTCTATCCCTTTGCCTCTATTGCAGTCACCCTACTTCACAAGCCCTGGCCAATGTGTTTCCTTTCATTTGCTCCTTTCCCTTGCCAGGGCCAGCTCACGGGTATGAGATCTGTGCAGTCATTCAGGGCCCTCTACCTGGGAAGGTTCTGGGTTTAATTTAATACTCAGCCACCAATTTGCAAGTCTTAGTAGTTTTTGAATAAGGGGCCACACATTTTAATTTTGCTCTGGGCCATATACAGAGCCAGTCCTGCTCCTTGTTGTGGATACTGACATAGGGAAAAGATTTGTACTGCATAAGAAATGAGTGGGTGGTGTATTTTTGATCCCACTCTTCCAAACTGAGCAAGCATTTTCCCATAGAGGTAATCTGCAGAGCCCTTCCTTAACTTCAGTTTCTACATCTCTAAAATGGAAAGTGTAGCACTTATCCTTGCATATTACCATGAGCACTGGAGGGGATCAAGTAAAAAGTACCTATCAGAGGACCTGGGGTATAGCTCAGCGGCACAGCATCTGCCTGGCAAGTGTGAGGTCGTGAGTTCGATTCCCAGTACCAAAAAAAAAAAAAAAAAAGTATAAATGTCACTCTATATGTTGAATAACTTAGAACTATAACTCAAAACATTTCTAAGTGGCTTTGCTGGTGGATTTCAAAAACAAGTACTTATCAGAGTGCCGGTATACAGTAGATATTTACTAAAAAAATCTGGGGGAGATGGTGGGTACAGAAACTCCAGGGCTGGAACTGCTATGAAGAAGTATGTCAGAAATCAAATCAGTTGTGCTGCTTAACAAAAATAAATAAAAAAACAAAACCTATCACTTCACCTGAGTTAGGTGGCTTGGTTTCTCCCAGATTTAATTCCTCTGTCGTCTGAGAATACTAATATTTATCTTGTGAAGTTGTTTTGGGATTTAAATAATTTGATATATTTTAGAACCCTAGTTCATCTGGCATCTAGTAGGAGGCAAAACAAATAGATAATGATTCTGGTTTTTTTGAGACAGGGTCTTACTATGCAGTTCAGGCTGGCCTTGAGCTCACTTTGTAGCCCAGGCTGGTCTCAAACTTTGCAAATTTTCCTGCCTCAGCCTCCCAAGTGCTGGGATTAAAGGAGTGTGCTACCATGCCTGGCTTGGATAATGATTCTTAGTTTCCCTTATATCACTGTTTCTACATCAAAAACAATCCATTTATCAATGATATTTGAGATCTGACCATTTGAATGTTACTATATATTATACAACTTTCTAGGCCCTCTGTGGCCCACTACATTGTGACTTTCTTGTATGTTAAAATAATTTTGAAAAAAAATGAGGATTCAATCCTTTTTTGCTAAGATTATGAATGTTTTGAAGGCAGAGACCATTCTTATTCTTTATGCTAGAATATTTTCTAACACATGGTGGGATCTCAGTTGAATCAAATCTGTCTTCTGTCCTTATGCTGACAATGAGATGATGATCTTCATAACATTTCTTAATTAGGAGTTAATAATTAGCCTATCAATGACTAGATAGTATAAGGCTCCCAAAAGAGTCCCCATCACATGTGGCTCAGATTGCTATCCCCTTGGGTTTGGTTCTTGTTCCAGTAAGAGGCCTATTCCATGGCCAAAAAGAATATGAAAAAAGTCTTCAACATCTCTATCTCTTGGAGAAATGCACATTAAAACTACAGTGAGAATCCGTCAGAGTAGACACCATGAAGAAGACAAAAAACGGTGAAGGCTGATGGGGATGTGGGGGAAAAAGTACCCTTCTGCATGGTCAGTGGGAATGCAAACTAGTGTAATCATTGTGGAAATAATTATGGAAAATCCTCAAAAGAGCAAGCATACAATACCATTTGACCCAGTTATTCCATCCCAAAAGAAGTAAGCACTGTGTCCTGGAATGATACCTGCAGAGCCATGTTTTCTGCAGCACAATTCACAGTAGTTAAGCTGTGGAGACAGTTCATACGCCTGCCCACAGATGAATGGTAGAAAAAATGTGGTATGTATACACAGCGGAATACTACTGAGTGACGGGGAAGAAGAAAATTATGTTATTTGCAGGAAAATGGGTGGAACTAGAAACCATTTGGTTAAGTGAAGTTAGCCAGACTCAGAAAATTAAAACATCAGATGTTTGGTCTTGTATGATCAAACCTAAAATAATTTTTCTTTTTTTAAGAGCTAGGATAGGAAACCAGGAGGTAGATTACCAGACACAGGGAAAGGGACGAGGAAGAGTGAGGAGAAAAGGGAGAGGAAGGGTGACGGGATTAAAATTGATCAAGATATGTTAAACGCATGTACTAGCTTCCCCAGACAAACCCCATGGTCGTGAAATATTAACATGCACTAATAAAATGTAATGAAAGTAAATCTACTCCACCGAGAAAATAACTTATTTTGTGCAACTAACCATTTTTCATGACAATGACTGGTGTGAAAGCCACTGGGGAAAGGGTATCCTGAAACTCCACAGTTAAATCAAAATCCTGAGCCCTCTTAAGATACAAAGAGGCCTCACAACTGTGACTTTTAACCTTTCAGGGGAGGTTAAGTTAAATTTTAAATTAAATTTTGGGGGAGTCCCTTCAAGGGCCTCATGAATAGTGGTGGATGTTCTCGCAAGGTACAGCTCCGAGGCATTCTTAGAACCCCAGAAGACCTTGCGCCCTGAGTTAAGAATTCTTAACTTATTCTTAGGATAGTCCAGAAATTTGAAAGAGTCAAGCTTCCTAATAAGTTCTAGACCTGATTACTCAATTCTTTCCTTGAAAACAAAACAAAACAAAACAAAACAAAGAAAACAAAACAGAAGAATTACAGTTCTCTGTATTTAACCTCAGGTTATCCCTACGGGCCAGTCCCAAGCAGTGAAGGCAAAGGCTTTCAGCCAAGCAGGGACTATTCTTTGGAGAACTTAAGTTCAGCCAGCTAAAAGGAAGGTTTGTTTGATAATATCGTTTACATTTCCAAATCCTGGGTATCAGGCTTTCTTCCTATCCCTGTGGCCCTTCCTAAGTTTAGCCACTGGTGTAATGGGGGTAACCATGGCAACAACCACCTGCCTATTTAAAACCATCTCCAATGCTAAATAAGGAAGCCTGGAGGAAATGTCTGCTTGTCTGCCTCTCAGTGGACAAACTGAGCTCTCCTAGGTGTTCTGGAGATGTGCAAGCAGGCAGGATAGCAGCACATAGACCTGAAGTTCTTAGTAGGAGGAACGGTATGACCTTAGGAAATGCAGGCTGCCTCTGGACATCTTCATTTCTTAGGCAAGAAATGTCACCCTGGGTTACCCAGCCACTTTGACCTCAACCAGGTAAAAAGTGAGGGATAGATCTACACAAACAGTCCCCAAAAGGAGTTTTGTGAATGGAATCTGGGAAGAAGCAAAGAAGACCGTTATAGAGATCCCGTTCAGTTGGCTCAGACTTTGCACCAAAATGCATACCACACACAGTCTCTTCACACAGATTTATCTTTCTAATTGCACTTAGTCGCGTGGCTGGCTGATAATTGATGATCACTCTATTTGTATCATACATTGACCTATCTAATGATTTCATAATATGGAGAAATTTCTTCTCTGCCCTTTTAGTCTCTACAAGTTACTGAGATTCACTTCTCATGCTAAGAGATCATGCTGACAGCTAACGTTTCCTCAAGGGTGCTATACTCATATGCTTTTGTGTCTTTTTCTATCCAGTACTTGGTTTCTTCTCTCTGGGTTGCCCTTCTGTTTTTTGCCAACTTGGAAAATGTATTTTTGTTTTCTGTGTCTTGGCTGAGAGTATTTCTGTCATTGCAAAAGCCCTTTGTGCTAAGTCCACACTGTCATACTCCTGTAGGATACCTCTATCCACATCACTTAACACAGACTGTTACACACATTGCTTTCCAGACTGCTCACATCAGGGGGCTGGGAGGGCCTTTCACAGATCTGCCCCAAATGTCTGTGGCAGACCTGGGGCAGGTAGGTTTGGGGCAGACCTGTGAAAGGTAGGTTTTCAAAAGATACCGCTGAATCAATGAATGAACAGAGCCCATGGATTTCAAAAGTGTGTGGTATCTTCACTGGCACCTGGGAATGAGTTATATAAGGGGAATTGTATGAGAAAAGGCTCTTACAAAGCTATAAAATGGGTGCAAGGGGAGTATTTTTAAAGAAAAGTGGCTGCATACATACAAGAGAGGAAAAAAAAACCAGGAGACTAACAGTATTGTCAGCTTTGTGATTATAGTAGATGGGCTGGAAGGACACATGCTAGTGGTGTGTAGTGAGTGTGTAAATCCTGTGTGTGTGCAAAAGCAAAAAAGAATATGCTGAGCAGCTATTAAAGCTCACAGATCACTCTTCCCGAGAATAAAGAAGCTTCAGTATGTTCTGTTTCTGGTTCTTAAGACTTTCTTCTTAGCTAACCTCCCAGGCTGTAGGGCAGGGCAAAGAGACAGAATGGAAGCGGCCAGCTCGTTCATTGCGCTGGGCATTCAGTGACTGTCTTCTGCTAACACTCTAATTTCTGCTTTTAAAGAGAATCTTGTGAGTCAACTGAAAGTCAACCCCTTTTAGGTTCGAAGATCAAGTCCAAGTTACTCTCTAGCTTTTCCCCACCTGCCTGAGGCTGGCGCTGGGCTCCAGAGGTCACTAAGAGTACCACAAAAGAGGAAAGAAAAGAAAGGCTAGAGATTGGCCAGTGGGAGATGGGCAGTTCGCTAGTCCCTAGGGTAGCTATCAGATCACAACTTAGTTTTGGCGAATTTTCTCCTGCACTCAAGAAGAGTCTGGGTTGAGAACGACCCGCCTTTCTCCTCTGTCCTTTTTAAACCTTGCATCCAGGCGCCAGGCTAAGGCTGCACGCAGAGGCCTCTCCGTTGCTGCCCCCTGCTGTCTGGGAGGGCAGACGCCACTCCATCGCGGTCCCAGCCCCAGGGCTGTCACCTCTTTGCGTCGGAGGCCAGAAAGCTGAGCCTTCTGCACCCTCCTTCCTCCTCCCCTGAGGACCCTGGAATCTGCGGCCGGGTTTGCAACCTGCCTACCCCGAAGGCCGGCGCCCCGCGCCCCCTGCACCCCGGTTCCCTCCCTCTGCACAGATGCTCTGCCAGGGTACAGGCTGCCGGGTCGCGGCAGGTTCCTGACACCCCCCTCTCTCCCTCCCCGCTTGGAAATGGAAACCGTCCTTCCGGCAACGTGGCAGGAAAGCGAAGTCCCAGGGCGGCCGGGCCAAAAACATTTCCGTGGGAGCAGGTGGGAGGCCGCGGCCGGGCGGCTGCGCGCGGCGGGCGGGGCGCAGAGCAGCTGGGCGCGCAGCCCTCTTACCTGCTGTTGAATTTTTCAGGGTGCTTCTCTCTCATCATGTGGAATCTGTGTGCGATGGAAGCATCCTGAAAGCGGAAGAGAAGAAGACAGGATGCCTGGTTAGTGGTTAGCACCGCGCGTGGCGCAGGGTAGGGACTCAGTCCCCCAGTCCCAACAAGCTCTCCCAGAGGAGGCGCTAAGGGTACCCGCGGGTGCCATCGGCCCTCTCACAGCCTACCCTGGCTGTCCCCAGAGCCCTTGTCTCTCTAGCTCCTCTCCCCCACCCAGGAAGCAGCAGGTAGGCAGTTCAGGAGACAGAGAGAGAGAGAGAGAGAGAGAGAGAGAGAGAGAGAGGAGAGAGAGAGCTGTTGTTCTTTGAGGAGAACGAGGGTCGTCCAGGTGGCAGGGAGCAGAAACCAGGTGTGGAGCTGACCGTGAGTCCTAGGAAATGCCTTGCATATTAAGTGGTTTAAAAAAAATTTTTTTTTTATTGTGGAATATTTTGAGGCATAAGAAGTGCAAAAATAGTACCGAGTTCCCAGGTCCTTTTCACCCAGATTTCCCCAAGGATAACACCTTACAAAACTATAGTACTTTGTCAAAACCAGAAAGGTGACACTGGGGATGCCATTAGGTGTTCGCTCTTAACCATCCATGTTAGTAGAAATGAGGAGCAGCATTGGGCAACATAGCCTCATAGATAAAAAACATGTGGAACTTGTAGTTCCTGCTTCCTGATCATCCCACCCAAACCTTCCAAGGTCAAGAAGAGCTTCCAACCACAGCCTGGGGGCGCTCTGTTGCTTTCCTATTCCTACATCCTTCGGCTGTCAGAACACCTCGGAAGTCACGGTGAGGATGGGTCCCATGGTACCTTCTTCCTGGGTGCTCCATCCTCAGGTGCAAACTTCTTAGCCCTGTGCCCTGGCTGCAGGTCACACTGCTGTCATGGGCCACTTGGGAATCCTTGTGGCTGTGCCTACCGTCTAGATGCTGGCATGACTGCAGCCTATAGCTCTAGAACCAAACCCAAGCTTCGATCCTGAAGCTAAACTCGACTTTCTCTTCACACTTGGTCTTCTACCCTAGTTAAGGGTCTGGTGTCCCAGCCAAAGAACACATGTGTGACCTTCTCACTGCTCAGGGCTCTCGCTGGCACACCAGGTGCAGGTACTGGGATTCAGAAAGAAACAAGGCAAACTGGACTGGAGATGTGAGCCGTGCAGAAACAAAAGAGCTGATTCAGATTTGGTCAGGAAGCAAGCAAACAAGCAAAAAAGCAAACAAACCCAGAAACCCATTTACTGGATTATGTGGCTAAAGGACGTCTGAAATCCCATATAGCATATTTCCAGCTAATGCATATTCCATTTCTTGATAAGGCAACTCTATAAAGGCGTATTTCTGAATGCTGGTATTTTCTTTGGTTTGTTTTCAACATCAGGAGGTATAGGTTAGGGAAGAAGCATTGTTGAGCACAGGAGTGCGTGTGATGAATTGCACTTGGGATGGGAATAACCTCAGACAGCATCCACTAGTGGAAAAGTAGGCAGGGCAAGCCAAGGGGATGGGATTATGGTTGGGTTTGTGGTTGGCAACCATTCCTTGCTAAAATTCCATCTTGAGAGTCTAACAATTAATTAAACTTTAGTGATTGGTTTATTTTTCAGTTTAAGATATGTCAAGAGTTGAAGAGGTGGGGGAGGTGTTCCCGTGGACACTTGGTGGGACACATGCACATGTGCACCCCAGGGTGCTCCCTCCACCCACTACCCTCACTCTGGGTGAGTGTCAGTGCACATGCTCAGGATGATGCATGTGACATTTGTCAAATGCTTCTCTGGCATTCAAGAAAACATTCCATCTACTTGTGTTCCTTTGAAACAGTAATTTTCTTCTGTCAGGAAAAGATAAAAAGGAAGCTGTCATACACAGCCTGGCAGTTTGTACTTCAGTACTCCTGCTCCCTCCCCGGTACAGCTGCGACTGGCTTCCAGTTTGCAGTTCTCTGGGGTATTTGCAGGGGTCCCTCTCGCAGTACGGCTCTAATTGTCCTTGGTTTTTCCATAGCTGGTTTTGCAGGATTTCTTTTCCCAAAGTCCAGCCTTTATAATATTATTAGTTTAGCATGTGGTTCCTATTTTGACAGTGTAATCCCTTGGCAAATACACAAAGAGGAGAGAGAGAGAGAGAGAGAGAGAGAGAGAGAGAGAGAGAGAGAGAGAGAGATTCTTTGTGGTTAAATTCTGAAAAGGTGATGATGGTAAAGACTCTGGCCATATTTCTCTACCTGGGAATTAAAAAGAGAGTCAAAATTCACCCTCTTGGGCATCTCTGTGTCTAACACTGACCTTGGCGTATTTACAATCAGTAGTGATTTCATTTGAATTTTTGGAAACGGTATCAGGAAGTCCAAATCCTTTCTTAGTGATGATTACAACTAGATGACACTTCCGGTCGGAGGGCGGGGTGGCGGGGGTAAGGGAATTGCAAACTCATGAAAGTGATGATGGCATTTCTGATGGCCTTATGATTCTCTGCTGTGTGGGGTGAAGAGGAGATGATGAGAGGTAAGGACATAATGCTCTTCTTTCCTGAACCAAAACTCCAAGCAATAGTTGGACAAAGAATTTTGGGTCTTTTCCAAGTTGTTATTTGGACTCTGAGATGCTGGAATGTCTGGGCCAGGGCTGTCCAACAGGAATATAATATATGTCATATGCATAACTTAAAAGTTTCTCATAGCCACATAAGAAAGTAAAAAGAGGCAGATGAAATTAATTCTAATATTACTAATTCTAATACTATATATTTATGACATGCTGCAAATACTATCATTTCAAAGTAAAATCAACATGAAAATTGTAGGGCTACTTTAAAATCCTTTTCTTCACATCTCATTTTTGAAATCTGGTGTGTATTTATATTTACAGTTCCACTTAGTTTAGAGAAGCCCATTTCAAGGACACGATAGCTACGTGCGGTTCATGGCTGGCGTATTAGACAAACGCAGGGCTTGGTCATTTTGTCTACTTATGGAAACAAAGAAAGGAGGCAGCGGGGTGGATTATTTGTCATCTGGAACGTTCTTAAAACCAAGGGTACTTTGGGGAATGGAAAAGAATGTAGATCCCCCTGTGCAAGTCACTCTTTGGTGAGTCCCACTGTTGTAGTGACTCCACAGGTGACACATAAGAACTCGATCTCACAGAATCTGAAAAATTTCAGGGAAAAGTTCTCTAACGGGCAGGATGCTTGTCACTGAGGAAAATGTGGCCTGTGGACTCTGCCAGCATCATTAAGGTATGAAGTGGTGTGTGGGTCAGTTCCGTGGCCGTGGCCTCTCCTCACCCTGGGGAACCCCTAGAATCTGAGACAGATTTCCCAGAATCAGAGGGTGAGCCGTGTCCCCCTCCTGCTAGGCTCAGTGAAAGCAGAGCCTGTGAGAAGTTCAGAGCCACACATTCTCGGGGCATTATTGGGTAGTTCCAGACTTCCTGTCACTGATACCTGGCCATCCTGACATTTCTAATTCAAAAATAGAGAGCAGGGAGGAGGAAGCCAGAGAGGTCACAGGAAGTGATGTTCTGGACGTGGCTGTGTTTCACATCTTGTGCCAGCGCCTGGTCTCAGTTAGAAGGCGTGAGAAAGCCAACTGTCCCCAGTCTTCAGAGGCGGGGAGAGCTGGCGCATGGATGGGGATTGGTGGCCATGCAGTCACAAGTCACTCTGTGGTTAGGCCAGGAGAGTCCGTCTTCCTTAACCCTCTAACTGCTAAATGGGTTCTGGTGACACTGAACAAACTCAGGGCAAATCTCCATCCACAGCAGGCACCAGGCTGTCTATCATCAATATCATCATCTCTGTAAATGTAAAGAAGCAGCCATTTGTATCAATAAGACCTTCGGGAGAGGCAAAGACCGTGCAGGGATCTCTTTGCAAAGGGCTCCGACTCTGTTTAATCATAATAAGTGAGTAAAACTAGGTTGGTTTACATACCTACTTCTCCCACAAAGTTTGGGAAGTCAAACAGGGCACAAGACCTTCCGCAAATGTCAGCCCCAGATTCTGGCAGGGTTGTGGGTTGGCTACTTGTTTTATCAAGGTTTTCTCCTTCCAACTTTTAAAGATCGAACACATAAACCCTCAAACGTTTTATTGAGAGAAGGCTAAGTGTGCTCAATAAGATAAAAAACACACATTCCTGGCTCCTCACCTCTTTGCATGGTAATATTAAACACATATGCTCAAGGTACATGGAAAGAATCATGAAGAAGTTATTGTGAAATTCTTCATAATTTGAAAGATAAATAGATTGGAATGTTATCATTATTATTTCTTGATGAAGGGTCTCACTGTGTATTTTGGACTGACCTTGAACTCACTATGTAGCCCAGGCTGGCCTTCAACTCATGGTGATCCTCCTGCCTCAGCCTCTCAAGTGCTGGGATTACAAGCCTGCACCACCACGCCTGGCTTAGGCTAGAATACTATAAATCAGCCCAGGGCAGATAAATATTTTGACCACTGAAAGTGATGGAGATTCTGTTTATATGTGTTTCCTTGGGGACAATTCCCTCCCTCCTCCTTCCCTCTCTCTTTATTTTTCCATTTGCAAGAACAAATCAGAACCACAATAACTGACCCAAGGACCATGGCTCTCGGGTTTAGGGTCTGGAAGTCTAGTTGAGAGGTGGTTGTCCATTTCTTTTTTGGCATGTACATCTGTTTAGTCAGTAAACAGGGAGAGACTCCTGTCTTACTCCGGCATTGTGCAGAGACAGGGAGGTGCTGGAGTAAGAGGGGATCAAGTGGTTTTTGTCAGCCAGGGCTGAGGGAAGCTTTGGTGCTGTGGCTTCTGAAGACAGCCCTGACTGTCGTCTGCCCCTGGGAACACAGCCTAGTTCTCCCTTCTTTTCTACCTTTTCTCAACTTCATTTCTTTCAGTTCCGGTTTCTATGCTGGAAGCAGCCACTACCTTTAAATATTCTCCTCTGCTCTAATGGGTTTTCTTTACGCTGAACACTTGGTCAGGACCGTCTGCCTCAGAATGATCCCGGGGCTGGTTAAAAATGCACATTCCCAGACCTGGGCCAGACTGGCCGAGTCAGCTAGATGCGCTAGCATGGTGGTGGGGGTGGAATTTGCGTTTCTGATAAGGGGCACTAGAAGAGCCACCATGCACTACATTTTGAGGTTCCCCCACCCCCATTGCTTTCGGCAGCCGGCAGGGGCCACAGTTCAGCTGGGCTAAGAGCTCAGCAGTGGTGATTCCAGGGCCTACCACTCAGCAGCCTGGAGTCGTCCTGTAGCTCACTAAGCTGCAGTTTCTTCGTACAGTGCACAAACACTGCATCTACCCTTAGGAGACTGGGCTGGTGCACCGTGGGCCAATCAGTTACCCTGGTTACTACGGAAACACACACAGGGTGCGCTAGAACTAATGATTGGGAGTCCCTGCTCTAGTAGCCCCTAAATGCCAGACTGCAGGGCTCCTTGTCGGGGAAGTGGAGTCTGGACCAACGGTCTGAAAAGGGTGGAGTTTCAGAGCTGGGAGAGGAGAGGAGGGGACCCGGAGGAGGTCTGGGGAAAGCTGTCCCCCAACAGCGGCTAAGACCTGCAGGGACCAGGACCTGTTATACCTGCTCCCAGTTCACTACCCCCATTCAGAATCGGACCCAGCAACCCCTCTCTCTCCTGTTTTAGTCATAGAAACCAGCACTGGATCAGGAGTGAGAAAATAGAACAGATCCCTAAAGCTGAATCTCTGTCTCCTCACTCATAAAATAGAGATGATAATAATGTACTTCAGTGTTGTCATCAGAATAAAAACAACCAGGCCAGGTATACCGGTGCATGCCTGTAGCCCCAGCCAATTGGGAGGCTGAGGCAGGAGCATCACAAGTTTGAAGCCTGCCTTGCAACTCAGGTGAGATCTTGTCTCAAAATTTAAAAAGGTCTGGGGATGTAGCTTTGTGCTCCCTGTACACTGCTCTCTGGTGGTACTGGATTAAATCTCCAGTACCACCATTACCACACTACCACCATTGCCATCATCACCACCATCAACATCACCATCAACACCACCATCACCTCCATCACCACCTCCATCACCACCATCAACACCACCATCACCACCATCACTGCCACCATCACCATCACCACCATCACCACCATCACTGCCATCATCACCATCACCACCAACACCACCACCATCATCACCACCACCATCACCACTACCACCACCATCAACAGCAGCGGCAGCGGCGGTGGCGGCGGCGGCGACGGCCACAACAATAACAACAATGATGACAAAACCCCTGTACATATGGTAAATTTTTTAAATCCTTCTGTAAATATAAGGCATTATTTTTAGTCTTTCCCATGCTTCTCTTTTTAGCCTTGTTATTAAACAACCAAACCCTGTCCTTAAGCCTGCTAGCTCCTCAAGCTACTGTCACCCACCCCAATATTTTCAAAAGGGGCACAGGTGGGGACAGCAGAGGAGGCCGGGTGTCCTGCAGGCTGGGGCCAGAGGATGGGCTTGGGGTTTGCAGGCCCCTGAAACTTGGCAGTATAATTGCAGAGACCAGGAAGTGAAGAGGGAAGAGCCTGACTGCAGGACAAGAGCCAGCTACTACCTGGACAGCTGGTTCTGACTCCTAAGAATCCAGCATCTTGAGGCCTCGTCTGTAAAATGGGGGTGACGGAGACCATGGCATCTGTGGGCCGCTGTGAGCACTGGAGTGTGTCAAAGCTTGCACGGTGACAGGCACACAGGAAGTGCTCCATAGATGTGTCTTTGCTGTGCACCTTTCCAAACCCCAGCTCTATTTATGGGTGTGCCCGATCCCTTCGCCCCTGGTCCCCATGCTGTCTGAACAGCTTGGGAAGCAGGCTGCACTCGGTTCTCTTTGGACTGGAAGCTGAGTTCAATGAGACAGAGCTACACTGAGCTACACTGGCTGTGCTGGGGGCTGCAGATGCAGAGAGAAACAGCTTTGGCTCATGTTCTGTGTATGTGTGTGTGTGTGTGTGTGTGTGTGCATGCACACTTGTATGTGTGTCAGTGCAGTAAATCAGGCACATTAAACCCAGTCATTTAATCTCATGCAGAGATCATTAAGGATAAAGGGGAGCACTGTGCACAGTCTGGGGGCAGCTGGGGGAGGCGCATCCCAGAGGCTTAGGGAGCACTTGGAGTGTGTGGGCTGAGGAGAGGAAGGGCTTCTGAGTGCAAAGTTCCCAGGCCACACGGCACTCCACTTCCTGACGCTCACAGGAAAGCGTCCTCCTGACCTTGTCCCTTTGTCATTTCTTAGTATTGATTCTCTTCAGCTGCCTCAAATTACCCCAAAGATGAGTGAGTCTTTTGAAAAAACTTCTGGTCTTTCCTTGTGCTAGTTAAAATGATAAGGGAAGGAGTGTCCTCCATAATCAAGGGGTGGAGGTGTTGTGGAATCAGAGCGTCCACACCCGTGCCAGAATCGTGGCTGCTTATACCCGAGTCAGGGCTGGAAGCAGTCAGGACAGGCAGAATAGGGGGTCTAGCCGGGACCGTGGGTGACGGGAGCCCTTCTTGGGCACTTCTGTGTCATGCAGATTGGTGGCCTCTGACCAACTCACCACGCCGATGGAGAAGTAGTTATTCATGATGCTGTATGGGACCTGGTCTCCATTCTCCACCTCCTCTCTGGGGATGACTTCCAGATACCAGCGGTCCAGCATCACCAAGGGGCTCTGCTCAATGTCCTTGAGGATTTTTGTCAAGCTGCCCCCTTCGTAACCTGTTGGGGACAGCACTGCATTTGCACAGGTATAGCTGTCAGGACAGGTGGCCCCATGGACGCCTGTGACCAGGAGACTCCCCCGTGTGTCTGTAGGCTGCAGACACTTAGATTTGTTCAACCACAGAGAAGGGGAGGACAATAGAGACGGATCAGGAAGAAGCCAGGGTCCCTGGGAGCCTGAGCGGGATGCAGGTGAGGGTTGATGCTGGATGAAGGCGGGCCCCGGAGACTTGGTAGCTCGGATGGCTGGGAGGCTGTGGGTGGGAGATAACAGATCCATGCCAGGATGGCACCATGGGGGAGGTGGTGGGGTAGCATGGTAGGCAGAGTGTTGAGAAGCCCCTGGTGGTGCCCCTGGAGCTGGCTTCTGCTTCCTCTGCACCTGTCCACCAAGCAAGAGCCAACCTCTGAACACTTTCCTACCTGGTCTTGAACCGCTCTCTGATTTGATCAGCCATCTGGACACCCCATCCCTCTACTGCCTGCCAGACCCATCTGTCTCTGCTGTGCTATGCCGAGCTCTACTGGGGCTGCTGCCATCTGCAAAGTTCTTCTTACCTCCTGCCCCTTGTATGATAAACTGGTTACCACTCTGCATTCCTGCTCTGGGAAAAATTCTAAAATGGGAGCCCATGGCCCTGGGTGTCTGGGCTAATCCCTGGTGACTCTGAGTAACTGGGGATGTGGCATGTTGGTTGGTCTGTATCCTGCACCCTTATTCAGAAGATCATTAATTTTGGAAAGGGGAAATTTTCATATAGAAAACGCCAACAAGCGATCCCAGTTGGGGAGGGATGAGATTTGGTGTTTACCCTGAAGTTGACTGCCAGGTTCTACTGGGGAAGGCGGGTGGGCTTTGGGCTGATGTCTCTGGGATGGCAGCAGACTTGGGGCGGGACAGTGAGGGGCCGGGACCCGTCAGGAATGGAGGGCAGAGAAAGGCTCACAGGTAAGATGTGACTTCCACCGAGTATGACTTCGCCAAATGTGGTCCACAAAAGGGTCAGTGCCACCTAGCGCATCCCTGTAAACCTGAGAACTTGTCCTCAGGGAGGCCCCAGGTGCCTGCAGACTCACCTCCACCCCAGCGCAGACACCGGGCCAGGTCGTTTCCTGTTCCAAGGGGCAGGACAGCCACGGGTGGATGCTTCATAAGGTTGGCCTTGTCTGCAACCGATACAAAGGGACAGAGCACCAGATGCCATGGGGTGACAGAGCCTTTGGGTTATCCCTGGTCTGGGGCCCGAATCCCTCTGAAGCATTGTCTGGTGAAGGAGCACATGCCACTTCCAAAGCCACTGTTCCATCGCAATGTGCTAACCGCCACAGACTGCGCCGGGTCTGTCGGCTTGTCCCTCCCATTGAGCTCAGCCTGTCTCGCTGTGACTTGCACCTGTTTATCCAAATTTCACCCTAATTCTGTTCTTTGAGGTGACACAGGTTTAACCCTTAACCACAGCCAGTTCACGCCTCCACTCATCTTTCAGAGCAGTTCCGCAAGGTATTCTTGTCCTTGTAGAGGAAGAAACGAAGGCTCGCAAGGAGAAATAATTACGGAGCCAGGATCCAAACCTAGGTCTCTCTAGCTCTGAGTGTATTCTTTTGTTTAGGGGCCACGCAGGTGCCCCAGATTAGCAAAGCGGGTGGGTCCGAAACCTTAGGGAACGGCAGTGCTTTGGCAAAACTGCAAATGCTCCCTTAAAGCTATTCAGGGGACATTTACACAGACCTTCCTGTCCGCGCACCCCTGGGGTGGGTGATGTGGTGGAGAGGGTAGGTGTGAAGCTGCAGGAACCAGGGGTGAGGCCTGAGCCAGGGCTGTCCGGGCACAGTGGGAGCTCACAGGCCCCCAGGTTGTCTGTTGTATACCAGGAGTGCCTGGGCACAGGCATGACCAGGGCTGAGATCACCACTGGAAGGACTGAGACAGGAAAGAGTGTGGCTCTAAGTCATGTGATTCGAGTTTCTGCCTCCTGGCCTTTGCACATGCTGTTTTCGCTGCCTGGAAGTCTCTTGGGCCTGGATATATCCATTCCTTTCCCCTGTTGGCAGGTCAGCCATCCTCACAGTACTGAACCTAGAAGCTTTTCTGGCATCTTGGGTGTCTCGCTCTTCCTCACCCATCTAGTCACACGTCACTGACCAGCTCTCCAGTCTCTCCTCATCCCCATCCCATGTTGACACACAAGGACGGGTTATGACTGCTTCCCGTGCTGCCACCACCACAGCAGCCTCCTGTCTGGCTTCTTGGGGTCCATCCAGGTCCACCTGCTGAGCTGCGCACATCTCACACCTACCAGGCGCTAAGCCTGAGGGTGAGGGCACAGGCACACGCCGCCAGGGCCCTGCTGTGCTTCCGCCCTGGACTCACCGGCCTTGCCCTCTGGGTCAGCCGACCTGAGGGCTTCACTTCCGAGTCACAAGGCTCTGTAACTCAGCTCGGCTGGGCTCAGTGGCCACCTCCGGGAGCCCTCCCTGGCTGCCCCGTCTGGACACCGTCCTCTCCAAAGCAGGTGATGTGCTTACACTCAGGCTGCTTGCGTGGTTCCCAGACGCAGTGCAGCCTTGGGGCCGGGGAAGCTGGGTCCCATCCACCGCGGCAGAGGCCTGCTCTGTGCCAGGTGCTCTACCTGTGGGCTGCGACGGCTCAGGTTCTTGCGGTGCCCGTAGTCAGGGGGTGACAGATGTGCCACCCTGCATGCATCTTTTCAGGTTCATCTAGGTGGGAAAAGGGGCTGAGGATCTCACAGGGCGAATGCAGCAGGGGAGCACCGTACACAGGGGACCACTGGGACAGAGGCCCCTTGAGGGGACGGAGACTGCCGTGCTCAAAGGCCTGGGGATCGGGGGGGGGCGGGCAGATGTCCAGAAGCCAGGGGAGTGGACAGAGGGGGACAGAAGCCTGGAGCCTCAAGGTCCTTGGAAGGGTTTTTGTCTGTGTCCTAAGCCGAAGTTTGATGGCACTGATCCACGATCATCCGGTCACCAGGGTGCGGGTCCTAGAGGCCCGCGGCCAGCAGCCGAGACCACTGCATGGACATTCACATGGACACGTGTCGGGTGAGTGACAGCCGCTTTGTGCTGCTGTTCCTTTACCTCTGCGTTTCCTGTTACCGCCGCTAAACTTTGGAAAACACCTTGAGGCTGCTTGCATCATTTTTTTATCTTTTTTTCTGTGTTGAGCGGCTTCTGTCGCGTGCTCTCTGCAGATGTGTGGCAGGGAACTTTGCATCACCACCGCTTTTTCCTTTGGGACCGAGAGGGGACCCACAAGCAGCTCCCGGAGGCTCTGTCCTACTCCTCTGCGGCTCCACTGTGTTGGCGGCGGCGAGGGACAGGGGCGTGTGGGCAGCTGCTGGGTGGCTGGGCGGTGTCCACGGAAACCAAGGCACCGCAGTGGGCAGGTGCGTCCTGAGCCCTCCTGCAGGTCCACGTGGCCCGGGCCCTGCACCTTTCCTGCCCAGCCCTGGGGCTGGGCCCGGCCCACTAGTGACTTCTCTCGTCCTTTCCTCTCTCCTTTCAGAGATGTCCAGAATTGGGCACTTCTTGCTGCCCGTGGTTTCTGTTGTGGCCCAGTCCTGCTCACCTGCCCTGGAGGGCTGCAGTGGCCTCCCACCTGGCTTTCCGGCTTCCACCCTTGACTCTTGGTCTGTCATGCTCTCCTCTGCTGATGTCCTGAGAGCTCCCACAACAGAAGCCAGGTTCTATGTAAAGCCCTTGTGACCAGGCCCCTCATTACCTCTGCCTCATCTCCTGTAAGGCTTCCTGCATGTGCTCTGCTCTGGCCATACTGTTCCCCAGTCTGCTCCTACCCCAGGGCCTTTGCACTTACTGTTCTTCCTCCCTGCACTGCTGTCCCTTTATCCCACTCCTTCTCCAGGTCTCCATGGAAACAACTTCTTCCTCTTCCCTGAGCACTGGGCTTTAGACGGCAGCCCTGACCACTCCATACTGGCCTTCTATTGGCCCTTCCCTGTGATAGTTTTTAAATCATTCTCTGATGTTCTACACATTGCATCTTCTTCTCTCTCTTTCTCCTTGACTCTCTCCCCGTCCTTCCCCCTGCCCCCTTCTTTCCTTTTCTCCTCTCTTTCTCTTCCCCTCTCTTCCTGCCTGACTCTTTGCTGGCAGTAAGCTCTGTCAGGGCCAGGTCTCGCCTGTATGCTCTGTGCTATGACCCAGAGCCCCAAGGAGGAGGGCGTGGCACAGACAGGCACATAGGAGGCCATTGGGGAATGAATGAGGAAAATGGGCAGCAGCCGGGGTTCACAGGCAGGGGTCCCTCTGCCTGTGGCCCTCGCCCCTCTCCCCAGTGCTTCCTTTCCAGGCCTGGGCTATAGATTTCGAGAACGCTCACTGTAAGCTTCCCCAGCCCACCTGCCTCTTCCTGTT
Organism: Hydrochoerus hydrochaeris; assembly: GCA_004027455.1. Taxonomy (NCBI): domain Eukaryota; kingdom Metazoa; phylum Chordata; class Mammalia; order Rodentia; family Hydrochaeridae; genus Hydrochoerus; species Hydrochoerus hydrochaeris. Next base: position 293,781 of record PVLA01001625.1, on the reverse strand, counting down.
CTGTCCGAGGGCCGGAGGATCCAGGGCCCTGAGCTCGGGATACGGGTTCTCCTCGCTGCCCTTTAGATCAGGGTGTGTGGGCCCCGGGCCAGCCTGGCCTTTCTTCGCTTGTGCTGATCTGTGCTTTCCAGATATGCTCTCAGGGCTCCCTCAGGTGTTCACCCCACGGCGGCTGGCCCTGGACTGTGCATCTGCGCTTACTTCTTGGCCTTCTTCTCTCTGCCACAGATCTGCCCTGAGTCCCACTCCTGCCCTTCCACACCCTCGCATTGCTACTGTTCCAGTTCTGGCTACAACAGAGGCGAGACTTGAAACAAAACTGTTAGCTCTGAATCTATGGGAATCTTTCTGTCACCTGAATTGATTTTTTTTCCATTCATCTGTTTGGTCCAAGGGCAGACACCCGGCTACGTATGGCTCCATTTCTCTCCAACTGCCTTCTGCTGCCTTGGCTGCACCCAGGAGAGATCATCGAGGCCCTCCCCACTCGCTTGCTCGTCCTTACCGATGCAATCCAGAATCCAGCCGACCGTACCGTCCCCTCCGCAGGCCAGGACTCGGAAGTCTGGGGTGTCGTGGAAAAAGTTCAGCCTGCAAAGTAGAAGAAAAACCACAGCAGCCTTGTCACCGGGCTGCGCCTGACGTCTGCTGTGGGTGAGTCAGTCTCTCTGTTCTCTGGCAGGGTTTCTTTTTTTTTTGGTACCAGGAATCAAACTCAGGACCTTGCACTTGCCAGGCAGATGCTGAACCACTGAGCTAAATCCCTGGCTCAAGACCTTGCTTTTTTTTCAGAGGTTGAGAGCATCACTTGATATTCTGAAGCCAGAAATCACTATGCATGCCACAGCGTACAAGAAAAGTCCCAGGAAACTGTTCCTGTAGGAGACTCTGTCCCTACATTAGGCCTCAGTGGAAAACCTTTCTCCAGTAATTCTCCATGGTTCGACTAGAGAATCCGCAGTTTACCCATTTTGGCACCCATGCCAATAATCCCTGCTATTTTGACTCCTGTCTGCTCTGTCTTTACGACCTCCCCTTTAAACCAGATGCATGGAATTAGCTAGTCCTCAGAGCCTCAAGCCTTTGGAGTAGGGAGCCCATCAGCTTCCAAGAGGCTCGTGGATAGAATTCAGAGGGTCAGCTGGACATGGTGGCACACACCTGCGATCCCGGCATTTGAGAGGCTGAGGCAAGAGGATCACTGTGAGTTTGAGGCCAGCCTGGACTACAAAATGAGCTGAAGGCCAACCTGAACTGCATAGTAAGACCCTGTCTCAAAAAGTGCCCCCCCACCAAAATCAGAAGGTCATGAACTCAAAGGAGAAAATATTGCATTCGTCTCTTCCTTAAGCTCTTGCTGAAATTTAGCGTTTCCTTCACACTATGAGTGTAGGCAACAAATCATAGAGATATTAACAATGCGGTGACTTTCTCAGCAGGCAAAACTGCAGGTAAGGTTTTATTACAGTTGTGCCACACATCGAATCCTATCATTTATGCTCATCTCTGCTTCGTTCTTACAGTAGTTATTAGACACGTCTATGACTATTGCTATTTTATGCCTTGGGAAAGCATATATATTCCCAGATCATGAATTTGTTTTAAAATGTTTTGATAACTACTTTTTAGCCTCATTAGTTTCCCTGGTAATCCTAAATTGTTTCATTTCAGGACTAGGAAGTATGATTCTCTGAAGGGATCTGTCGTCTACCAGACTGCCAAAGGGGTTTGTGGGACCTAGAGGTGAGGAATCCCTGCTGTAGGACCAGCATGTCCTGCAGACCCCTTGGGGTGAGACTTGGGAAGCTGAATGAAGGTTGGGAGTCCCTGTCTTCCCAGCCTGATGGTCAGAGAACCCCCCTAGGGCTCCTGGAGTCACTGTCGCCTCCATTGGCAGACTCACACTCCCTCTCCTCCATTTCTCTCACAGTAAGTTTCCTCTGATCACAGACGGATCAGCACATCAGAGACACTCAGGATCCGCCAGCCCTGGAAGCAGGTCCCTGGCTTGTCATCCACACTAATGACAATCCAGGATGAGGATTGAGCTCAAGTACGGAAATATCCTAGAAAAGTGTGGGCTGGTCCAGGTGGTTGTGGGCTACTGCTCGGACGCAGGCTATGCCACCCAGCAGTCACTGGCAGTCTTGGTGACCGTGACAGCAACCACAGCAGACTGGGGGAGGGGGGACGACTCTGTTTTGAGGTTAGTTTTACAGGTACAGCAAAGCAGGAGGCCTGGAGCTGCGTTCATGTTATCTTTCTCCTGTTAACAGGCTCTTGTACTGCCACTGCTGTAAATAGCAGCGTGTGTCAGACAACCAAAGACAAGGACAGAGTTCTATTTTTAGAGTCCTTGCTAGTACCCATCCCCCGGAGAGATTTCGCTAAATTCAGCAGACAAATAAATGCTTCTTCTTAAGAGGCGAGAAAGTTGGTCCATCATGCGCGGAGAGCGCAGGCGGGACTGGCCAGAAGGTGGCGCTACGGCACCGGCTCTGCCGCCCAGGTCGTTCGGCCTGGCCTTCCCAACTTTCCTGGGGGGACCCAGCACTGTCTCACTGGATTTGCAAACGGCAGAGTGACAGCGATCAGAACACTTCCTCCTCCCTTAACAACGGACCGTGAAGATAGCGGCTCACTTAGCTTTGCCAAGAAGCTCAGATAAGTCACCAGTCTGCCCTTTTTTTTTTTTGGTCAATCAAATATATAGTGCATGCAGTTTTCTGCTCTCATAAAATTAATGTCTTTTTTTGGTGGGGGGGGGCAGCAAGGTACAGGAGGTAACTTCTCAAGGATGTGTTCCCCAGCATCTCCAGAGGAGTTGGTATGGGATGCAAGACAAAGAAGAGCCAGGGTGTCAAGTGGCAGAAGGAACAAGTCCAGAGATGAAAGAGACATACAAAGAGACAAAGAAATGCATCTTCTACGGATAGTAAAGGGGAGGTGGAGAAATACACAGTAAAAATTACTGTCGTCATACCCTGGTGTGGGTCCCCCATTGTCCAGGTTGAAAACTTGTTTGGGGTTGAGCAGGTAGTGGAATTTCCGAAGAATCCTATGGGGGAAAAGGAAGGGGAATGGGAACACAGGAGGGAAAAGTCATGGTTAGAAGTCACATGAGGGCAGACACTCCACCTTCTCCCCCACCCCGGTGCTGGGACCCGGGGTTCACTGAAACCCGAGAGAGGAGACCGCTGCACATAGATTCTGACATCCCAGATCTATCGTCCGTGGGCTTGACCCCTTGTCAGGGTCGCCCCACCATATAAGACTGTGGCTCCCCACCCTGGAGTAGTGGCCCTGCAGGGGACAGGGCAGAGAAGCCCAGAGAACAGGTGCTCCTGCCCAGTGCTTCTTGCTCCACAGAGACCTGGTAGCAGATGTCATGCATGGTCTGTGCAGCATGACCCTGCCCTTTGTGGACTGTCCCAAGGCAGCGGGGAAGGGGAGAGAGGATCCCCAAGTCCTGAGGAAATGCAAAAGGGCTGGGGGTGGGGAGCTGAGGGGTAGTGGCTGCCTCTGGGCTTGGGTTCCGGGCTCCAGCTGGACACTAATCAGTCAGCTCAGGACTCAGGTGGGGGATCCCATAGTTATGACTTTATTCTTATTTATTTTTTAACCAGGATTTCAGATCACTGTGTCATCCACTTATTACTCCTGGACAGACTCAGAAGGTAGGGCCACTGTGTCCCTTTGGTCCCTCTCTCCTCCTACTCCACTTAGCAGTCAACAGCTCCTTCCCTAAGGAGGAGGGTGTCCTTCTTTCGTGGGGACGGGGACAGGCCAGGAGACCCTAAGCAGCTGAGTCTCTTAAATCAGGAAAAGACATTGGAGGCTAAGAAGGAACAGGCACCTCTGAAATCTGCAGGGACTTAGCAATGGCTCCTGTGATGGGAACTGGGCTAAGTACTGGGTCCATCCCAGTTCTTAACCTCATGAGAAGAAACAGGATCTCGCTTTACAGAGGAAGAAACAGAGGCACGAGAACGTGATGTCCCTTGGGCCGGTGGTGCTGAGATGTCAGCCCCGGTCTCCCTGTCTACACACTCACGTAGCTCGTTCTCTGTGGTCCAGGAGTAGAAGGGGCTTTGTAGGAGAGGAGGACATACCTTTCTCCTTGTCTCCCTCCACTCTTAGGGTTCACCAAGACCAGCAGTGGGTGGGTGCCTGGGGTGGGGATGATCTTATACTTCAAAGGCAAAAAGAAAAAGAGACAAACATCAGCTCGGCTTTGTCCGACAAGAAGGGGAGAAGAGACGATGAGAAGACGGATTCGGAGAGGCGACTGGGATGCAGGGCCAGGCATGAGGAGAGGGGTCAGGGAGGTGGGGCTCGGTCCGCTGGCTGGGTTTCCCGAGGGGCGAAGCGGCTTGGTGTTTCCGGCTCGAACGGCCTTTACGGAGTGTTAATGGCAATGCGGGCTGGAGGCTGGGGTCGGAGATGGGGCAATGGCATTGGAGCTGCAAATCATTCAACAATGGTGTGGCCTTGTGCCCGCAGCACAAGGTCAAATTTTGTGAGGGACACAGCTAAACACAATCTCAGATGCTATGGCCCTGTGGTCATACATGTAAAGGAAATCATGCTTGTGGACAAAAAATCACTTCCACCCTGGCATCTTCCAAATCCATATTTCCAGACCCAATTTTCCTCCTGCATTCCAGGCCCACACTTCTCTGTCCAGTGGGTGGCTTCATCTGGACAGCTGACCACCAGTCACTAGTCAGTGGTCCCGACCTGACTCATCTTCCCTTCCCTTAAGATGGGTCCTCTCTCCTGGGTCCCTGTGTTTATTCATCCAGAGAAGACTTGACCTGCAGTGTTTCTTTATCCCCAGAACGGTTGGAGTCTCTCCATCCTGAGCTTTTGCACCCCCAGAATCCCTGGGTGCTGCCTCTATCCAGTGACTTCTCAGGACTGCCGTTCCTGCTCAGACACCTTTAGTGATACCTCACTGCCCAGAGGATAAAGTCCACATTTCTGAGCCGGGCACCCAGGCCTGGTCAGTCTAGTGCCATCTTACTGCTGTCACTTCCTCCTAACCCTCAGCCCACTGTCCACTCCGGTGAGTGTGCTCCTATGCAATCTCTTTGAGAAAACAAAAGCAAAAGCAAAACTCAAGCAGCTTCCCTTCCTCAGAGCCAGTTCCAGGGCCATCTCCTCATTGAAGCTTCCCTTGATCAGTGCAAGTAAAGCTATTATGCCTGAAATTTGCAGCATCTCAGGGGTTCCTTTTGTTGTTTGTTTTTTATTTTCTCAGATGATGTCTCAAGGCATTGAATGGATTTTAAATGCAGCAGAAGCAGGTGAGCATGTGTATAGCTCTCCTACTAAGGGCCCCTTGGGATCATGGATTCAGCTGAGTGAAAATGTGACACGTGAAGCTCAGGCTCTAATGCCTGCTTTTCCAGATCTCAAACTGAAAATCCAGTGGAAGGATGTCTGATGTAAACAATAGGCACATCTCTGTGTGTGTGTTGTGTGCAGGTCCCATTTTATTTGCTGTCCCCCTAGATGTTCAGTGCTTTCTCACCTCGTCATGTTCTCCTGTCACGATGTCTTATGTTTTAGTTTTCACCACAACCCACAAATCTGCAAGCTCTCAGTTAATCCCACAGCACCTCTGGAAGGTGAGCCGGATAAGGGTGGCTGGGTCCCCTTCCCAGCAAGGAAACTGAGGCTCCGGGGAAGAGGAGGAGGCCCTACTTTCCTGTCTCCTTTTTCTGGGACTCTTTGTACCTCATCAGACTGCCTTCTCTGGACTTTAAATACATATTTAAGGATGAAGAAGCACTTTTGGATCTGCTGAGCTTTGTTTTGGCAGACCAGGCTTTGGGAGACCCATCGTCTACTTGGAGGCCACACTTTTGTTATCGTTTGGGAGGTCCGAGTATCAGAGTTTTATAAGAGGTGACAAAGCCAATTGGACCAGCGATGGGATCAGCCAACCTCCCTTCTCACCACTTGCCTACAGTGTGGCGGTCAAAGGTAACTCCAGAGGCCGGAATAAAGTGTCCTCCTGTGTGACAGAATTGGTCAGACGAGAAAGCAGACGTTGAGACATACTTCTTTCCAACCCAAACCCCGTTCTCCCTCCACAGCCTGGGACCCCCTTAGAATGAGTGAGCGGCTGGCGGGCTCGCGAGGTACCTGCATTACAAGTTCGCCCTTGGCTGCTACGCCGCTGCTGTCAGACTTTCCACCTTGCCTGTCCTGTGAGGAGAGAGAAAAGATGAGCATCTTTGGAAAGAAAAACCAACCAACAAAAAAAACACACGACCAAAACCCAAACCAAAGCAAGACAGAAGCCTACTGCATGGGAAGGGATCAGATAAAACCCAGTGGCTAATAGCACCAAAGAGATTAAAAGGCCAGTAGAATGCCAGGGGTTTCTCAAGGGAGACTTTAGTATTATTTATTTATTGACTTTTGAGACAGAGTCTCACTAGGCAGTTCAGGCTGGTCTTGAGCTCACTTTGTAGCCCAGGTTAGTGTTGAATTTACCACGACCCTTCTGCCTCAGCCTCCTGAGTGCTGGGATTACAGGGTTGTGCCACCACACCTGGCTTCAAAGGGAGGCTTTAGATCTCAAAAAACAAAACAACAATAACAACAAACACACAATGGGGCCAGGGATTTAGCTCAGTGGCATAAGCACCTGCCTGGCAAGTGTAAGGTCATGAGTTCAATCCCCAGTACTAAAACAAAACAAAACAAAAGGAGTGCACTGCGACTGGTTTCTGTAGGATTCTCTAGGATCTATCATTACTTGCTGTGACATTATTCTCTAATACAGACAAGGGATGTGGTGGGGCAGTACTAAAATTGGCAGAAATTTATTTCATTGATCAGAAAACTTGAACTGTCATAACAAGGTCTTACGCTTAATGCCTCTGCTCACACAATCTAATGATATGACATTAAGTGACTGTTCTTAATTGAGTTTGTCTAATGTGTATCATTTATTTCATTGAGGCTTATATAGCATCTGATAAAATGCTCAGACCTAAACTGTACATTTTGAGGAATTTTTGCCTATGTATATGTATACACACACACACACACACACACACACACACCCTTGTGATGCTTGTGCAACTTTGGTTATCACACTAGTTTTACTTGACTTTTGAGTTTTATACAACCACAGTTTGTTCCTCCCAGTTGTGACATACTATATTACATTACATGAATACCATATGCCACTATTCGTCTATCCTATTAGTGGTCATTTAGCTTGCTTCTGGTTTTGGACTATTATGAACATTTTTGCACATGTCTTTTGGTGGCATAAATTCTTAGGTAGATCTACAGGAGGGGAATCATTAGGGAGATTGTATATTTCCTTCTTGGTAGACACTGACAAATAGCTTTTTTTTTTTTAAACTTATAATATTATTCTATAATAGTCACCCAAAGAGATAAGTATGAAAACAGCAGGAAATCTGTCCACACATTAAAGACCCCAAAACATTCAGCTGAGGGCCTGGATCCACAGCAATGTCCTGATGAGTCCAGCTGAAGACCTAGAGCCCATGATAATTCCTCCCACAAGTCCTCTGGAGGCCTAGGGCCCATGACAAGGACTTGTGCAAGCCTGTTTCATGGATCTGGGCAGGGGGGCCTAGGTCAGCGGTGGAAGCTAGAAAATCTGTGCCAGTGGGGTGAAGGATCTGTGCAAAGATAGCCTTTTAAAGTGATGGTTTTCCTTAGATTTTTAAGGTGAAAGAATTAGCTAGTCAAGTCAAAGTCGGGATGAAGAGAGCCAGTGGGACTTGGCAATAGTTTTAAGATGGAAAGAGATGAGAGGGGCTTGTTTGAAAGAGCAGCCAGTGCAGGAGGCAGACAGGGTTTCAGGTGGAGGTAAAAGGCGTTCAGTTTTGATTCTTTCATTTCCAGATAGGGCTGGGACACTCCACAGGAGCCAGGCAGAGGCCTCCGTGCTTGGACCTGGAGAGAGGTTGATAGGGGTGAGAGGGGGTCATGGGCCTCTCCACTCAGAGGTGCTGCCTGAGGGTCCTGCCTGGGCCTGGCCTGCAGGGTGCGTGGGACCAGGGCACTTCCCCGACAGGTCACTTGGAGCCAGCAGTCGAAGCCACTGCCTCAGTTTTCTCTCGCGATCTGCTGGTTGCAGCACTGACCTCGTTCAAACAAGCACCTCTTTCAAACCTGAACCGTAACAGATGTTGGGGAAACCCTGGGAAGGGTGCGAAGGTTTGAGCACTGTTAATATCCACACTGTGAACTTGGAGAAGCCAGAGCCCTGGCGGGAGCAGGAGCACTTACCCGGGTGATGGGGCATATCGAGGTGGGCAGCAAAATATGGTCTCTGAGTTCGCCACCATCACACAATGTTGATAATTCACATTTGCGGTGAAACTGGAGGAGAAAAGAGGTGAGAATGAGCAGAAGTGATCCAGGAAGCATGAAGGGTAGGGGTCCAGAGGTTTGCTGGGGGGGCAAGGTGTCTAGTGAGCCCCGATCCTGAGGCACTGCTGGCTCCAGCAGGGTTGGCGAGTGTGCAACATGTGTGTGAGCGTGCGTGTGTGCACGTGTGGGCTGAGGTTGCCACATCTGCCTCAGGCAGAGCACGGAGGCCAAGAGCTACCCAGGGCTACTGCAGAAGAATGGTCATCAGCAGGTTGGTGGCCCCATATCAATTTCAGAGCCTCCCTGGCTATCTGCCGCCCAGGAGGGAGCAGCCTTGTAAGCTCCATGACTCAACTTCTACATTTTGAGAGTTCTGCAGTCTTTTTTGAGGCTGATACCTGGTCAGGGGGACATGATAGGGCCCTAAATTGGCTTTGATGGGCAGGCGGAGCAGCTGAGCAGCTGCTGGGGTGTCCTGGTGTCCAGAGGTGCTGTGGACTCTACTGTGAGCTGTGGTTGGTGGCGGCAGCAGACCCAGGCCTCCGGGCCAGGCAGTGGGGAGGGGATCTATGCAAAGTGTGACTTCAGGCCAGTGCTGGTCACTCTGGTGCCTTAAAGACCAGGCATCCCTCTCCCACTCTGTTAGCACCCCTGGTCCCAGGCGACCCCGAGGCGAAGCAGATCCACGGTCCAGCCTGCCGTTCCCAGCTGCCTGGCTAGATGGACAGTGTCTGGCCAGCTTTGTTGTAAGCACCCCTCATCCCCCTATTCCTGGGGTGGTGTTGGGGACCCTGGAACGGGGCTCTGGGGACCTCCCAGTTTTGCTGCCCTGGCTCTGCCCTTGCTCTCTTGGGAGGATGTTCGCTGTCTCCGCGTTGCAGCTTTAGCAAAAACCCACACTGGATGGAAAGAAGCAGGGCCGCCCTGGGCACCAACCCACCGTCATCCGGCACCACACGCAGTGCCGCGCAGTGACACTCTGGTAGCACTTGATACTTTTGTGGCACCGGTCACACTTGACGGAGGAGTTCCCTTCCACCCACGCGTGCTGCATCACCTGCGGGAGGGAAGCGGAGGATACCAGGGAAGGCAGCAGAGCCAAGGCCCCGGGCCCAGGGCTGCGGAAAGTTCTGGCAGTGGGAGAGCCGGAGTGGGTGCACCCTACTTAGTGGCTGCCGGGCGGATGCTGGGTCTTTCTGCCTAACCACGCAGAGCTAACCAAGGTGGCGTCCAAACCACTCTGCCTGAATTCTGCACTGCTCGTTCACCCTGGCGGGCAAGCCTCTGAAGAGCCCCTCATCGGCAGGCCATCCAGCTGTCTGTCCTTGCAGAATTCCCCGTTGAGTGATGGGCTTTTCTGGAAGTCAGCACAGGAAGGAGTGGGGCCCGGGAGGGCTTGGGCTGCAGACTAATTTGGTTGGAGTCAGTGATCTTGCATGTCACAGCTGGGAGGCCTGGGGCCAGTTCCTGGACCTCTGAGGCTCAGGTCCTTCACCTGTAGAAATTGGCATGCTAAGTCCCCTGACTGGGCTTGCGGGGAGGACACAGTGAGAAGACAGCACGCTGGGAATCACATCGCCCTGGAGCAGTCACCACCCTTTGGAGACACTGTCGGGTAACTCCTGCCCCCTTCTCAGCCTTTGCTGAACCTTAAAAACCATCTAGGGATTTTCTAGACTTTATAGTGTCCACCCTACACTCCAAACAAATCAGAGTCTCTGCAGGTGGCATCAGCAGTAACGGGGGGAGGCCATTGTCCCATGACATGTTTTAACACTCTTTAGGGGGCACAGTGTGTGGTAGAGGTCCAGAAGCGCTCTTGAAGGAGGAGGTCAGGAAGGAAGTCCAAAGAACTCTGTGAGGGCCTCTGGGCGCCTCTCATTCTTGCTCCCTGGAGAGCTGGTTCTATCTGCTCCCTAGCTAGGAAATGCCACAAGCTCAGGCTGGGAACTCAGGAAGCAGGTTGTGTACTTGTGTCTGTGTGTGGCCCAAAGTGACACAAACTGACCCATGTCACCACTGTCTGGGAGCCAGAGCCCTCGGCTCTTCCCCCCTGGAACTCAGGGGAACTTTCTGAGGGTACCTGAGTGGCAGCAGGAAGTGGATGTGGACCCTGGGGGGAAGGTAGGAGCACAGCCTGAAATGCCCAGATTCAAGCACAATTTTAAAAGCATGAAATAATTTGCATGAACTCTCTGTGTTTGCAGTAAGTAAAAAGAAATGTTTTAAATTATGAAGCATTTAAGTTGTGGGATGCTTCCCACAATTTAAGAAAGTTTTTGGTAAGAATTATTGCTCCAAAAGATGGGTCCCATTTGGCGTGTAGCTTTTCATCTTTTGCCACACACCACTGAGGGTACAGAGACTTCATTACGCTAATCCATTTGACAACAGCATGGTCACGGTGGCTTTGGCCTGAGATAATCATTATTCCCTTTTTGTGGAGGGAAAAACCTGAGGCTTTAGGGAGATCAGGACCAGGCCTAGGTTCCAGACTGTGGCCAAGCAGGGGCCCATGGCCGGGTCTTCTGACTCCAACCCAGGACAGGGTTCCCAGCACCACGCTCCCTTCTCCAGTCTCTCCGGGACCTGAAGAGATGGTGAGGGACCCGGATTGCCCCTGCGTGATCGCAAGGTTGAGTGTGCCCTTCCTCTGTCCATGTGCCAGGCTGCCAGAGTGTAGCTACAGAACCTGAAGCCAGGTGGCACACTGTGTATGCCGGTGGAAGACATGGTCATGGGAGGGTGTGATGGGGCGGTGTAGGTGACATCAGAGACAGGCCATGCAGTGTCCATGGGGCATGCATGTGAGTCCTCGGAGGTCCCTCTTTCTTGGGAGGCTTCTGCAGGGTGGCCGGGCTGGCACTGCTCTTACCTGCTCACCGTCTGCTGATTTGGATTTCTTGACGGAATCTTCCCTGTGCTGCACTGCAGAGCCCGTGTCCCCTAATTTTAAGGACTGCTACTCCTAGACTCTGTGGATGGCACTGCACAGTGGCCAAGATAGAAGCTGGGAGCCAGTCTCTACCTCTTCCCTGTCCTCCTCAGCATCTGTGTCACCAGTGCGGTGGGCATCTCCAAATTACCTCTCAAGCTCTCCCTTTGCCTTCCCTGCGTTAACCTAGGGGAACAGTCAGAATGCTCCACGGCTGGCTCAGGACAAGCTCACAGGTAGGACTGTGCTACAGAGGATGCGGACGGACCCTCAGCATGGTACCACCTTCGGCTTTAAATATCGGTAGAATTTCTCTCCCTCTATTTCCCTCCTCCTCCATGCTCAGATGAATTCACCTAATCTGCAAATGGAATCATCTCCATGTTCAGAAGCTCTTCATTGGGAATCACTGAAACTCCTTTCCAGTTTCTCCACTTGGCTCGTGAGATGTCTCCAGGCCAGATCTCACTGCCTTCTGAGCACATCTCCTACCACTTTCCTTTAAGTCTTTGTCCCAGTCACATCCAACTAAGTAGGGACCCCAGAACGAGCCATGTCTCCATACCTTTAGGCATCTGGGAATAGCATGGGGTGGGCAGGAGCCTTCTACCTGGAGTGCCACCAGAAATTCTTCTGATGCTGGTTCAAGGCACAACTCAAATGCCACCTTCTTTGTGAAACTTGCCCTGATTTCTCCCCCATGCCTCTTCTCTCAGTTCTGCACGGCCCTATCATGATATCATGCATCTCCCTATTTGTATTCCCCTTACATGCTTGTGTCTCTCTGAAGACTTCAGAGCCCCAAGCAGTGGGGGACCATCTCTTAGAACCTGTATACCCCTGGTGCAGTGCCTGGCACACGATGGGTGCTGGGATGCTGAATGGATGGATGGATGAGTGGGATGGTTAAAGGGTGGTCCTTGAGGCATAAAAAGGACTGGAGAAAGTTCCCAAAGCCCCTGCCTGCCTTGCAGTTCATGGTGATGGACATGTTGTCCCAGACGCAGCATGCAGTAGAACAAGGCAGTAGGTGTCACCAACCTCGCCACTCCTTTTGGCTTTTGAGCACGTTTTGACACACGCAGGGATGTTTTTGGATACACAGCGTTCGTGGACTGTGTATTTACAGTCTGAAAAAAACATAAGGAATGTGCTTGTGAGTGACACTGGTCATCATCCCACCCTAGCCAGGGCCTGTGCTTCCTGCTGGGTGGCTGGGGAGGGGCAGGGGACATATGGAGGTGGCCTCACCTGCAGGAGATTCAATTGTTTCCCATTTTTGGTTGAGTGGAGTCCCCAGCTAACCCCATTCTGCTCTGCACCTCCACCTTGTCACAGTGGTTCCTCTATGGAGAGGAAATTGTCCCCAGATAGGAGAGTATGAGGTCCCTCAGGCTGGCTAGGCTAACGTCTCAGCACTGCATGTTGGGGATGGTGGTGAGGGGCAGAAAGGCCACCTCAAACCCAGGTCTCAAAGCAGGCACAGCCTGAGCCCTGGTTCTGCCATTTGTCACAATCCCCTTGGTCTTGGATAAATTGCTTGCCCTTGCTGAAATTCAGGGCATCCTGTAAAATGCAAATGATCGGGCCGCCTCTCTTTTTCTTTTCAAGAATCTGGCAGCATTACATGGGATTCTCTGTGTGAAGCTGCACATGCTTGGGTCAGCACCGATGTGCCATGAATTATCACTGTGGTCGTGGCCACTATTAGGTGAACAGCAGAGGTCCATGGGCTTCAAACTTATAGGCGTGAGAACGAGTGGATGAAAGAAGGGGCGAGGGCAGAATTTGCCAGGAGCTGGAAGGATTGGTGGAACCTCTTTTTTTTTTTTTTCTCCACTTGCTGGTGTTTGCTCTTGATGGACAGAGGGCCCAGCTCCACTCAGGAACCCACTGTGTGGCTCAGATCACAGGGACATGTTAAAGGACTTCAGGGATCTGGACCCTGCAGAGGGGTCTCTCTGCACAGCACTCTCCAGTCTCTGGGGGTCCCGTACCATTGCACGGTTGCCACACTCCACTGCACCCCTATACTCTGGCTCTGAGCAGCCTTCTCACTGCGGCCGCTTTCCCGTCTCTCTCCTCCCGTTTCCCCCTTTTTCCCCATATCACACTTTCTCATTCCCTCCATCTCCTCCTCCTGTTTACCTTTCCAGTCTCCCTTTTGCCTTCCTCTCCTCTCACTTGTGATTTTCCCTCCTTTGACTTTATTAAATAAGATTATGAGAGGAAAGAAATTTTAATTCCTGATGCATTTATGTCATACAGAATAGAGTATGCTGCTTAGCTCATTAAAAAGAAGGGGCCTCGGGATAAACCTGAAATAAACATCGACTGGAAAACCCAGCTAAAATGAGTATGAGGTGACTTTTAATTGTGCATACATACACTTTAATCATTTTTTTCCAGGAGATCATTGGTCCCTGACACCAACAAAAGTACAAGTCTTGTCCATTTGACTTAGTAAAGCCGAAATGGGACAGAGAGGCCCTGCTTCATGCCCTGCTGCTGGAACACGAAGGGTGCCCCCCCAACCCCTGAGATGGCAAAGCGCCTGGGCCCAAGGGCTGCAGGGAATTTCACTCACAAATGCAGCACAGGCCTTGCTTCCGGACCCCCATCAGCATGAGGTGGCAGAAGTTGCAGTAGGTTGGCTTCTTAAAATGCTTCAGGGTCCAGGCGTGCCTCCCATCCCCCTTGGAGACCTGCAGGGGTGACAGGAAGTGAGACTGGAGGAGGCTGTCCCCAGCTAGAAGAAGCCAGGTCACTTTGTGCTCTCTCTTCTTTCTCTCTCAATAACACTCTTATCTCATAGTCAGAAAGCAAATTTTTTTTTTGTTTGTTTTTGGTACTGGGACTCGAACTCATGACCTCACTCTTGCCAGGCAGGCACTGTGCCGCTGAACTATATCCCTGCCCTCAGATTACTTTTCTTTTTAAAAAGTATAAGCAAAACCAAAGTTGTTTGCATTGTCTAAAATTCATAAATCTACCAACAAGGAATATCAGGATGGGAATGTGGGAGGGATAAATAAAAAAACCCTTCTCTCACATGGCCGGCAAAAGAGTGAGTTAGAACAACAATCTATCTTCTGTCTGTCTGTATCTACCTATAGCCACCATTTGTTTCTTTAAAGATTCTTTAAATGTTTACAAACTTTGACTTTCCATTTTACCTTCTTGGACTCTGTCCTAAAGAAGTAACTTTTAAGAGAGATGAACATTTTTTTCTTTTTCTTTTTGCTCTGTCAGATACTTAACCCAGAATTATTTAAAACAATGAAAAATGGCCTAAACGTCTCCAAATGACTAAAAGGTTAGTTGTGACACATGTATATGACTTAATGTTAGGTGGCAATAAAAAAAACTATTTCTAAACTTATCTAGCAGTATGCAAATGTACTCGATACAACGCTAAGTGAAAAAATCAGCATGCAAATGTATGCTGTTTAATGAACTCAGTTTTAAACAATACCTTTGAAGGGAAGAGATTTCTTTGTCAATAGACATTAGCTGTAGCTGGTGACACTATGTCTTCTTTTTTTCCAGACTGAACCCAGGGCCTCGAGCATGCTGGGCGGACACTCCCCACTGAGCTCATGCCCAGCCCTAAGCATTCATTTTATTCTCTAATTTTCTATTTTCTTCTGTAGTTGATGGATTTTCTACAGTCAGCACGTACTAGTGCTATAGTCAGGAAAAACAATGTACTCCTTGTACCAACACACTGCACACTGATAAAAGAGTGGGCAGAGAAAGAGACAATGGAATCGTGTCTTTCTGATGGGCTTAGAAGCAAAATCATCCTCATTCACCAGCTAAAATGCACCGTACACAATAACACACTTTCCATGGAAAACAGTCTCTCACCTTCCGGACCTTGGAAGCACAGCCTGGCTTGAAGCTGTGGCTTTGGGGACATCTCTCTTAGCAAACGCCACCTGTGCACCTTTCTGATAGGCTCCAGCACAAGAATAATGCTCAGGCTGGTTTGAAGGGCAGTGAAAACGGTCTGCAATGAGTCCAGTGTACTTTACCCAAGTCTAGTCCTTAATTCGGGGCACCTTGGTCTTGGCTCTGCTGACCACGGACAGGCCTGCTCCTGGACTCACACTTCTGCTGTGGTCCCCGGAGGAGGCCATGCTCTTTTGGAAGCACTAGTCTTCTCTTTGAGGCCAGTGAAACTGTCTCACTTCCCCTCCAAGACCTATTTCATCTAAGACCTGAACTTTATAGAATTAAAGACCCTTCTACCTATGGATTCACAAACGGATAATGAGTCACCAAAAGACCGACTGATTCATTCATTTGGCAAACATCTACTTCTAGGTGTTTTTTTGGTGGGGGGTAAGAATGACATAATGCAAGGATATCTCCATATTCATTTCCAGACACGTGGCCAATGAAAACTTTTATTAAATTCTTATTTCGTACCAGCTGCTCGGGAAGACAAAAATAACAACAGTGTGTGCTTGCAAGTAAGGCGGTGGATTTATTCCTAGTCTACAGGTGCGACTCCAAGAAGTTATGCAACTAGTTAGAGCGGTGGTCACCCTTGGGGGGTTGAGGGGCTAATGCTCTTCCTCCTCCTCCATGCAGAGGTTCCTTTATGAGCAGAATGGCTTCTGCATGCAGCTCAAAGGACTCTCATTTTCACAGGTGACACCTCCACGAACCAAGCCATTAGCTGACTTTCCCATGTCTTACTGTTTTAGCGGCTATAAGAAGCAAAAGGACCAGGAAGGAATAAAGAAACAGTTCTGCCTGGGTTACAGCACCATCATGTGGCTCTTTCGTTTCTGCACAGTGCAGGCTGCCGCGTGGGAGGGACTTTCCTGACAAACACCAAGTTCCATACCACTGCCTGAGATTTCCTCAGAAAGATTGTTTTGCATCTATCCCCTTTGGAGATTCCCAGATTCCTCACTGGTCACCGTGGGTTCTGAAAAAGCTGAACAAGCACTAGGACCTGGATGGAAGCTTTCTCTAAAACTCCAAGTAGTATACGCTAAACACTTATTCACACCTAGTTAAAAACACATGCATAACGTGTTCGAGGAATAAAAGCTAAGTTTACCTTTATTTTAGTTTCCCACTTTTCTGATGTACATGATGGTTTTCTACAGGGCAGAGTTGGCACTTGGCAGAGACACTGGCATCCCGATCTGAGTGTAACCTTGAGTGAATGTTGGTTGTAGAAGTCCATCTGACTGGTCTGCCTGAGCACCTGGCTCTTACGGGTTCTTGTACTGAATGAGGGGAGTGAAGTGCTCAAATGTGGTGAAGGATGCGGTGTGAGCCCTCGATCTCTCTGGGCCTGTCTGTAGGACAGACAGGACATACCCAGGGTTCACAAAGACCATTTCCAGCTTAAGAACGTCAAGGAAAGTTCTAAGGCATAAGAGGGCAATCGTGCTGGTCTTTGGTTTCCACTTAGCACCCACAAGGAGCCGGATACGCTGTGAGACGATGGCAGGGTTCTTAGATCGTGAGCTTTGGCAATGAGAGCTCAGCTTTAGTCTTGAACTGCAGCACCGCTGAATGGAAACATAGACCCTAAGAGTCAGCTAGAAGCTAACCCAACTCTTACTTCCTGTTTTGTTTCCCCTTCAGAGAGGTGTTATTACATAACCATGGTGACTCTCCTGGTAAACGCTTAATGTCACCATTTGGGCTTCCACCAGCTACAACCTTCCACGCTCAGGTATAGGAATTAGCTCACTTGGGAAGTAAGCAGGAAATCCAGCAATTGGCTGGATCAGATGCAGGCATACTATAACCACTGGTTTCACCTTAAGCCTTTACACATCTCCTTCACCCTGCTCTAACTTGGGGATGTCCCCGAACTTGCCTTCATTTGGGTTTGTGATGGAGTCATTCTCCCTGCTATAAACTCTGTCTTCTGCCATTTTCGCCAGTCAGCTCACACCCAACCCTGGGAGGCAGATCAGACATTCACCTAAATCTTTCCACCTGACCTGTATTCTCAGGCGTGGGATACCCTAATCTTAGATGCTCTTTAGAAACAGGTCAAACACCATCCAAGGCTTCTTCCTGCTGGTTGGACTGTCATGTGGGGGATGTTAGAAAGTTCAGGACTCTGGAGCCAGGTATAAATCCTGGCTCCTCCTTTGCTCTTTGGGCTCAAAATCTCAGTTTTCCAGCTATATAAATTAGGATAGAAACACCTATCTCATCTGTTTGTTTTGATCGTTAAATAAGAGACCACTTATGAAATTCCCTCCCAACAGATCAGCATTTTGTCCACTTTCCTTTCCCACTTCTTCCTTTCTTCCTTCCCCAATTCTCTTAACATTCTACAACCTAAATTTTTGTAAAGATAGGAATTTCCCTTGATGTTTCTTTTACACTTTGCCTGGTTGAGGATGTGCTTCTCCAAGGCAGATACTGTGTCTATGGTCTCTCACGATGGGCACAACAATATCTTCATTCGGCAACAGTTTGGCAAATGTGTCTTTTTGCACAGGAGCAGCTCAGAGTGATGAGACTAGGGAGGACTTTGCACCAGTCCAGGCGCAAAGCGTGCCCATGGGGACGTGCAGGGTGGAGTCACAGCCGTGGACGTGGATTCTGACATTCCTGAAAGGCAAGGGTGTTTTGAGTTTCAGCTTGACTTACAGTTTCATCCATCCCCAGGAGGACCAGCAGTGGAATGGTGGTCATCCCTCCGTGGACCCACTCCTGCAGAGACACGAAGCCGTCCCGGTCATAGTCCATCTCTTGCAACATCTCCTTTAATATCTGTGGAATCGAAGAGCAATGTCTGCTTTCATCCTTGGCTTTTCTACCCATCCCTTCTGGCCTCTGCTTGATCTTTAGTCCTAAGTTATTCATTTTTGCTTTTGCCCTTTGCCCTCTTGTTTAGAACATGAGGGACCTGGCTAGAAGTGAGGACCCCAGGGCCCTCCATTCGACTCAGCTCTGGCCTGGCTGTGTGGCCTTGTGTGTGTCACCCCAGTGCTCCAGGTTCTGGATTACTCATCTGAAGAAATGAAAATGACTTTGCAGTTTGCAGCACTGTGATAAGTATTAGAGAAAATATACATAAATGTATGTATCTAATGTATATAAATGTATGTATCTAATATAATATTTGATATATTGGAATCCCACCTAGTAATTATTGTCGTTTATATCATTTGGTGATTAAAAATAGCTCTAAAATTGCTTCTGGCTCTGAATACTTTCATCCATGAACTTCTGTGATGAGATTTTAGCTCTGTGGGAAAGGTGAAAGGGAACTTTGGTTTCTGTTATTTCTATGCTTTTCACTGGTACTGCCTACATTTTTCCTATCAGAGACTATAGGAAGTCAAAGGGGAGAGTCCCAAAGAAGCTGCAGGTAAAATGAGTCTGGGAACACCTGCATAGGAACACCAGCCTCCCCTTGCACTTCAGATGCTCGCTCTGAAGTCTCCCCATGCTTACAGAAACTCACAGGTCTTAGCTCGGTGGGATCCCACTCCAGGTACTGGGCAACATGTAGCATTTGGTTGACAATCCGATCCATCTCCTAGAAAGCAGCAAGAGGGGATGCGTTACCAAGAGCAAAACTCGAAACCAAATCCGGTGGGAAATCAGGCAGGCCAGAGGAGAAGATGCTGGTGCAACACACTGGCATTTTATGACCAGCTCACTGCTTGTGTCTGCCTTGGCCAGAAAGCCCAGCTGACAGTAGATGTATAAAAGAAGCACAGAGCATGGGTTAGCCAAGGGACTCAGAATACTCCTTGAATAGTGACCTCTTCTCATCTGGCCCAGCTTCCTTGGAAAGCATAGACTGTCCTCCTCTTTTCTCTTTTGTCATCATAACTCCCATAGATACTTACAAACTAAGGTGGTCTTTCCTCTCTTTTCTTAATACTTCTCACCCCCACAACTTTAGCAACTCAATCCCCATCTACCTCCCTCAGGGCAGGTTTCACTTGATTACTGTGTCTGCCCTAGCTCAGGCACGATGCTCTGGATCTTTTCTGGCAGCTCCTCTCACCTCTGCACTCTGACCCAGCCCTGAGTCCAGGACTCACTGACTAGGAAATAGAAAATGCATAAAAGATATGTTTGCCTGATGAGTGAGCCTTTCATGGCCAAGGCCAGGTTCCAGCTAAAATCTCACAGATTGTTGGGTGTTAATGAGCGAGTGTGCAGAAAGCCTTACTGGAAACATATCAGACCAAGGAGAACTTAGTGTCACAGTTAGCATCTTGCATGGGGCTAGTATCTGAAATTGTTCTGGATGGACAGGTGGATGGACTGAAGCAAGTTCAAAAAGTATTACCTTTACTGTGAAGAAAGCTGGGTCAAAAAAGCAAGCCAAAGCCCAAGAGGCAGTTACAAAATTATATTGCACTTAAATTAAAATAATAACCCATCAAAATATAGGATGCAATAGTAAACAAAGATAAGGAAGTGGGCAGAAAACTCTATGAGCTTGTCCAGAACAGATATTTAGAACTGTCTCATGAGAAAGAATGTAGGAAAAGGGAAATTCTAACTCAGAGAAAATTTTAGGGTAATATTATAGCATCTTCAAGAACTCAAAGGCCTGTGGTATTCTATTTGCTTGACCAGCTATCGGGGGAAGATGGAAGCTGAGGGATGGAGAAAATGGAGGACTTTGGGATCAGCCCATTTTGACCTCCCTGCCAGGTTGCGGGGAGAAAGAGGAGCATCAGGTTTGGTGATGAAAACTGCCCTGGCAGATGGAGATGTGTCCTGTGTGTAGGACAGAAGCCCTGTCATCCTCAGCAGGGGACCAGCTGTCTGAAGCTGGTAGGTGGCTGCCTCATCACTGAGTGTTCAAAAAGAAGCTGGGGCCTGTTAGCAAGGGATGCCGGGTGAGACCTGCACCAAGCACTCCCTTAAGACTCGTTTCGGAAGCTAGGTATATGTGTAGAGACTTATACATGTGTAGAACTTCTAAGTAGTTTATGAGAATGGATTATAGTTATTGTAAAGAAAAAAAAAGGAAAAGAGAGCATTCTAAAGGATATAACTGCATGTATGTTTGAGTGTGTGGAATTAATAACCATGTTGCTAAAGTTTTAGTTGGATGGATGAGCAAAACTGACTGCAGTCTCACTGTTTGGATGTCCACTTTCTGGACTTTACTTTTGTAACTCGAACAACTGCATCTAAGAGGAAAGTATGTAATTATCAACTAGTGATTTTTTACTGGTTACTATTTTTGTTTTTTTTTCTATTTTGTTTTTGAGATTTTGTATTGTTTCTACCCTCTTTCTGTTTCAAAATTTTTTCTTTAAATAAAAAAAATTTTTAAAAAAAATCAAGAGGAGGAAAAGAAAGTGCTCTAAAAGAGATAACTGTATGTATACTTAAGAGTGTAGGATTGATAACCATGTTAGCAAGTTCTTGTTGGAATAGTCAACAGAACTGTTTGCAGCATTACTGTTTGAATGTCCACTTTGTATGCTTTAATTTTGTAACTTGAACAACTATATCCAAGAAGACAATATGTAATGTATCAAATAGTGATTTCTTACTGTTTATTTTTTTTGAAATTCTGTATTGTTTCTACCCTTTTTACTGTTTTGCTTCCCCCCCTCTTTAAATAAAATTAAAAAAAAGAAAAGAAAAAAAAAGACTCGTTTCAGTCCACCAACATCACCTTTAAAATACATCTACAGTTTACCCACGTCTTGCCACGCTCCATACCATCTTTTGTCCCTTAATTTACTCCCTCACCTCCTCTGGGTCTCTGTTCAGATGTCCCCTCCCCGGGAACACCTTCCTTGGCAACCAGAGCCAAAGCTGAGACTCCTCCCAATACTTTCTTTCCCTCCTTTGTCTTTCTCCTCAGTATACATCTCTACCCAACTCATATTTTGCTATGGGTGTACTGTCCAGGCTTGGGACAGAATGGGAACTGGGAGGAGGAAGGGAATTCCACCTTTGGGCTACCGTGTCATACCCTCAGTGCTTAGCACCTGACGTGTGTGGCAGACACTCGACGAACAAGGGCTGACCAAATGCCTGAGAGTCCCTTAGCTGTCTCAACCTGCAGCTTTGTGATGTGGTGAGAGGGTTCCATAAAGGCGCCCAGGTATAAAGGGAGCTGGTATCACTCAGTCAGCTTGGCAGAATTGCTTCCTTCCTCCCTCCCTCAGTTCCTCCTCTTTTCCTTCCTTCCTTTCCTCCCCTCTTCCTTCTTCTTTCTTCTTCCTTCCTCTCTAACGCCTTCCTTTCTTCCTTTCCTTCCCTCCCTCCTTTTTCTCTTCCTCCCTCCTTTTGTCCTTCCTCCTTCCTCCTTCCCTTCTCCTCCCTCTCTCCCACCCTCTGGTCTGACTCAGTCCCATCCCTTTAACCTCACAGCCTTCCAGTTAAGAGCTCTGACTCTGGCATTGCCAGTCACGACCACAGGCCTGTCTGACTTTATGCCTCCTTCCCTCGACCTGCTTCCTTTCCTCTTTTTCCTCTTACTCTCTGATTGCTGATTGGTCCCTGACCCTTCTGCAGGGGTGAGTGAGTGTCAGTCTCTGCGGGTGCATTGGGTGTGGGCGCTCATGTCCAGAGCAGAGCCAGCCTCCTAGGCTTGGGCGTGGGAAGGAGGCGAAGCCAACGGTGATGCCAGAGCCCACCAGGTGTGACCTCCCTTCTTCTTGCCCCAGTCTTTGGTGATGAAAACCTCCCCGACACCCTCCTCTTGTCCTTGGGGTCCAGCAGGAAGTTTCAGTGGAAGCTTATGAATGGGGAAGTTAAATTAAAAGAATGAATAAAACGTTGCCTTATTCCAAGATTGTATGATTCCTGGCTTGTGGAATGAGGACAACCTCAGCTCGGGCTCTGTAGGGCTGGTTCTTTGGGACGAGAAGACAAGGGGTTCTGCTCAGATTTCTGCAGTCTATCTTGGGACACTGAATGCCCCACGAAGACGGAGCTGAGCATTTTCAGATCGTTCTCCACACCCCAGCCTTTCCCGGATCCAGGGGGGATATTTAGGATCAGAGCTTACCGCTTGGTCCAGGAGTCCGTTCTCATCCGAATCATAGAGACGAAACATGACTGCAAGAAGCACAGAGGTCAGGCTTGAGGTGTCCTCCGGGAGCCAGGGATGGGCTGAGGTTTTGGTGGCACTAGGGTTTGCAGTGTCCAGGTCAGTTCTGGGACCTCAATGGGGGGAAGGCTGCTGCAGCCAGCTTGGCTTCCTCCGAGGTGTGGAGTCTGACTTCCTTACTCAGAGGGTCAGCAAAGGGAGGGGAAGCAAGCCTGGCTAGGCAGAAGCCCTGTGTCTGACGGGATCTGGGCTTTAAGTGTGGCCCCCCTCCCCCAGGGCATGCATTCCCTGAATGCAACCCAGAACAGTGTCCCCAGCTGGTGGCAGGGTGGAGACACTGGGCTGCTGCTTTCATTTGCACAGAGTGGCTGTGGAGTTAGGCAGACTTACACCCTACCGCTTCTAGGGTGTGGATTAAGTTACCTCTCTTCTTTGGGCTGTTTATTTGTAACATGGGGATTATAATCGCTCCTTTCTCTTAGGGATGTTATGAAGATTAATAACATCATTCCAAACTGAAAGTGCTTGTATACAAAGTACTCAACGGATGTTATCTGTTTTTATTTACTTTTATCAATGAACATTTGCATATAGCCTTTCCTATGTATCTGGTACCACTGTATGGACTTTATCATGTTACTTAATCATCAGTAGTTCTAGGAGTTAGTAACTACTACGGAAGCTGTCACGGATTGAATATCCCCTGTTCAAAAAGCTTGGGATCCGACGTATTTTGGATTAAAAAAAAAATCTGGACTGTATGCACATACGTCATGAGATATTTGGGGGACAGGACCTGAATTTTAAGCATGAAATTCATTACTGTTTCACATGAACCTTATACACGGACCCAAAGGTAATTTCTACGATGCTTTGAGTTGAATGACCTGTCACATGAGGTCGGGTGTGGAATTTTCCACGTGCAACATCATATCTAGGCTCAAATGTTTCAGATTTTGCAGCATTTTAGACTTTTGGTTTTCAGATTAGGGATGCTCAACTGATATGTCTTTCATCTTAAAATGTCAGTGTGTTGCTCACCTTTGATCATGTTCTAGCTGCAGGGAGGCGGTATAGCTAGGAAGATCTGGTGGGGAAATTTGGACTGACAACTAAACGAAGAGCCCATTAATTCACTCAAGAGGCAGGGGCAGGGTCTCTGAGGTCCCTGAAGTGAGCAGAGGGAAGCACTTCTTCCTTTTCCACTTACTCTTTAAACTTTTTATCTCAAGGAAAGCCCCTGCTTCCCTTGAGAGTCCCCTGCTCTGTACCGACCCTGCTCCGACGTGGCTCCTTTGGGTCTCTCAGCGCAAGCTCACCTGGTCATGCTAAGCTGCCTTTGTGTCTTTCTTTTTTTTTTTTGGTACTGGGGATCGAACTCAGGACCTCCCGTTTGCCAAGCAGGCACTTAGGCCACTGAGCTAAACCCACCACCCCTGCCCAATTACTACACTGTTAGTGTCCCTGCATCCTGTATTTTTTTCAGTGATGTGTACCTGATTGCAGTCATAAATTCTTTAAAAAATAGGATTTTGAGGGGCCAGAGAGAGCTCAGCAGCAAAAGTGCCTGCCTGGAAAGCACAAGGTCCTGAGTTTGATTCCTGGTACAAAACCAAAAACCAAGAAACAAACAAACACAGGGTTTTGATTCTTTGTGACTCCTCAGGATGTCAGTTAGGGGCATGCAGCATACGCTGCTCGTTCCCTGGACAGATGGTTGAATGTCATAAAGAAGGACAGAGCTTCCCATCGGCCTTGTTCCAGGACTCAGGGCATGGTGACTTTCCAGCACTGACCCGCTCTGGTCCTGTGGTGCATGAGTAATAGAACCAGAAAGAGCTGGGGCAGCTACACTTTATCGGAGTGTCCTCGAGAAAGCCCTTTGCCCCTCTGTAAAATGAGACTATATCATCCTTCCAGGGCTATCATGAGGCTAAAATAAAAACGTGTACATAAAACGTTTAGCAAATATAAGGGGTTCAGCGATGAGCATTATTATTGCATGAACAATGCATAAGATTTCAGGTTATTACTTCCAAAGACAAACATACATAATTTTAAAAAGAAAAACTTAACTTGTTTTTAATCATTAAAATTAAGGAAGGAGTTGAATTGATGTGATTAAATAAAAAGCAAACCAAAAGGAAAACTACAGAATAAATGGTTAAATTTCTCCAACAAAAAGTTGCAAAAAAAAAAAAAAAAACCAGCTAAAGATAGGGAATTAAAAGACTAAGAGGCTAAAGAGACAATTTTATCTAATGGCAGTGTATGGACTGACTTTACTTGGAACTTAATTCAAAGAATTAAAAATATATAAAATAATTGGAAAAATAGGAATACAGGCTGATTATTTGATTATAGTAAGAAACAAGTTTTAGATGTGGTAATAGTATTGTGGTTCTACTTAACAGAGTCTGTAGTTTTAAAGGTAGATATTGAAATATTTACAGAGGAAACTGTTTAATGGCTAGAAATTACTTCAAAATAATCTGAGGCAGACAGAATAAGAGGGTAGTGACTTGATAATTGTTGAGGCTATAACATATGTACACAGATTTTCACTGTATTCTTTATTTTTCTCTGCCTTTGAAATTTTCTGCAATAAAATTTTTTTCCCCTGAGGCAAGGTTATGTTACATAGTTCAAACTGGCCTTGAACTCACTATGTAGCCCAAGCTGACCTCAGACTCACAGCGACCCTCTTGCCTCAGCCTCCTGAGTGCTGGGATTATAGGCATGTGCCAGGATGCCTGGCTTTACAATAATAACGTTGAAAGTTTTTTTCATTGCCATTTCAAGACAATCTGTGAGTTACTGATAGGAAGAATCTGGCACATTCTCTTTGACAGTTATTAACGAATACAAAACCTAAGCCTCAGTATAGCTACTTGTTGGAAACAATTTGACATTTCACTTTTAATATTAGCCAGGAGAAAGCAGAAATCTGCTACATTTGCTACCAAATTAGCACTTAAAACTTGCAGTTCTTAACACCTCAAACCTATGGGGGAGATTTTAAGCTCAGTTAATGAGCAAACTGTTTCATTTTGTTTTTTGCAGAGTTAACCTCTAGCATACTTCCCCTGTTAACATTCAATTTTTGTTCACTGGTCTTATTATTAACTGGAAGTTAGACTTCTACTAGAGTATATTTTTTCCTACTATCTACTTAAATTCTCAAGAGAAGCAAAGACAATATATATTTTTAACTAAGGTCCTACCACCTCCTGTTCTAACGAGTGTGCCTGCAGGCTTCCCTAGGTTGGTGAACCCATCTTTGGGTTGAATTTTCTTCAGGACCGCAGGTTTTTTCCTGCCCCTGGCTCTGACTTTCTACCTGAGGATATTTTTCGGAAACTAACTTTGCAGCACTATGAAACCAAGCTTAGCTCTAATTAATTCGTCTGCTTGGTCTAGAGACCAAAGACCTTGGAGGTCTGGGGTGAGCAGAGAAGTGGAAACCTACCTTACCAAGACGGAATGTCCATAGATCGCAAAGGAAAGAAACCTCAGGGTTAAGAGTTGCTTGTTTACAGAATGGGGGAAGGAGGTCAAATGCGGAACATCGAAAAATCTGTTAGGAGGAGGCACAGCATCTGATTGGTGGCTTTCAGGAAGTCCTACCTGCCAGGCAGAAGAGTCGGGGCTCCTTGATGGAAACCGCTTCTCATCCCAAATTCTGGTTCTCTAAGCCAGGGTCTCGAGTGCCCTCCCTACCCTATATACAATCAGCATTGTGTCCTAGGGAGGATTCTAGATAATGTTGCTTTCATCACTGCTGGAGAGAGGACAGAGGAACCTTCCCCAGAGAGGCAGGATTCCAACCCATGATGCCAGATTGATGGCCTCATGTTAAGGACCCAGTTCTTCCTCTAGGAGAAGCTCGAAGCCCTTGGTGGGAGGAGCACTTACATTCTAGCTTCTCCCGAGGTCTCCCGGTCTCCAGCAGGGACAGATAGCACATGACATCCTTCAGACACACGACAGGGGACTCTGAGCTGGAAGCTTCAGCAGCGGGGCCTCCCAGGGGGGCTGCAGCCACTTGGTTTTTAGCTGGTACCTCCTTCTCAGTCACCTTTGACTCTGTGATGAATTCAAGGACATTTCATGTTTAGAGCGTGCTCACCCCCCCCATCCTCTTTAGAAAAATACGAGGATTTTATACGGATGTTTCCAGAAGCTTGAGTCACATAGGTATGATCCAATCAGTGGCCCTAAAATTCTAGCCTGTGGAGATTATCTTTTCTGATAGGACCTCACTCTGACCTTTTAAAAAGTCTGTTCCCAGCTGGGAATGGAAGTGCATGCCTGTAATCCCAGAATTCTGGGAGGCTGAGGCAGGAGGATCTCCAGTTCAGAAACTTAACTAAAACAAAAATAAAAAATAGCTGGGGATACAGCTCAGTGTGAAGCCCTGAATTCAAGTTCAATCCTCATTACCACACACACACACATGCACACACAGGGCCTGTTTCCTTGCAGGAATTTAATCTATTTTCTGTCAAATTTTAGAGAAGATAATAGTGACTCTTGGTAATACAGTAGTCAAGACGTAAATGTCATTCAGCCTACTTTTTTGGGAAACCATCTAATTTAGTGAAGCAGTTTCCACTGGACTTTCAAAATGGTATAATGACTAATCCTCACTCACCAATATACCCTGTCATAATTTTATTCTCAAGTACATTTAAAGACAAATAAATGAATATTCTAAAGAGAGAATGGGGACTGGTAATTGACTGATTTTCAGAAACTGGAAAGGACTTTGACTAGTTGCAAGCCTAATCACATGTAGAAAATGGTTTATTGTACCACAAGAAAAGAGTGAGCTTTCTCTCCAAAATTTTCCCCTGTAGGAAAAAACGGTGACTCTCCTACTCCATCCTGTAGCTAAAAAGCATCAGATCTATTACTAACAAGAAAACCAGGCAGTTACGCTTTACAGGGTGACTTCTGTTTTTTTAAAAGATAGTTTGAATGGTTTCTTTCCTCTCTCAGCCCCTCTATTTCCATCAGAAATGATCTCTCCAGGCCCAGGAGGGGGCACAACGCAGAAAACACCTGACCAGGGGCTGAACGGCAGGCTGGCCGTGGGGACGGCGCGTCGTAGGTCAAGCAGCACCTGGGAATGAAGGCTGAGGTGCTCAGAGGCGGCCTCGCTGGGGGTGCTTATCCGTAACTTCATCCCGAAAACCACAGAGCTAAGCTGTGGGGATACACCTTCCACCTCCGGCTGACAGAGCTGTGCTAGATGCCAGCTTCCCGGGTCCCGGGGGTCAGGCTGCAGGTCTGAAGGCAGTTAACTGTCCTCCATATGGACAGCAGGTGAGACCGAAGGTCTGTGTGTCTCCAAGGGCCCCACGGAGACCCCAGGATGAAGCCCATGCAGCACTGCTATGCAACAAGAAAACGAATCGTCATGCTGACGTCTCAGAGGAACGGTTCTTCCAGAGTCATTTCCTACCGGAGGAGACCCTCAGGCAGCTGCAAGGTCACATAAACTCTACAGGGTGAATAAATAGAGGCGAAAATTGAATTGGAGGAGATAAAAATGGAGCTAATGAGATAAGAGGAGAACTGTAGAGAAATTACTTACACAACAGAAGTATTAAAATGACTAGTAGAGGAGGAATCAAGGAAAACATAACAATATCATAGAAGACAAATCAGAGAAGCCTTTCGTACTAGGTCGTCCCTTATACCCCGAGTCACTGCTGTATCCTCCAATTGCTAATCCACTGAAACATCACCAATGACTTCTTCGATTAACACGGAGTAACGGGGACCATGTGGACCCACCTAGCTGATGACAAAAAGACTGGATGGAAAACATGAATCAGTGGTTCATAAGACATTAGGAATCAAGTAGCACCAAACAGTGGTCTCTGAAAAGGTGGGAAACAAAGACAATGACCCCGAAAATCACTACATCTACTGTTTGGAAAGTTTTGAGGCTACATTCCAGGCAGATGTGAGCAGTGGCTCTAAGCAGAGGTGGGCCCAGAATAAGGGGAGCCCAGGGTGACTACAGGTTCCAGAGCAGAGCAGGGGAGCAGAAGCAGCCACAGGAGAAGGGGGAGCCGGAGGGAGGGAGGAGAGAGAGAGAGAGACCAAGTAGAGGAACCCTGAGATTTATAAACTATCAGTCTAGTATTCAGAAGAGTTTCACCTCAGTATCAAAATTAGCAAAATTAATTCTAGTGTAAACACTTTTCTGATTCTGCCCAGTAAAGCAGGACTACAAAAGATCAAACTATCTTCAAGTAACTTAATTGTATCTGAAAGTGAACCTCAAGCATATTTGTCAGAATGCAAAAAAATATTTAGTACCCAACATTGAAGAAAGTGGTCATGGACATTGTCCCAAAAAATTTAGAAGGGAATCGTACCCAACCTATCTTATGAGATTAACATTACTCTAAAGCCAAAATCAAAGACGTTATAAGAAGATCAGTATCCCTGCAAACAGAGATGTAGAAGATCCTAACATAGTTTGAGCAAAACTGAATCCAATAATATGTCTAAAAAATTAAATGAAACCTTAATAAATGAGGAGATATGCACTGTCCAAGTATTAGAAGACTCGATATGTTAAGATGGTGACTCTTTTTGATCTTTAGTTCAGCAAATATTTCTAAGATATGATACCAAAAGTTCAGTCCATAAAAGGAAAACATGATAAATTGGACTTCATAAAAACTAAGACATATTTTTTCTTTAAAGATACTGTTAAAGAATGAAAAGACAAATCCCAGACAAGGACCATGTGCGAATTACATACCTGTAAAGGACTGAAATCATGACACATAAGGAACTCTTAAAGAACGAGAAAGTAAGAGAACCCAATTTTAAAATGAGCGACAGATTTGAAAACTTCACTAAAGAAGACTCACAGATGCCAATTAAGTCTATAAAAGATGTTTACGATTATTAGTCATTAGGGAAATGCAAACTAAATCCACAGCAACACACCACCACATACCTGTTAGAACGACTAAAAATAAAAAAGACTGTCACACTGAATGCGGGTGCCACCAAGAAACCGGAACTCTCACATACTGCTGCTGGTTTGTAAAACGACCTAACCATTCAGAAAGCTGTTTGCCCATTTCTTCTACATTTAAATGCATACAGTAACCACTATATTATACTCAGTCATGGTACTTCTAGGTACTTACCCAAGAGAAATGAAAATTGTCCCTACAGGGACTTGTACCAGAATATTCACAACAATTGTATTTGTAATCACCAAAAACTGGAAACAAACTGAATTTCCAACGTTTATTATCAGGTGAGTGGATAAACAAATTGTAGAAAATCTGTATGTTAGGATACCAAACATCTAAAATATGTGAACTATTAATACACGCAGCATGGGTCAATCTCAAAATTATGTTGAATGAAAGAAGCCAGATCAAACAGCCTATATTATATGATTCCATTTAAATAAAATCAAGACGACAACACCTAAAATATACTGACCGAAAGCTGATTGGAGGGTGTAGGGAACGAGGGCAGGATGGGAGAAGTGACCACACAAAAGGCCCCTGGATGTGATAAATGTGTTCATCACATTGACTGTGGTGCTGATTTTACATAGGGGTCAGAACTTATTAACTGTACAGTTTAAATGTACAACTTATTTTACGTTACCACAGAGGTGTCTGAAAAACACTGTAGCCTTTTGTAAAGACCCCTGGGTGACCGGAGTGCAGATAGGTGTTGAGTCTCTGTTCTAGCTTGCACTGAGGTTTACTATTCGCCCCTGCACAGAGATGTTGAGGCACAGAAGAAGCGCTGAGTCCCCCTGTCCTTCCCCCTCATGCTGCCTTGCGTGAGTTGTTCCTAGCCTACAGCCATCTGAGGGCATCCTGTGGTGCCACCAGTCAAAAGAAAAGTGGTGGGGGAGGCTGGTGTCGTCTTCTATCACCCAGGGGTTCTTTTCTGTTGTCAGGTCATAAACCCTGTGATGTGGGGATTCTGGGGCAGATGTGTCTTGTACCACCTTGTCGCTTAGCCTTGGCATTGCTTGTTGCCTTCCTGGTGGGCAAGGTGGCACAGTGGAAGGAGTACCAGGCTAGGGGTGGAGACTGGGATTTTAGCCCTGGGTTTGTGCTAAATGCCGTGCGACCTCGCATGACTCAGCCATTTCCTTCTACCATACCCAACTTCAGTTTTCCCTCTGTGAAGAGAGGGGGTTGCATTAAAACTAATATTGATCCCCCAGTCTTGAATGATAGGAGTTATTCTGAATGTAATGTCAAATGAAAAAAGAGTGAAAACCAAAGCCGGAGTCAGAATTATCTATACAGTCTGATCCCAATTCCATCCAAAAAATTTATGGGGAAAAAAAACTGACGAGGAGATTACTAATACATGCATAATTGCACAGGAGATGGTCCACGCACTCCCCGGCTCCTCATGCCGGCAGCCTCCCCATGCATCTGTCCCCCACTGGTGCAGGTGATGAACCTCCACCAACACGTCATTATCACCCGAGGTCCAGCCGTCACGTTAGGCAGTGTGTCCTACGGATGCAGGCGAATGCAGCCTGGCTGTGTCCATCACCGTGATTCCATTGTCCTAACATTATGCTGTGCTTTGGGTACTGACCCCTGACAAGCACTGACTTTGTTGTTTCTTTTTGCTGTTCTCTTCCAATTTTCTGCTGTGTGAATATACAATGTTTATAACTGAGAAAAAAATAAAAGGAACTTTCCTGGTGACTCCCAGACTCTACGTTGTTGAAACACCTTAACAGCTTAAGAAGCCAAATATAAGTTTGGGCACTGAAGTTCTCTCCTCTCTACTCATTTAGTCCTGGGCCTTCCTGGAACTGACACTGGGATGGTGACAAATCGCTCAGGGCTCTGAGTCAGTGTCTGGACTCTGACATTGCCTCTACTGCTTTATGGGTATGAGCAGCGTCCACTAAATCTGGGCATGAAACACTTGAAGTGGGTCCTTCTAGATCACCACACAGAGACTGCTCTGATGGGTGCAGACAGGTCACCTCAAATACTAATCTTGCTTCCTTTTCTGGATTCTGCTGAGGCCACGGGAAAAGGCTGGGATTTTCAGCAGATGGCCCGAGTGATTCCTGGACTTGGCTCTTCCTTGCTGGCAGAGGTCTTCTATGTGGCATCTGGCTGGTCCTAATTCTTATTTTTGGTGAACAGAAGCATCTAATTAAGACATCCATTGAAGGAGTCCTAGCAGGAAAAAGATTTTCTCCTTTAAATCTCAAGTCTCACATAAAGGTGAAAAAGTATTGTACATCTCTCTGGGCCCAGAATCAGATAATTATTCTTTTATGATTGGATTTTGGGGGGACTGATTTTTTTCCCTATGAACAAGAAAAATGATGTATCATGAATCATTTCTCCAGGATGAGATCTCTGGAAATCCTGTTATATACTGAATGATAAAGTTAATGCAAACAAGCATAATGGTCCAAAAAACCAGCAAACTTCCACTGATCACCTTTTCCCAAATATCACATGATGACTAATCCTCAGAAAATTCTTCCTTGACACCTTGGAATCTTCAGCCACAAAAAAGTTGCCTCCCACACAACTGGAAATTCAAGAAATGAACTATAACCTCTCCCAAGTTCCTCTTGAATTTCCAGATGCTTGGACAGAGAAAGTCTCCGGGTAAAGAGACTGAGGTAGAAGACTTTTTTCCTTCTTAAGAGTTTAGAATCTTAAAGCTTCCACTTTTTTCCTTTCCTTCCTACTACAAGAAGGATTTGTGACAGAATATGCCTTTTCCGGCCCCTAGAAGATATAAGGCTCACGCCTTCACCATCTCACTACTGACTGAGCAAGGGCTGGGCTGTGGGATGAATCCACACTTTTGTGGTGTTGTGCCCCACTGCTGTTCCCAAAGGAGGCGCCAGTGATCCTCACCTTTGTTCTCTGAAAATTCAAAAGCAGAATTTGCTGAACTCATGCTCCAGAGGTCAGTCTACTTCCCAACTCATGCCCTGCTCTTCTTCTTCATCTATAGTAATTTAAAAAAAAATCATTGGTGCTTCCACTGAACATTGAAAGCTCTAATTTCCCTTCTAATTTCTTCTTTGGCTGTGTCTGGAATAGAGATGAGAACTACAGGGGCCAGGGATTTAGTTCAGTGGCACAAGCACCTGCCTGGCAAATGCAAGGTCCTGAGTTCAATTCCCTCTAAAACAAACAAACAAACAAACAAACAAACAAAAAAATAGAACTAGATCCAGAGTTCAGTTGAAGAAACTATTGGGCCAGGGATTTAGCTCAGGGCTGGGGATTTAGCTCAGTGGTGTAAGCACCTGCCTGGCAAGCATGAGGTCATGAGTTTGATCCCCGGTACCGAATAAATAAAGGAAAGAGGAAATTTCATCTCATCTTCTATTTTGATGAGTTCTTTCTTTTTCAGCTATACTTTCTTTTACCTCTCCTTTCTTATATGTATTTGAGAAAATAATAAAACTTTCTTCTTTATCTCCAGGGTATGTCCCAATATACAATAAACAAGGTTCAGTGCTCTGAGTTGTTATACTTAAATCAGGAACAACTTGGCAGAAAGAGTCCGTCAGAGGTCTCCTGTGAGAACAGGAGGCCCAAGGGACATGTGAGGAGGCCGAGGGTAAGGACTGAGGGAGAGTTTGGGACATAGTGGCAATGTAAGGGGCCTATTGGTACTATTGGTACTATTATCAAACATTTACTATGTGCCAGGCACGGTCCTCAGTATTTACACACTGAAGCCACTTAAAATTCATAAAAATACCTGTTAGGATCGAGTGAGCCAGGAGTTAGGGTTCTGCTAGGTGGAAAGGACAGCAGCCCCAAAATGGAGTTGGGAAGGAAATGGAGAGCTCTTACGAAAACATCTACCAGGTGTGCTTTGGCTGTCAGGAACCCTCCAGAGTGCGGTCGGACAGGCCACAGGCACAGTGAGTGAATGCTACGGAGACGGGACTCTGGAAAGTGTGTAGCTCCTACAATGCAGAGATTCTATTGCTTCCATGGTGGCCTAAGCTCCCTTTAGACCCCTTAAAAATTCCTAGGCAAGGAGCTTTCTTGGGGATCCCTCTCAGAACCCCCTCCTGGCTAGTGGGAACTTCACTTTCAGCCTTTGTGTCTTTTACTTTCTTGTCTTAATATCTTTTAAAGAAATTTGCCTACACCTTACCTCCTCCAGCCATATTTTCATTTTTTGTCACTGTGGGACACAAATCAGGCATTCTAGAATTATCATCTCACTTTACAGACGAGACGCTGAGACAGAGACATCATTCAAACCTGCCCACTGTTACAAGCGAGGCAGCGTTGGAGCAGGCAACTTGGTTCAGGCAGACTGACTGAGGTCCATCCATATCCTTCACCAATATGCTCTCTCTCCTGATACAACATAGGCTGAATAATGAACAGGGAATTTGTACCTCAGCCCTATGCACACATTCACACACGTACACATGCACACACGCATGCATGCATGCATGCACGCACTTCTCCTGGGAAGGCTCCCTTTGCTTGGGGCCGGCAGACCTGTTGGATAAGCAGTCTGCATGCTACCCAAGTCTTAGCCTTCGCAGTTCCAACATGAATGAAGCAAGAACCACTACTTTAACCTCTGGACTCAGGACATTCAAACGTCAGGGGCACACAGAAGCATCAGATCTACTCAGGGGCACACAATTACACGGAGACAAAACAGCTAGCCAGGAATAACCCTCCTGCCCAAGGAGCAGCAGCCCGCTCTCCTTCCCCAAGTCTACCACTCTGCAGACTCACCGGTATCGGGGGCACAGGCCTCGTCTGCTTTGGCGGCATTATCTGCACTCTGTGTATCAGAATCTGGGGAGCAACAACAACAATGGTGACAAAATATTTAAAGATCTGTCGATGTCCTCCAGCTTCTTCAGGGACAGGTAGTGGCCCTTCCCCTGTGATCTGACTGGACACTGGGTTACTGCCAGCTGGGTTCATGCTTATTGATGGCTGATGATGGTGTCTCCGCCAGAAGCCCAAACCCCAGAAAGAAGCTGGCCATGCCTCCTGGTTCCTCTGCTGTCCCCCTGTGAGTTGGAGGCTGTACACATGATGAACGTGCTCCCATCCCCTGCCACGTGTTAGTCTTTGTCCCTTCTTGCCCTCATCCCACTCTCTGACCCCCAAATGGCAGGTGGTAACCCTCTCTTTCTTTCTCTCACTGAGGGATTTGACCTGGGTTCCTGTGAGGTTCTATGCAGAAAAAATATCCCAGTCCCCTTGTCCTGCCCCATAGGGAATTTACTATGCTCCGGGCCCCCCTCCGGGAATGCAGCCTCGCCCATGGCAGAGTTAGAGCTGTTCCACACCCTCCCGCCTTGTGCAAAGCTGCTCCATGTACCTGGGCCATTGTGCTCACTGCTGCTGGCCTCCTCCTTCAAGTGGTCCGGGGTCTCCTGCCTGGACTTCTGGCTGAAGGCCAGGAAGAGATGTGTGCTCAGTGGCTGAGGAAGCTCTACTTCCAGGTACGACCTCATGAACAGCTTGAAGACGTCATAGCTGATCGGCTGACAGGGGCAGGAAGAGAAAAGTCAGTGGAGGGAAGCGAAGGTGCAGAGAGGATGGGGAGGAGGAAAAGGAGGCACAGTGAGGGTAGGAGAGGAAAACAGACAGGGAAGCAGAGGAAGTGGAGAAGTGACGGGGCGGGCAGGCATGACAGGGCTAGGGGCGTGGTAGGGAAGGAGAGGGACAGGGAACAGGGGTGCCACGTGCTAAAGATAAACGCTGGCGATTGCACATCGGGGTTTGGTGGGGCGGAGAACCACAGTGGGGTCACCTATGATGGGGTCTACATATGGGCTGAAAGGGGGTGATCGAGAGTGTGTTCCGTGGGCAGAGGACTTAGCCGTGGTCCAGCCTCATGGGAGGGACGTGATTTTAAGGAGCAGGGTAAAGCCCGTGGTCTGGATCCCAGTTAAGATGAAGAAGGATGCAGCTGAAAACGTCAGAGAAAGAAATGGTTCTTCTGTGATAGCTTGGTTTTCCTCTTGTGCCATAAGGGATGTGATTCCTGAGCATTTGGGTCTCAGAAAACAGGATGGCTCTGAAGGGAAAGCAGGTGAGCTCTGAAGGCTCCATCTTTCATTCCTCTCATCATTCTGATCCCCCTAAAATGACAGAGGGCTGTGTGTGTCTGCTCGGCTGCTTCTCCAAACATGTCCTTCTGAAGGTTTTAGGCACTGGGAGAGGAGGAGGAAGCCAAGGACAGAAGGTAGAGCCAAGAGAGATGCCAAGAACTAGACCCTCTTCCTGCTGTGCCCCTCCTAGTACTTCTTGGCTTTTGGTCCCAGGCCGGGAGCAACCATGCCAGAAAGAGCTGCTGCACTCAGCAAACACTCAACAACAACAACAACAACAACAAAGGCAGTTTTCAGTGAGTCATTACTGGCTTTTGCTTTCATGGCATCAGATCTTCATCAAACCAGCAGATGCTCCTGGAAATCATTTGAGGAAGTGCTACTCCAAGATGTGCTGTGCTGGCTTTTGTGAATAATATCAGCCAAGAAGATTAAATCCTTTTTGAAGGGAGCCTACTTGGTGACTCCATCAAAATGTGGATAGCATTTAACCCTCTGTTTGTCCTGGGGTATCTGTGAGTCTTCTAGAACCAGGAATTGATTTGCATGTGTACAGTGAAGTTTGGGTTCCAAGTCTTGGGCCTAAAATTAAGTGACCCTCCTACCCCATTAGGAGTTCATAAAGCAATTTCTGTTAGCTCTTGGCAGAGGTGGTCTACAGATCTTTGCAGAGGGGAAGACAGAGGCTTTCATGTGATTAAAGGAATGCTGAGAATGATGGATTTACTTTTTTTTTTTTTTTTTGGTACCAGGAATCAAACTCAGAATCTTACGCTTACCAGGCAGGTAATTATGCAGCTGAGCTACATCCTCAGCCCTGAATTCACATTTATTGTGACAATTATCTCTCTCATTGGCCTTTTTTTTTCCTGAGTCCTTGTGACTCTGTTTCACACTCTTTCCTTTTTGTTTTTAATTTTAAACGGAAAAAAGTAAGAAATAACCAAAAAACAGTTTCAAAATAGACTAGTAGGAAAGTAACAGTAATCAACGCATTGGCCATTTGTGGACCCAGGATAGAGAGAACAAAGTCACTGCAGAAAGCAAGCCCAGTCTGGGAACCAGCGCCATGCACGGGCTGCTGCCAGACTAGAACAGCCAGACCCCAGCCCCTTCCAGCGCGCTGGCAAACAAGAAATACCAATCCTGCCACTCCCACCCCTGCCATAAATGATTGACTTATCCAGAGAAATGCAGGCTGTGATGACAGCTATGGAGGTGAAATGCAGTTGGATGCCTGGGGTGCTCTGGTGTTTCACTGACACTGCAGGTCTAGGGTCAGTGGTCTCATCAGGGGTTCAGAGGGTAGTGGTGCACAGTGTGGCATCTGGGGATGGATCTCTTTCTGAGGGTTGCAGCCATTATTGATTCCCTATGATCTTGTTTTGAACTTCTATAGTGTTTCCATTGTTTTGTTGGGTTGGGTTTTATTCTCTTTTGTTTTGTTTGATTAGTCAAATCTGTTGGCAGGAGCAACTATTTCAAAGATAATGAGATATATTATGGTGGCAATTTTGGATTTACTATTGGCTTGTTTTGAAGTCTTTTATTGCATTAATTGTTTTGTTTTTATTGTTTCTATTCTATTCTTTTCTGTTTGATTTTTACTATGTCCTTAGTTACCTGCAGCTATTTTGAAGACATCAAAAGGTATTATGGTAACTACTGTTGATTTTGTAATGTTTTGAAGTTCTGTATCTCTTATATTGGTTTGTTTTGATTGGTTTTATCTTCTTTAAAATAAAATCAACACATTGCATATTGTTATATTTACAGTAAGTTGTTCAGAGTACAACATATAGGCATGAAATATTGTCCAGAAAATTACTAACATAAAACTTTCCCTCCAATGAACCAAGATAAACTAGCTGTATAACTATCTTAATTGTCTGCTGTTTACATATATTTTTCTTTTCTTTTTCTTCTTTTAACTTTTCTCTCATTAGTTTTTCTTTTTTTTTTTTTGAAAAGTTTCTTCCTTATTCACAATATCTATTGTACATTTTGGATCTTATTTACTCTTTTAGATTCTCACTCTAGTAAGACAATACAATCTTTACACATGTGGGTCTGGTTTATTTCACTAATGAGTATGGTCTTGAGTTGCATCCATTTACCTATAAAAGTCTCAAGTTTATCTTTTTTATGACTGAGTAGTACTCCATTACAGAAAAAAAATCCACTTCTTTTTTTAAAAAATCCATTCCTTGGCTGATGAGCATTTGGGTTGTTTAGCTATTACAAATTGTGCTGCTATAAACATGGGTATACATACACTGCTATGGTATGATGCTTTTAACTCTTCTGGGAAGATACCCAGAAGGGGAATAGCTGGTTCAAATGGGCCCTCTAATCCTAGCTTTTTGAGGAAACTCCACATGGTTTCCACATGGTTTCCACATGGTTGCACCAGTCTATGCTTCCACCAACATTAGAGAAGGGTTTCTTTTTTCTCATAGTTCTGCCAGCATTTGTTATTGATTGACTTCTTGATGACAGCCATTCTTTCTGTAGTGAGATGGAATCTCAGTGTTGTTTTGATTTGCATCTCTTGAATGACCAATGATGTTGAACATCTTTTCATATACCACTTACATTTCTTATACCACTTATTTGCCACTTACATTTCTTCATCTGAGAAGTGCATATTCATCTCAGATGCCCATTGATGGACTGGGTCTTTGAATTTGGTGAGTCTGATTACTATTCAGTTCTTTATATAGTCT
The DNA here is from genome assembly GCA_004027455.1 of Hydrochoerus hydrochaeris. Classification (NCBI taxonomy): domain Eukaryota; kingdom Metazoa; phylum Chordata; class Mammalia; order Rodentia; family Hydrochaeridae; genus Hydrochoerus; species Hydrochoerus hydrochaeris. The sequence continues at coordinate 255,598 of PVLA01001625.1, read as the reverse complement.
AGATACCAGTCCTTTGTCTGAGGGACAACTGGCTATGATTTTTTCCCATTCTGTGGGTTGTCTTTTCACTTTATTGGTGATTTCTTTTGCTGTGCAAAAGTTTTTCAATAAGATGAGATCCCATTTGTTGATTCTTTGTAGCATTTCCCACACAGCCTGGGTTTTGTTCATGAACTCTCTGCCTACATCTTTCTTCAAGATTTCAACTTATGCTATCTTCCAGTAGATTTAGTGTTTCTGTTTTAGTATTTAGATCTTTGACCCATTTTGATTTTAGTTTAATGCATGGACAAGGGTCCAGTTTTGGTCTTCAGCATGTTTATGGCCAGTTTTTCCAGCACCACTTACTAAAGAGGCTATCTCTCTTCCAGTGAATGTGTTTGGCTCCTTTGTCAAAGATAAGGTGGCTGAGTGTGTTTGGGGATGCAACAGGATCTGTTTCACACTATTTCTGTCCCTCTCTGTCTCGATAGCTGATCACTTCAGAATACCCTTTTCACACTCTTCCCCCTTTCCCAGGGCACAACAGCAAGATCTTTCCCTCCTGCTTTCACATGTAATCCACTCACTTCTACCCTCTGTCTCTGATGGCATCTGCCAACACTTGCTTGTCTTTCACCTGTAAGCTTGTTCCACATCCACTGTTCCAAAGATTTTGCTGTCTACTGCCAGACAGCCATGAGCTTATCCTGTCTCCCTTCCCTTTCAAGTTTCTTCCAGCAGACCATGTTGGCCTCCTGAATTACATCCAGCTTGGGGCACAGCCTGTTAGCTCTGAACTTGCTCTTTTGATAGTTGTAAATTCAGTTGCCTCCCTTTCTCATCGTTGGCTTTTTGGCAACATCTCATCCTCTTTTCTTCTTGAAACTTTTCCATGGAGTTGTTTTCTTTCGGTTTGCTTCCTTCTCTACTTTGACTTGACTGGATATTTGCAAAAGGGTCTTGTTATTTATCATTTCTAAAAGTTGTTTTGCATGGCCCTGGGGCAAAAATTTAATTGACAAGTACAGTTTTAAATGGTAGCTTTGAGTTCCAACATGTGCTGTGAATCTCTTTCTGTAATGACCAAATTGAAAACTATCGGAATAAAATGTTTCTGGAAGACAGACTGCGGTGAGTGATTTAACAAAAAGAAAGTCTAAACAAAGTCTACCATAATGCTGTGAAACAAACCAAAGCCACAGATCACTGAAGAAGATCAGCAGGAGACTCAGGAGATCTGGGACTGGTCTCTGATCTACTGCATGGCTTGAATCTCAGGGTCTTCAACAGATTGTGGGAGCTGAACTTGCAAAGCTCGAGCTCTGAACTCCTCTTAGCTTCCCCTTATGCTACCTCCTCCTCCTAACTCTGCTATTCTTGCTAATGCCAATGACAAATTCTCCCAACACTTCAGTCTCAGCTTGGAACTCGCTGTGGCCTGAGACCGGTTGCTGGCCCTTTTCTTCTGTTCCCTGTTCCTCTGCACCATCTGTCGTCACATTCAGACCTTTCATGCCCATGGCCCATGCTGTCATCAGCAAAGTTTCTGACTTCCGTTTCATTCATCTTACCCAGGCCATGGACATACTTCTCCAAGGCTTCCTTGCCTCGGTCCCCATGGGTGGGTCTTCCTATCTGTCTTACCCATCTTTGCCAGGTTGATGTCCTGAAGCCAAATCTGATGAGATTGTGTCTCGGCTCAAAAGCTTGCATGGCTTCTAATTGCCCACGGGGAGAGCTGATGTACTACTGTGATCCAGTACCAGGGCTGGCAAACTGATGGCACCTGTGTCTCAGCTGGCTGTTTGTGGTCACTGAAAGCTCAGAAAGCTTTGCCATCACTGTCTTAGACTCTGTATTATAAAATACATTTTAAAAAGACAAGTAAGTGAGGTAAAAATGAATATAAGCAGGAGATCTAATATGCTGGGCTACTACAGTCTGGTGGGTCATCCTGTACACTCTCTGAGACCACTGGGATTCAGAATCTTCCTCATAATCCCACATTAAATTACATTTGTAATTTCTTGAAGCTCTCAGACTACTCTGTGCTCTCCATGTGCAGCTATGCACCCTGGCCATACTGATATATCTGGTTTTTTCCTTGACCAGACCTCCATTTCCTTACCCCATCTGAATCACATCCTCCTTTCCCTTTCTATTAAAATTCTAGCCATGCTTTAAGACCCAGTGCAGACCCCTAAGACAGGAAGGATGTCCTGTATCCAAGTTTCTATATTCTGCACCTTAGCTCCTGCTTGTGACCCTTGTACATGGTGCTCTGTGTTAATAGAGTTATTTGTGACATATCTCAGGTCCTCTACTAGCTCTGGAGCTTCTGGAAGTAGTGAGAAAACCTTGTTTCATTTTCATATCCCCTCAATCACCTATCTGTGTTTCTTCTTAGGTATCTGAATAGGTGACGGGTGCCTAACTGGTACACTTCAGGAATGGCTTGGTCCCTTGTCCCAGCTGTCATCAACTACCACTGTGGGAGCTGTTCAGTATATATCTGAGCAGACCCTTTAATTCTCAAGATAACAGAGCAAGAGGGGACTGTGACTGTCACTTTTTGGGACAAGACAAATTTTGCCAACATACATAGCTTGCTCAAGGTCACAAAGCATGTCACAGAGTTGCAATCCATGCTCTGGTGAGTCTGGGTCCAGGTTTATAGTAGCCCCAAGGCACTGCCTCTTAAAGCTGCTGGAATTTTTCCATTGTAGTTATCAGCCACTGTCTTATCCCCCATCGGATCTTTCGGATGACGAGCAGGGGCATGCTCACACCAGCCAGAGGCAGCCCGCTCCTCTGCAAATTGCCATTCTCTTACTAGATTCCCCAGAAACCTGCCCCTTCCCACAGCTGACTCCTTTCTCGTTGAGACATTTTAGCAGCTGGGAGCCATCAAGCTTGAGGAATTAAACCTTCATTGTTTCCCCAACCCCGTGCCATGACATTACACCTACTAGAAGTCAAGTGCACGGCATGAGAGAATGAAATCAGAGTGACAGGGCTCCCCGGGACATGCAGTGGCAGGCGGACAAAGAGTGGGGCCGAGGCTGATGGGCACGAGGGCCGCCACATGCTCCTAACTGACAAGCTGCTCTGGGCTCTGAAAGCGCCTGTGCCCTTCACACTTGCAGTGGCCTCGACCAAACTGTTCCCCTCCCACGTGTCAGTCCCAGGCAGACAGGCTGATTAGCAGCCCCCGCCAGCCTTTGTTCCCATGTTTTTGGAGCTGGGGTGGGCGGTGTGGGGCAGTGAGTTCTTTGCTAGCTCTGCCATCTTCTCTGCGGGGCTTCTCCTCAGGAATGTTCTTTGAAACAGCGCATGCGTGAGCTCACCCCTGTTCTGGCAACTTCCCTCCTGCTCCATTCTCCCCACGACTGGGGCGTTTTATCCGAAGCCCCTCTCAGGTGCACCTTGAGCACACAGGGCCTGTTGATTCATTCTTGGTGGCCGGCAGGGAAGGCGCTGACTTGGGTTGGTTGAACAGATGACAACGTAAGTGGCCAGGCTTTCCCTAAGGCAGAATGTTGATCTTTCACTTTTCTGCAGTGGGTCCTCAAAAAGGGACCCAGGTGCAGGGAAAAAGTAGGTGAGCTTAAAGCATTCCAGGAAAAGGGACAGAGAGGAGTAGAGATGGGTAAGTCTAACCTAAGACCCCGTGACTCTAGCATCCTGACCTGTGAAATGGATCCTGTTAGTAGGAAGTAAATTCCAGCTGCTCCTTGATCTTTGTTTTTCTACTGCATGCAGCACAGTGCCTGGATATTCAAGAGATGATAGATGCATTGACTTTGGAAATGGGAAGAGGTCTTGTGTTCACTTATTCGTTCAACAAATATTTATCGAATGCCTGCTATGAGCCAGGTATTCTGAGTACTGGAGATAGCAGAGCAGCAGAACGGGGAAGTATCAGGAAAGAGAGCTTCAAATTTTAGATAAAGTCGATGACAGCCACTGAGGAGGCGATGTGAGCCTAGACTTGAAGGAGTGCAGAAAATGAGAGCCGTGGTTGTGCTGGGGGTGGCAACAGCCAGTGTGAGGTGCTGATGTGACACCACAGCATCAAGGAGGCGAGCATGGCTGGGGAGGGATGAGCATAGGTAGAATAGAAGAAGCGAGGTTAGACTCTGGGGAGAGACACAGACTGCAGTGACCTTGGCCTTTATTCTGAGCAAGGGCTGGAGGAACCGCGGAAGATGATTTCAAAAACAGCAGTAATTGTGATCTAAGTTTAGACAGCTCACTCGGTTTGTGTGAAGACCAGATTCTAAGGGGTGAGGGAAGCTGCAGAGAGCCCTGGGAAAAGACTCCAGCCACCACCCGAGCACTGTCTCGTGATGACTCGGGTCAGGATGGCAGCAGGGTGGCTGATGATGCATGGTTGTATTATGGACATATCCTGAAGGTCGAAGCAACTGTTTTCTGATGAACTAGATTCGGGATATGACAGCAAGAGAAAAGTTAGTGATGGCTCCCTGGTTCTGGACTGAATAACTTCGAGAGTGCAGTTGTCACTGGTTGAAATGGGGAAGACATATTTTATAGAAGATGGTTCAGGACATGATAAACTTGAGATTGCCATTTGGCTTTAAATGGAAATATCAAGGAGGAGATGAAAGGAAAACTAGGAGAATGGGGTACTCTGGAACCAAATGAAGAAGCTGGAGGAGGATTTGACTAAATAGGTCCAATGCCATTGAGTAAAATTGCCATCCTCGGATATCCTGACTCGTGGTCGTAGTGGAGGAATGGGAGTTACATACTGATTGAAAGAGACCAGGAGATGAAAACATGGGGCCAAACGACACAGACAAATCTTTTGCACAGTTTTGCTATAAAGAACAGGAGAGGAATAATGAGATGGCTGCTTGAGAGAGAAATGGAGTTAGGAGAATGTTTTTTGGTATAGAAAAATCAGTTAACTAATTGAAAATCAATTCATTATAATTTAATTAACTAATTTAAATTCTAATAGGACAATCAAAATCAATCAAAATAGATGTGAATGGAAAAAAATCTAATATATACACAGAAGAGTGGATGTGAAACACAGGGAAGCAGAAGTGGAGAGAAAGAGACGGGGGCTAGAGTACATATTTTGCTGAAATGATGCCTGGTAATAGGCCAGAAGAGGGTGCAACTGAATGCTTAAGAGGGGCAACTGGACTAGATCAGGCCTGGAGTGCCCACCCCTAATTATGGGAGAAAGGGTACAATTGGGTTTGCACATGGGTGAGGTAGCTAGTGGAAAATCACCCCTGATTGTTTTTGTTTTCTTGGTGGTTAGCTGAGAATGTGGAGAGGAGGAGTGACAGCTTTTAGTTGAGAAGGTAGATGGAGTCTTCTAGGATAGCAGAAGGGGTAATGGAATTGGGAAACATGTCATGCCAGACAGCACTGAAGTCTCGCTCATGACTCTGGAGAAAATCTATCAAGGTGAGCTAAGCCTCCAAAAGGGAAATGAATCATGGAAGGCAAAGACTGGAACACGGGGTTTTCTAAGGCTCAAAACAGAAATATGCTTACCTTATGTGGATCATATTGTTTGAGGTTGCCTCCCTCATTAAATTCAGCCAAGACATCTTTTATCTTCTTGGAGGAATCTGCAGAGACACAATTTATATGAGACATACTGGTGAGCAGCTAGTGCAAAACTGGGTTGAATAAATTCTCTGATCAACCATGGTTATGGTGGAGCAGCCCCTTATTAATTTCCAGGATGATGTGGAGAAATATCACCCTTCTCTTTTCTTCTACACTCTCATTTCTTCTTCTCCTTCTCTCCACATCTGCCTCCATCTGTTCAGTCTATTCTTTCACCTGCTATCTGAAATGCTTTCCTAAAACACAGATCCAATCAAATCCTCTGCCTTGTTCTGCAGATTCCCAGTTTCCCAAGGTAAAGCCTATCCTCATTAGCTTGGATTCAGCCTCTCATGATCTGAGCTAATCTAGTCCTTTCTCCTGCCCCATTCATCCTACTTTTCAGCCACATCAAATCACATTTCTAGAAATATCTGAATACACCATGGATTCTTTCATGGCATTTCTTTTCTGTCTTATAAACATTACTCAATTTTTAAGATACAGTTCACAGGTCCATTCCTCTGTAAGATCTTGCCTTGTACCAGTCAGAGTTAATCATCTTCTGCTCTGGCTCCCACATAACTTGCACGAAAGTCTCCAATGGCACTTGTATTATAATTATTAATTAGTTTATCTTGCTCATCTCTTGTTTAGTTTTACCTTAAGAGCAGTAACTGGCTGATGAGTCTCCGTATATCAAATCAAGATCTGGCATATAACTAATGTCCAGGAAAACAATATATAGATAAGTGTATAATCATCTGTGTGGAAATTTTAAAAGAAAAAATCTGTTAATTATTCAGGATGGGCTGACAGAAAGGGCCAGGGGCCTCTGTCCTTGGTGCTGAATTTTGATTGCTCACCAAAGCAAGATACAGTACTTAAGTTTCTGCTAATTCTGGGAACCCGACAGTTCTGTCCCCACTTTTTGCTTGATGAGGGGAAATTGAGTTATGTATCCTGACATGAAAGCATAACATCAATTATGTTTCATAATTAGTATGGCTGCATTGGTTTTCTTGTGGCAGTTCTAGTATACTGTGACGGCCAGAACATTTTCCTTTGTAAATTAAGCCATTCTATCCCTCATATTTTTCCATCAGACTCCCTTATATGTCACATTTATGTTACAAGGGTACAAAGAAAGACTCGGAGGACTCTGAAAGCATGGTACTTTACAAAATTTTGCTTTCCATAGCAAATAATTCAGATACTGGAGACAACAGTGGTTGCATATTTTTGGAGTTTGTTTTTTAAGAGAAAGAATAGTGTTAGTAATTATCATGAAAGACACATCATGAGTGCTTTCTGTGTAGTTACCAGCACTCTAGATATCAAAGAAACCCAAGGATTCTATGACCTGTGCCTCCTCTGTCTAGTGAATAATTAAGAGCTTTTCAAGCTCCATTATTGCTGGTACTTAAATGTTCAAACACAGGGCAGCATCATTTAAAGCTAACATGGTGTTCTTTGTTGCTCAAGTTCTTTGCACAGAATGCTCTTGTAGGCCTAGCTAAAGTACACATACTTACAGGCTGGGTGCTTCTCCATGGTTTTGCTGACTTGGATTGTACCACATGTAAATTATAATCATTGTGGGATTGAGACATACTGAAGGACAGCCAGAAAATGCCACTGTTGCCTAAAAATGGAAATTTCTTTCTGAAATTCCAAACAGATGTTGCAAACTAATAGCTCAGTAAGATCCAGGCAGCAGATGCCAACAATTTGGTTTGGTTCCATTCGATTCAGAAAGCACTACAGAGTGTAAGATGCTGCAAGGTGGTGTCAGTGAACCAGTGGATAAAGTGGCCTGAATAATTGTGGTATGTTACCCTTTACTGAGGATGCTTGTCTGTGTATTCTCATAAACTCTCCTCCACCAAACCAAGCAAATCTGGTGATTCTTTTTCAGTTTATACATTTCAGAAGCTGAAGCTCAGAAAAATTAAGTGACTTTCCCAAGACCCAGAGTTCTATCTCAGGTTTAATCTAATTTGAAAGTCTATTTTCTTTTTCCCTAAGCATTATTTAATATTGCTTACAGAATATTTGTTAACACAAAGAAGAATGTAATTAATGCCATAGTAATGACATTAAGCTCTATGAAACACTGCTTAAGGGAGGAATAAAATGAAAATGAGTAAAAGGTTGAGGTGAGGGACCAGGACTAACTGTGAAGTTAGTGTTTGAACTGGGGCACAAAGAACATGAGTGATGTTAAAACACTGACATGAAGTAGAAGGGATTCTCAGGAGGGACACCGTGAAAAAATGTGCAGAGATAAGCACCGAAGAACAGGTAGAAAAAATAAGAACCAGAGATTAATTTGGGCCAGCTTTGCCTGAGTCCCGAATGTCAACTTAACATCATTGATTTGACATTGTTACAGGTTTTTTTGAATGATAGAATAACAGAACTAGGTCTCTGTTTTCTAAAAGTTGCTCTGAAAATAGAATGGAAGGGAGTTTAGAATTAGGCCAAAGCTCAGTTAACCTTATATTATATATAATATACTATATAGTAATTATTCTACAAACAGCTAGATTATTTAGAAAAAAATCTTATATTTTAGAATCCATTTTAATGGGAGATTTTCAGCTTAGCCAAAGTGTCTAGATTATAAAAAATGCAAAATTGAGAACATAGGTACCTTGAGATGGCTTCTTCAAGAGAATCAAGGGATCAATTTCAATAAAATTTATACTTTTGATATTATTATCATGTTTTTTGAGAATTCACACTTCATCCTAGCAGAAATACCTTTATGATATATTCACATTTAACAGAGGTTTTTTAAAACAAAAAAGAGAAAATATTTATTTTAAGGTATTTACTTAACAGTCTAAGACTAAATAGAAAAATAAAAAACCGAGACAGGAGACTTCTGAGTAATTCAGAAATAGGGTACCCCTCAGCACACAGTTACTTTAATTTTATGGGGTTGCATGGGTTATAGCAGCCACACCATTTTTAAAACGGAAAAGAGCCTAATTCTCCAATTTGTGATGCATGACTTTGCCCTTGAATGTCCTCTGATTCCCAGTGGCAGAGGATTTCTGGGCTGGGCTCCTCTCTCTCTGAGGAATGAGTGGGCATGGCGCATGACTAATCCATTTTGATGAGCACTGCTCCATTCTGCTTCCTCCTAAAACAGTTCGTGATAAAAGACTTTTTGGGAGCATTCTTTGGTCTCACTTCAGGTGCCATCTGTTGGCCTAACAGTGTCAGCTCAGGAGGGAACTCTTTTTCTCAAAGCCCGTAATAACATTGCTACCAGGATCAGAGGGCACGGGCTCCATTTCTGAGAATGCAAAATAATGCCAATCCCATAATCCTTTGTAACAACCCATACTTTGTTGGGGGCTTATTGTATAAAGCATTTCCTTCATGGCCTTTATATTTTATTTAAATCTCTATTACTGTCTTCTAATGTAATAACTATCATCAGTCTAGTGAAGAAGAAACAGATTTATGGAATTTAATAGATTCCTCCAAGGTTACACAGCTAGTGAGTGAGTCACTCTTTTAACTTAACTGAATAATATGACATAGCTGTTAAATTCACTGGATATGAAAACACTGGTAAGTCAGAAGATAAGAAAGTTCATCTATCACAGTGGCTCTCGAACCTGGCTGACATTAAAACCAGCAGAGAGACTGCATACTGAAACCCAGCACTCACCATTATATCTGTATCAATTGGAAAATGCAGGAAATAATATATTTTAAAGCCTCAGAGGAGATTCAAACATACAGTCAAAGTTGAGGACAGCTGGCCTATGATGTGATTTTATTTTTATAAGTGAAGACTCTTAAGAAGCAGCTGCATTTGTTGGATAATTACTACAAAAATCAAAAAGGTTTAACTCTGGTAAATCTCATATTGATGTGTGTGGTGGATGTTCTCTGTTGTCTAAGTGGGATGCTCTAAAGAACTCCACCTGACAAGTCAACTGGTTCAGCTGTTGGCAAAGCAGGGGTACCTTTCACAGTAATTAACTCAGCCTGGCCAGACCGTCAGCACCCCAAATCAGGTGTTTAGTAAGCTCTTTTCTGTAATCAAGGTTACTAGTGGCAACATCTGCCCTAAAAGGATTTAAATCCAAAATTATCCCTTCATGCTTTATGTGCCAAGAACTCTAGGTCCTAAACCAAACAGTCACTCCCAAGTTTTGAGAAAATGCAAAACCTTCATAAGGAAAAGAATGAGGCTCTACTCACAGACGCCTCTGCTGCAGCTTGGTGTGGCACTGGGACATTCTCTGTGTGAACAGGCAAATGAATCAGAGCCTTGTATTTCTTTACAGCAGAACATCAGTTCTGCTGCCTGGACCAAGATCCAAAATTTATAGCCTGTCTTTTGGTGAGGAGCACAGTATTTTCCAGTCGTTAAATTGTTCAACATGGAAATAACCAAAAATCAACATTTTGAAAAGCATATCTGAAAGCCCATACATGAGAGTGAAATTCTAAAGTGTAGATCTCTTCCTTCCATTGTTTCTCTAGGAACTTCTTGAACTGCATGAGATCTGCTGAAAATGCAGATATTGACTCGGTAGGTGCTGTGGATTAAAAATGAGTGGTCAACTTAACACCAGATGAATTGAACCAACCATGGTGCTGAGTGTAGATGCCCCATCTGAGGACTGTTGCCAGCATAAAAAGCAAATATAGAGAGGAAGAGAGTAGTGTTGTGGGTTCTCCTAAGTGTTGATTGGAGCCGTTGTCTCTCCTGGAGGAGCTTGTCATGCTGGCTTCCTTGATATGAATTCAGCCATTATCATCAGAGGAGCTTTGGACCTTGTTGCTGAGAGGGGCTGTGGTTCACTTCAGGGGAGCTCTGGGCCTTACACAGAGCATCGCTTCCTGGCTCTGGAGGGGAAGATGATGTGCTGTTGAATCTCCAGGAGAAGTTGTCCTGCTGGCTTCCTGATATTTACTTGACTGTTCTCATCATTGGAGGAGCTTGGGACCTCATTGTCACTGAGGATGGCTGTGGTACTTCTCAGGGAAGCCCTGGTCCCTATTTTGAGTATTGCTTCTTGGCTCCAGTGTAGAACCTTCAACCTACTGGCACAGATCCTTCACCCTGCTGGCACAGACTTTCCAGCGTTCACCGCTGAGCTTTGGGCCTTCCCAGCACAGATCTGTGAAATAGACTTGCATAAGTCATTGTTGTGGGCTCCAGGTTCTCAGCTGAACTCATGCAGGTTATTGCCGTGAGATCCATGTCCTCTGCTGGATTTTCTAGGTCTTTAGTGTTGTGGATAGATTTCCTGCACTTTCTTTGTGTTTAACTCCTTGGGTGACATCAATAAAATAATGTTATAAATTCTGTGTCCTGTATGTAAATTGCTCTCCTTGCAACCCCTGACTACAAGAGCAGGTCTGAGACAAAGCCTGAGGCCCTGCATCTGGATGAGATTCTAGATGATGGCATGACTCAGGAGCAGGTCTTCACTGTTGGTGAACACGACCCGAGGATGCTCCTGTAGATCTGTGACTGACTGTCCCAGCTTGCCTGCAAAGATGCCAAGGCTATGGGACCATATTCCAAAGATGGGTAAGACCATAAGTGACTCTCAACCATGGGTAGTTGGGAGCAGCGTGAAGGAACAAAAGAAGAGGAAAGAAAAATTGGCACATGAAGAAAAAAAATTAAAACCGAAAGTGTTTTTCTGCAAATGAAAGCTGATAGGTGTATGCATACATTTTCTAATTACTCTAAGGATTCAAGAACTTAGTGAGTTATAGAAAAAACAATGCATCAACCTGCTGTGGGTCCCAGAAGAGGAAATGATGTCACAACAGAGGTGCCAGGGCCAGGAGCACTGGAATGGAAGGTCTACTTCTCCAGCCAGGAGGAATCAGGCCCAGAGCAGGATACAGAAACACAGGTGAGAAACTCAGCTGCAGAAGCATCAGTTCACTTCTCTACTCACCTCCTCCCACTACACGCCTTTCCTGTGTTACTGTTTATCCCCAGTGCAGTCCACTGACTGGCGTAAAATAGACATTCAATAGTCATCCAATCCATGAAGGCTAGGAAAGGGTTGTGTTATCAATTTGTCCCATGTGTCCTCTATTGCCAGGGCCACAGGAGGAAAAGGTGGAGCAGTGGTCCTCAACGTTGGTTGCCTGTTGGAATCACCTGGACTTTAAAAGAGTCTGGGATCCATATGTACAGAGTGTGATTAAATAAATAGTGCAGATACTGTGGTCAGGGCACTAGAAACGGATCACCAAGGCAGATCAAGACAAACACTGAGGGGGAACCTGTGGGACTCGTGCTGCTGATACATAAAAAAATCAAAAGAAAAGACTTTACCTCAAAGTGAAGGGAACTATGGCTGATGTGACAGAATCCCTTTTAGGATGCTAAACTTTCCTGATACACCATCAATGAACCAAACCCTTAGTATGGCTTATTTGTGTAAGTGAAATTTGCATTGCTAGCTACATTTACCACTTTTTCTCCAGATAATTTGGCCTCATTGATCACACTGCTAGTGAAAGTGGAGAATTGGGTTAGACAACCTGAACCATCTCCCAGCCGAGAGTGTGAGCTCTGGACTGCTGGCACCTGCATCACCCACTACGTCCGTCAGCTACATTGTGGAGAATTTTTAAATTCTTGACTATCATCCATTTCAACCTCTACCTATTTTTACAAGGGAGAATACTGAAAACAAAAGCCCAAAGTCTCACAGAAGGTCAGTGGTAGAATATGTCTTTTTGTTAGGTATGAACTCAGCATGGCTGGGACCTACTGATTTAGAATTTGCACTAATCTCTGCAGAAGAGTCATGCAGTAACTTTGAGAACCACTATGCAGTAGTCATTTCTCCCTGTCCCTGCCATCACTAAGGGAAAAGAAGACCATTGTGTTGAAGGAGACTGGGGTGAGAAATAGCCACCATTCTCCCTTCCAGGAGAGAAGGAATAGATATGACCCTGCACGGGCCCAGGACCATTTGCTTAGGTCTCATTCTGCTGCCAATATGAATTGTAAGATTTTAATGATGCTTGCTTAATAACAGTTCACTCTTCTATAAATCAGCCCTAATTATTTCCTGTGACTCCTGTGTTAACACTGACAGGTTTGAATTTTAAACCACTTACTTCTTAGATTCAGAAACTTTGTCTTGATCTGATTGTAATAAAATATATTTCCTAATGACAGGTACTGATTCATTCTCTTTAAATGTACTTTAAATTTGTGCTTTATATACTGTTACTGATCTACCAACCTATTTATATTTACCAAGGCATAGCTGAAGGTGAGCTCCAATGGGTTCTTTTTGATCAAGAGGCTTTGAGTCTAACCCCTATTTTACCAGACACTGTTTGTGACCTTGAGCTTCTTGGCTTTCATTTATCAAATAGGAAGTACTGATTGAAACTGATGATGGGTAAGATCTTTTCCAGCTTTAAAAATTCTTCTCAATCTAAGAAACCACAAGGCAATGTAGAAAAAGTTAAGAGAATTAAAATTCAAATTGATGCTTCACCATTTTTTTTCTGAAAAACTGATCGCTTCTGTTGTTGAATCATGAAACTTTTAAAGAATTAACAACAAAAAGGATAAAAAATACTATGCTAGGCACCAGCAAATATCAAGGATTGTCAGGATGAGGTTCATCAGGGACCATGTTTTGAGAGGAGAAATGTGTTCAAACCCAGAAACTAAATGTTGGAAGGAATAATGAACATCGTGGAATCAACCAGACAACCACGGCTCTTATCTCCCCTAGAGAGTCTCAGCCAGCTCTGTACAAACAGTTCCAGGGACAGGAGACTAAGTTACTACTAAGCCACTTATGTTCCACCTGGGGGAAGCTTTGAGTACTAGGAATAACTCTATGCCATACTTTTAACTGGTCTTCTTATGATTTTCTTCCTTCAGTGCTAGAGCTATCTCTTGAAGTCATTCACTTACCACCCCTTCCCGACAACAGCACTATTTAAATTCAAGAAGTCTTTCCCTTCCCTTCTCCAGCAAATGCACATAGTGCCTTTATTTTTCCATAATCAGGTTGTGAAGACCTGAGCTATGCCAGCAGCACTTCTCCAACAAGTTCGCATTTGTCTGTATCCACTGTAAACTATAGTTTCCAGAAATAAATCTGGTGCTCCAGAGGGGGCTGATTACCCAGATGGAATGGACATCAGTTTGTCCCACTCAACACTGAGTCTGTCAATGTAGCCTAGGGTTGCAATCACCAGGTAGGTTAAAAAACACAATTTAAATGTGTTCAAAAGAAATCTCTGCAACCACAGAAAGCCACGTTTCTGGAGAGTACTGAGTGATAAAGAGTGCTGGTCTCCAAAGATGGTGGCCATTCCTCTTCTCCTTCCCTGCGTGGCTTGCTCTCCCTGAGAAGTGGAGTCCATTCCTCCGGCCCATGGAATCTAGGTGTTTTAACTTGGGCAATGTGAAGAAAGTGTTGTTTAGGACCTCTGAGCCTGGTGTTGAAAGGACCTGACCATGTTGCTCCTGCTTATACTGTGGGAGCCCTGAGAACCATGCTGGACATCCAAGCTTTCCCGCTGGAGACTCATGGAGAAATCCTGGAAGATAGCAGCGAACTTGGCGAGAGAGGAAGATATTTCCATGGAAGAACACCAAGGTACCACCACGCGAGGATGGTCTGCTTCTGCAATCTTTGAGGTATCTCACCCAAAGCTCCAAACATACAGATCAGAGATCAGCCATGCCCTTTGTGTCCTGTTCAGATTCTTGATCCACAGAATCATGGTAAAAACCAAAATGGTGGTTGTTCAAACCCCCAAGTTTTGAAGTAGCAATGCATAAATGAAACATATGGTTAGGCGAAGGAAACAAAATAGCATGCAAAATAACATGGCACGCATCTTCTCAAGTTTGCTTCACATATGTATCTACATATGTGTACATATGCATATGGACATGTATATGTAACACATTTATTCTTACACAAATATATTTATACATAAACATGCCAGTAGTTGTTATCACTGGGAAATAGGTATTGTGGGTAGCTTTAAATTTTATCTGTTTTTCAAAAATTTGATTTTGTTTTTATTTGATAATAAAAATTTCTCAGTACATTAGCTTTTTTTTTTGACAAGCGCTCCACACTGTCAATTCACAAGTTTCCTGTCAACTAGAGAAGTGTGTGCATGTGTACAATCACAAGGACACATATCAAGTACATATCTGCATCTCCAGGACAGTTGTAAGGTGGTCTCTCCACCCTAGGCGACACCAGAGGAGGTGCAGAGCTATGGAGCCTCCTCCCAATAACCCACTGGAGAACGTTCTCACTCTTGGGCTCTATCCTTCATCATTTCGCCATTGTAAAACCCCTGTTTATGTGGGTAGGGAAGAGTGGTTGCTATGGCAATGCGATCCTGAATACCAGAACGCATCTAAAATTGGTGGAAGTGACTGTTTCAGGGTTTCCTCTGAGGATTAATCATCTTCCAAGAATTTTGTCTTTTTTTCCCTCTCCTGTTAGAATGACAGTACCAGAGCACCTCGTCCAGGGCTGGGGTGTGGGCAGTGTGAGCAAGGGTCAGGGAAGGTCAGCAATGAGGACTGAAGGGAAGTCCCAAACCCCCTGGGACCCCATACTCCTACATGCTCTGGCTCCTTTCATTCCTCACGCCTCTTCTCCCTCTCCACACAGAACCTTCCTTCCCTCACTCCCACCATCCTGGGCTCTTCTTGGTTGCTTCTCTAATTCTTTGCTGCCTCCCCCCCACCCCCTTTCAGTGCTGGAGATTGAACCTTGGGATTCCACACTGAGCTACATCTGAAGTCCTTTTAACATTGTTTGAAATTTTGAGAGTCTTAGAAAGTCACTAAGTTGCCCAGATTAAGTTCAAACCAGTGATCCTCCTTCCTCAGCCACCCCGAATGCTGGGATTATGGGCATGTGCCACGTGCCTGGATTTCTCTGTATTCTGATTCCTTTTTCTTCCCTGAACTCCAGTTTAGGATACACCCTAAGCCACATTCTTCATCCTCTTCTCTTCACTCCTAATCTGGTTCTCTGACTTTGGTCTTGCTGTTTTCTTTCTCTGTTGTTTCCACACATGATTCCCACGTCTGAGCTGCAGTCTAACCCTCTCCTCTCCCTCCTCCTCTGCCACTGAGAGAGCACCAGGTGTCTCACTTAGAGAGCAGGACCCTGGCCATGGGCTCCCACCTGCTTTCTGATTCTTCTTCCAACTCCTCCCACAACCGCACAACACCTGCTGGGCCTGTGTCTGGTGACAGCCCTGCTGGGCTGAGCAGGGCCTCTCTCCCCGACTCCACACTTCTCAGCACCTGCTGCACTGTGACGTCACTGTTTGAGTCCTGTCCTCTTGCCATGCGGCCTTGGGCTCTCTGGGAATAGAAAGCTACTCCTCATTCTTTGCAGAACCCTGGAGCCCGGCACACATGAACGTGTCAGTGGAACGGTCACCATGTCAAAGCCAATGCTCCCAAACTGTCCCCACCAGCTGCTACTTTCTACGCATTCCATCCTTGAGGTGTCTTTGACGGCTTCCTTCCTTTCCGTGAGCTCTGATGACAGCCCTGCTGCAATCTCCCATGCGTTAGCACTTATCCTGGCCACCATCCCCGTCCTGGCCTTGTTCCTCAGCTCAGGCTGGACCTCATGTAATGGGCTCTGCCTGACCCTCTCCTGGCCTCTTCTACATCCAAGCCACCCTGCACACAGCTCCAGATCCACGGTTCTACGTCTTACACCTCATTCCAAGGTGCATACCCGGCCGCGCAGGGTCAAGGCCCCCTGCCAGCTCCATCCCTTCTTACATCCCCTCCTGCCCATCCTTTCCATCTAGCCAGACCTCCAGCCACCACCTTCTGCACACCCTTTCCCTCTGAGCCCCTCTGAGCCCCTCTAGTTTGGCTCCCTTTTCTCCTTCACCACCTACTACGCACATTTGAGACCTCTTTCCTCCTTAGAGTCCACTCTGCTAACTCTACTCCTGTTAGGGGTTCAGTTGTGCCCCTACATTCATATGATAAAGTCCCAGCTTCTAGGACCCCTGATGCCACCATATATAGAGAGGCTGCAGACTAACTAGGCAAAATGAGGTCACACAGGAGAGGGCAGACCTGATCCAATATGATGTGTCCTTAGTACAAGGGAAAATCTGGACCCAGAGACACAGAGGCAGGGAGAATCCCGGCGCAGAGACTCGGCTGAGTGCAGCTATACAAGCTGAGGAGACCGACCTGGGATGGGTCCTTCCTCACAGCCTGCAGAGACCCGGTCCTGCCGGCTCCGAGTTTGGACTGCTAACCTCTGCACTTTGAGCCCATGCATTCCTGCTGCCTTGTCACCCCACGCGGAGGCGCCTACAACACACAGTTCCAGCTTCCCTTGGTTGACAGTTCTCTCCTCCCTTTGGCTCCACCAGAGCTGTTCCCACATTTCCTACTCACTAACAAGACTCTGACTCCTCCCAGGTAGGCCTTTTCTGTGGGCTCCTTTTTCACCCCTCATGTATGGCTCCGGCACTTTGCTGACTTGCAGAGCAGGCCGAATGGAATCTGGAATCATTTTTACCCTGGAGGGTGACTCCTGGCTCCCTGTCAGTCCACAGTAGGGAATTCCTAAGCCCATCTCAGAGAGACAAGACAGTGCCGGCCCACAGCACCAGGAGGAGACTCATGAGTGATGCCAGGGAGGTCCTGTTGGCCTAGGGAGGTGTGGAAGGAAGGGGTGCCAGCCCCAGATGGGACTATAGGGTGACAACACCCAATCCAACCCACAGAAGAGGATGTGAGGCTCCAGGTGTTAAGGGCTATCACTCCAGAGAGAGCAAGACATGCAGGGAGTGCAGCTGGCACTTTGGCTCAGTCCCTTGGCTCCCAGCCCAATGTTGTGGACAAGAGCTGCTGGCCCTGGGGTGGTGGATGGAGAGGGTGCTGCCAAAGAGCAGTTGGAAGCTTTGGGGGTGACCTCTGCACTAGAGGCCTGGTGATTTACCATAGAGCCAGTACAGTAACCAGGGAGGGGAGAGGTGCTTAAGATGCGGGACACTGTCAGATGGGGTTCTGGAGATAGCCAGCGTCATGCTGCAATGAGCGATGGCCACTCTGTGTGCTCAGTGGGCCGTGCTCGGCCCAAGCAGCCTCCTGCCATCAGTCACGAGTGGGAGCAGCCTTTTCAGGGCACAGCTGTGTGCTGAAAACATACAGTGAATGCTTCATTTTTTAAAAAAATTTCTTACCACAAGAGACACAGGACTGTTCATCTCCCTGGAAATATTCCTCCTCCCTCTGAACACACTCATCCCATCACTCCCGTCACTTTCTGAAGCATTTCTGGAAGTCCTCTTTCCTGAGTGTAGTGTCTGTCTTGAGGAGCACTGTCGTGGCTGCCTCCATGGCCTGAGTCAGTTTCCATCTTTACCTTTAACGATCATTTTGACTTTGCGGGAGAGCTGGGAGTTGCACGATGCCATAGATGGTGACTAAGGTGGACACACTGTAAGGTTTCTGAGCCTCCCTCTCTGCTAGATGGCGTTCAGCAGCCACACTCAATGTATTTTTAAAATCACACCTCATGAAGGTGCTCAGGAAAGAGGACTTCCATAATCGCTTCAAAGAGGGGCAGGGATGATGGCATAAGTGCGTTTGGAGCAAGGGAGAGAATTTTGAGGGGGATTAATAGCAATGTGTAAAATGGTTTTTTCATTTAAACACGCACTCTCGGGGATTTAGTTCAGCAGCATAAGCGCCTGCCTTGCAAGCGCATGGTCATGAGTTCGATCCCTGGTACTGATTAAAAAAAAATCACATTATTTAAGCACGCACTCTGTATTTTGATTCTCCTTGTATAAGTGTACACCTCTTTACTACTGTGACACCATGCATTGAAATGGTTCCTGGGTGCAAGGAATCAGAAACCACAGCCCCAAGCAAAAGCTCAGGCCTTTCCAGGATGCTCAAGGGAGACACACACATCAGAGTTTCCTCTCTTTTGAAAAAAAACCTTTGCATCCAAATGCTAGAGTGTGTTAAAAATCAGAGACAGCCTGGAAAGAACTGTGCTTACCTCAACTCCTAGGGCCTTCCAGTCCCCTGCCTCCACCATGGTGACTGGGTAAAGGGGGACCAATGCCAGAAGAAGGAGCTATAGACCCCCATTCCCCACCCAATGGCCACAGGGCATCTGGTAATAAGACCAGTATACACTGACCTCCCTTTCCCTGCATGAGGGCGTGGGATTTCCCCTTGTTCCACCTCCACTGCATGGGGAAGGATATAAAGAATCATTTATACACACACACACACACACAAAAAATCAGGGACTGAGCAGCATAGTAACTGTGCAACCTGCAGCCCTTCAAAATCATGGTATAGAGAGATTTAATTGGCCTGAGAAAATACTTAAGATATTATGTCAGGTAGAAAATGCAAGCTTAGAAAGAAAATGAAATAGAGAAAATATCGTTAGAATAGGACCATTCAAAGTAGTGCTTCAGAACGCCCATGGAGATTACCTGGGATTTTTAACCTGCTCTGTTTCCTTCCATGCATGTTCCAAATTCTGTGGGGCGCATGTGGTATTTATAGAGCCTAGAGGTAATGGCATTGTTATGTCAAAGACACTAATTCTGGGAGGCTGTCAAGCCTGACCTATCCTCTGTGGCTTTGCAATGATTATACTGCTCTGTTCTGCTCTTTGTAGACAAGAAGAATGCTCATTCCACATCTGTCAACCCATCTACTTACATTCTGTGTATTTTTGGAGTTGGTCAAATTCTTCCGGAGTGAGAGACACCCAGCGTTCTTCACTCATTTTTGAACTCGACGTAAGCGTCTTGAGGCCAGGGATAGTGTTTTGTTCAGCTGTGTGAAGCCGAGCCCTGGCCAGGGTCCTGGCTCATTGCAGGTGGACAAAGGATATGCCCTTCCAGAGACTCCTGGGGGACTCACGCGTCGATGGCAGCAGTGGGCACGTCACGGCAGCCGAAAGGAGACCTCTACCGTTCCTCTAGGACATCCTCCAGCAGAGGTCAAGGCAAATTCAGATTTCTGGCTCTCCTAGGTAGAAGCAGAAAAGCCACTGTAAATGAGAATATCGGAATACAAAAACCAACTCCCTGATGTTCTCTGTGGAGTCATCTACAGAGAGCAACGGTTCGGTGGTTTTCCAAGCAGCCGTCTCTCTTCAGGGAGATCTGAAGAGGGCATGGAGGCCAAGCCAGCAAACCCCAGTCTCTGTCTGGGGATGGGAGCCCGAGGGGTGCACTGTGGCCTGCTTCAATAGAGAGGCTGTGCATCTCAGCTCCCGGGAAGTTCAAATACCTCAGTGAGCAGTGCTGTTAGGGTTACCCCAGGGCATCTGTGTGGGTGCAAAGGCCTCAGAGTGCCTTAGGCCTCACAGGGCGCAGTGGCCTATGTGGAGTGGTTTGCAAGGCCGAGGCCTTCTCTCCACCAACTTCTACACACCACCGTGATAGCTGCCTTCCTTCCTCTGCTGTGTCACTCGGGAGATTCAAATAACCCCAAGGCTGGCGAACACCTAGTGGCTGAAGCAATTCTACATCCTGACAGGTGTAGAGGTTGGATGGGATGGTTAGAGAAGGAGAAGGTACTCAGAAAAACACAGACCATCCTTGCCTTGGAGCCTCTCCTAGTTCTATGTATTTCATTACATCAGTCCTGTGGGTCATGAATTTCATGTAGTGGCCCAGGACCAGAATTAAACAAACAAACAAACAAACATGAAATACGATGGGGTAGAATGGAATGGAGTTGTGTCTCCCATACTAAGAGTGGGTACTGCCCTGTGATATTTTCTTTTAGTTACACATGCATGGGCACACTCATCATAATGACAAAGGCACTTATTCTGGTTGATGTTTTTAAAGAGGTTGGAAATCATCAACCTAAAAGGAGGGGCCATAGGAATCAGGGGTAACGCAGGCTTCAGTGTGACTAAAAGCGAAACCCAGTTTGAATGAAATAGGATCCATCTTTGGGCCCCACTTTAAGCGAAGTCAGAGCAAGGCGGGCTGGATATGGGGATGCAGAGGTGGAGAACTCTCTGGATAAGCGTGTGGACGTGGACAGTGAGGGCTGCACTGCAGCTGAGGGAAGACGCTGCAAGGAGAGAGATTTTTAAGGAAGGATGGTAAGAGGGCGCCCACTGCAGGGGGATGCCGCCTCTCGGGAGCATTTGCGTACTAATCTCTCTCCTTTACAAAGGCCCCTTTCCCCTTTACCAGCAGACTGGATTCTGCTCTTCTGTACTCACAGAGCTACAATCCAGCCCCTTGTAAATTTTATTTTGAGTCAGAGTCTCACGAAGTGGCCCAGGCTGGGCTCCATCTTGAACTCCTTCTCTCTAAGCCTGCTGAATAGCCTGGATTATAGATTCCCAGCAACGAGACATCTACTCTTGTTAAAGTTACGGTTCCAAGTCCCGTGGGCACCTTTTCGCCCTTCCTTGCTTTGTTTACACCATCCGTGAACCCGGCAGAAAACTCACGCCTTGTACCTTGCCTGCCTTTCTGAGTGTTCCTCTCCTGAGTCAGCTGCTTCTAGCTTCGATTGCCGACTCCAAGTCCTGGTGTTTCCAAAGCCCCCTCCTCGGGCCTCTCTTGACTCTATCACATTCCCCATCATCCCAGGTACCTCCACAGCTTCAGGGGCTCGCAAGCCCTGGGCTCTCTCTGGATCTGACCTGGCTCAGTGAGCTAATCTTCAGGTCCTCCATTTCAGCTCTGAATAATTCTACTATCTACTGCAACTCCACTATCTGTTGCACACCACAGCAATTTAGCACTTTCTGGTACCCCCAGCCTGCACCTCCTTTGCACTCTGGTCATCCCTCCCCCTGCCCAAGGAACCAAGGTCCAGGCCAGAGGCTCAGCCTAAGCCCCCCACCCCCCCCCCCCCCCCCCCCCCCCCCCCCCCCCCCCCCCCCCCCCCCCCCCCCCCCCCCCCCCCCCCCCCCCCCCCCCCCCCCCCCCCCCCCCCCCCCCCCCCCCCCCCCCCCCTTTTTTTTTTTTTTCTCCTCCTCTTGGTCTGCTCAGTAAATTGTCAACCAGATCACATCTCTCCCAGTAACAGAATTCCTCAGTGCTTTCTATTGCTTAAGAGTAAGATGCCATCTTCCTTTCACAATACACAGAACTCTTCATGCTTTGGTGCCTGATTATCCATTCAGTCTGAAAGCAGAGGTTGTCCTTCGGAAACATTTCTTATCACATCACGGAAGGCAGCGTTACAACTGCTATTAGCACTGCTACTGTCACTCAGTGGGCCGTTCCATGCTGTCCTATAAACTTCACTCACATTATCTAATTTAATCTCTACAATAACATGTGCAGTACATACAGTTATGCACTGCACAATGGCATTTTGGTCAACTACAGATTGCATATGCGACAGTGGTTCCATAAGATTATAATGGAGCTAGAACATTCCTATGGCCCTCTGACAATCTAGCTATCACAGTGTCACTCCTTAACCAATGACTCACGTGCTGTGTGAACAAGTTTCTATACTGCCAGCTTTATTTTAAAGGAGCACACAGCTGGGTGTGGTGGTGCACGCCTGTAATTCCAGTGCTCGGGAGGCTGAAACAAGAGAAACACTGCAAGTTTGACAACAGCTTAGGCTCCCAAGTGAGCTCAAGGCCAGCCTGAACTGCATAGAGAGACCCTGTCTCAAAAAGTCTAAATAAATAAATAAATAAAGGAACACACACACAACCAGGTAGATTAATAATACTTGGTAATAATAATTAGCAACTATATTACTGGTTCATGTATTTACTATATTATACATTTAATCATTATTTTAGAGTATTCCACTTATTGAAAAAAAAAACCAGCTTTCTGTAAAACAGGAGGCCATGCTATGCTGGCAGCTGCTGTATACATCCTGTGCTTACCACATCTGTTGATTATCTCAAGAGGCCACACAAGCAATTGACCTATATGATCCAGGTTTGTACAAGTCCACTGCAATATGATATCCCGAAATGACAAAATCAACTAATACCACAGCTCTCAGAAGGTAACCCATCAGTAAAGGATGCATATGGTGGTGGTGTCAATATTTTGTTGGTGAGAAAGACGAAGGCTGGGTATAGAGTAAATATGGTGAGGGGAATCATCAGTAGTTTTGTTTAAGAATGCTTCCATGTTGCGATTATTCTTTTTTTTTTTAAAGATTTTATTTAAAGAGAAACAAAAGCATGTAAAGGGTAGAGATAATACAGAATTCCAAAAAAAAAAGATAAACAATAAGAAATCACTAGTTGATAAATTACATATTGTCCTCTTAGAAATAGTTGTTCAAGTTACAAAATTAAAGCATACAAAGTAGATAATCAAACAGTGAGAGTGTGAACAGCTATGCATGCATGAATCCCTACGTGTATTTCTATCCTTTCTGTATTAGAGGGAAAAACAAAACTTAGCAAGACAAAACAAAACAAACTCCTATAAAAACATGAAACCAAAAAGTCACATAAAACCACAGTACAAGGTGATCTACAATGATTACTGTGTTGTTTCTTATTATCTTCAATAGAATGTCTATATCGTCAGGCATAATTGAATATAACAGTATAATTGAGTATATCAGTAAATAACAATATTAGTAAAATAAAACATTGTAGACAGTATAAAACTTCAAAGGCAAGTAATAATCAAACCAGAGTGAATATTCTAGTGGATCTTGTCATCTTAAGTATACTCTCAGACTTGATACTATCAATCATAACAGCTTTGACTAAAGTCTATCAATACAAAACAGTGATCCAACAAACCAGATTCAATTACGATCAGTCATGGTAAAACAGTGTAGGTTTTACAGAGCTTTAGATTAAGTTAATAGGAAATTAAGGATGATTACTGTACTATATACTGCTATATTCAGGATTACTGTCTGTGCCCTCAAATCTAGTACAGGTAGAATGACTAGAACAGAATATAATACATCTAAGCAGTGTAGTGTGAGTACTGTGGGTTTTAAATCCTGGTGCACTATTAACAATATAGCATATCAAGGCCATCTATGTTAGAGTTTCTAGTTATCCTTCTCTGCCTCATTTCTGCTATGCTACATTTCTGCCTTTGTTTAGTTTTCTCCTTCATTCTACTGCCTGCCCCACTTATTGAGGCCTTTCTGCCACTGTTCCTAGAATCCTGGTATTTTTACTCTCTCTCTCTAGAATGTCCTTCAGCATTCTCTGCAGGGTTGGATTGGTGGTCACAAACTTGCCCAGTTCCTCTTTGTCATGGAAGCATCTTGTTTCTCCATTAATTTCTAGTGACAGTTTTGCAGGGTACATCAATCTGGGCTGGAGGCCACCTTCCTTCAGGACTTGGAAGACTTCACTCCAAGCTCTTTTTGATCTGATGGTCTGTGTCGAGAAGTCAGCCATGATTCTGATGGGCTTACCTTTATAGGTAATCTGTTTCTTTTCTATGATGGCTTTAATATTCTGTTTTTATATTGAATTTCTGGTATCTTGATTATTATATGTCTGGGTATAGATCTATTTTAGTTGAAGGTGGCTGGAATTCTGTATGCCTCACACAACCGAAGGTCATTTTCTTCTCCCATGCTTGGGAAGTTTTCCTTAATTATTTCTGTGAATAGCCTTTGTAATTTGCCTGTATGTATTCCTGCTTCTTTGTTCATGTTTCTTATTCTTAAATTGTAGATGCTCTTGTCATCTTCTAGCCTTTGTATTGTTACTGCCTGTTTCCTTGTTATTTTTAAGAGATCTTTCCTTTCATGACCACACATTGCAAACTTGTTTTGATAGTCTATCCTTAGTTTCTTTTAAGGCATTTTTCCAGCTTTCAATGGAGTTTTTAATTTCCTGGTAGTCTCTTTGAACTGCTTCATGTATTCTATATTGTCTTTATATTCTTTATCAAATGTTTCTCTTTTTTTTGTGTTCCTCCCTTCTTCCGTCTGTATCATCCTGAGAGATGCTTCCTGAGAGCATTTCTTTTATTACTCTACTCATATCCTGCTTTACCTGATTTAATATTTCAGTTTTGAGCTGGTCTACAAGGTCCTGAAGATATCTCTTAATGTCCATTGAAGCCATGTCTGATGTTGCATGTTTGCTGCCCTCAGTCTCCCTTGTTTTTCCCTCTCCTGGATCAGGGCTCTCAGGGTTCTGGGCTGGGGGCCTCCTCCTGCCTCTCTCTCCTGTCACGGTCCTGGCTTCCTTCACACAGGTTACAGTGCAGGTCCCAGCCCCCTTCCCTGTTGGCCACGTTTCCTCTGAAGCATGCTGGTGAGGGACCTCCGCCCTCTCCTGATTGCTCTTGTCACTGAGGTGTAAGCAGGCTGCGTATGCCTGCCTCTCCCTACTGGGCCAGCCAAACTTCAGGGGCCTTTACCTGGTCAATGTGTGCTGGTGCAGGGAATCGATTTGAGATGTCTCATTGGGTCTGGCCAGGGGCATGGCCCAGTCCAAGCAAATTGCACAAATCTGCTCTGGGGAGGGAGCAACCAACCAAAGTCACTGTCTCTCCCAGTTCAGGCTCCTCCTGCCGGATTCCAACATGTTGCCCACCTGGTTGCGCCCTTCCCATGGGGTGGGGTCTCACTCCCAGCACTGACCGTGGATCAATGAAGGTTCTTCCACCAGCTCCACTCTCCACTCTCCATTGGGCTCACTGACCCCCGACTTCAGTGCTGCCATTCTTCCTGTGAGTGTTGGTGGGAACGAGTTTGGGTGGCTCTGCTGGCTGGTGTGGATTCAAGCTGGTGCAATCTTGGCGGGTCATCACGAAAATGCTGTGTCCCTTTAGTTTTTAGCTGTTTCAGTTGTAGTCCCAAAGTGTTTGATGAGCTTTTTAAGTTTTAATTTCTTCCTGTGTCAAGAGGATCCATCTCCCTCTGTCTGGGTCTCTCCAGGGTGTTTTATTCTGGCATATGAATTGTTTCTCCTGGGAGGCTTTGTATTCTGTTGCTCACTGATCGACCATCTTGTCTTCTAGTGATGGTGTGATTATTTTGCACACTCTCCAAAAGCACAGAGCTTGCACAGGATCCGGGGAAACACTGCATCATAGAACAGCACTAAACTCAAAGTCAGGAGGCAGAGAATTTGAATCTGGGCTCTGCCTCTTGTTAAGGTATTTGATCCTAGGCTTATTTTTCATGTTAAATTTTTTTTTGTCTTATAAATGAAGTAACAAGTTCTAGTTACTTCTAGTTGGTCTAGTACTGCAATTCAGTTAATATTTGCAAAGATCCAAAAGCTCAAATCCCCACCTGCTACAATCCTGTCACGATAGGTAACTATTGTTATTAGCAGCAACAGAGCATAAGCAGACATCTGACAGCAGCTGAGACAAAGGTCTACGGCGTGCCATGGATTCAAGAGCCTGAGCTTACCCTGCTCCAGGTTGTTGGAGTTTTGTAATTTCTCACTGAACTTTTCCACTAGTTTTAGCATCCACTGATGATTCTTGCCTGGATGAATCACTACTGCAATAGTGATTTTTCTGCTTCCATCATTCTTTCTGTATTTACTAGTTGGGAATCTATTATAAGGATGAGTTACTCATTTTATGTCAGTATATATATATATATATATATATATACACAAAGTTTATTTATGGAGCCCAGAAATATAGCTTAGTAGCACAGTGCCTGCTTGGCAAGTGTGATGTCATAAGTTTGATTCCCAGTACCAAAAAAAAAATTATTGATGTAAGTATGTATGTATGATAAAAATGTGTACTACAAAAATATAATAAGCCGGATATGGTGACTCACGCCTGTAATCCCAGCACTCAGGAGGCTGAGGCAGGAGGATCATTGTGAGTTCGAGACCAGCCTAGGCTACAAAGTGAGCTCAAGGCCAGCCTGAACTGCATAGCGAGACCCTGTCCCAAAAAGACAAAATAAATAAATAAATAAAACATTCATCAAAATGAATTACATATAAATGATAAATATTTATATAAATAATAAATATGGTGAATGGTTACATTTAAAAATTTATTATGTAAGTGACACTTGCCATTAATCACCTCAAAATATTTCCCTTCACTTCAGACACACTTATCTCATGTCCTAGGTAATGTGTCTTTTATTGTAAGTTTTAACAAATTTAAACATTACACCCCCAGAAATATATGTTAACTTATATTGTATTTAACTATATTAATAGATTCTTATTTTATTCAGTAGGTTGGAATTCTTGCTATTTGTATTTGTTCAGTTTCTCCCAAGTGGTTCTTTTAAAGAAAAAAAAAACCGGAATAGGGTATTGGTGACAAATTTACTGCATGCATGCCACAGTGGGACACTTATATCACTGAAAGCTCTAACTGGTTTGTCTTCACTGTTACAGGTGATTGAACCCAAGGTCTTTTCACTGAGCTGCATTTCCAGCCTTTAAAAAAAATGTTTACTATGAGATAAAGATTTATTAGGTCACTAGTTGTCTGGACTGGGCTTGAACTTTGCCATCCTGTCTAAGCTTCCTAGAATATGGCTTTGTTTTTTAAAAACATATTCCCTGCACTCTCTGAGCACATCCTTAATTTCTGGAACTATAAATGTTTCACATTCATCATGTACTTTGCCCTGAACTTGCTCTTTTTTCCATAGAGTCCTGACTTCCTTCAGTGGAAAATGCTATTTGAAAACCAAAGTTTGGACATTAGGTATGTTTACTGTTACTGGAGTTTGTTATTCCTTTTAGGATTTATCAGGGACAGAGCTAGGAAATGCACACACATTAACATACATACTTCATTATCTATCTATCTGGAACCAGCTCCAGTATGACAAATAACGTCTATTTCACATAACCCTTGTTCCATATTTTACTTTTTAAAATTTATTTAGTTTGATGAGACAGGGTCTCACCGTGTAGCTCAGGCTGGCCTTGAACTTGTTATGTAATCCAGACTTTCCTGGAACTGCAGTGACCCTCATGCTTCAGCCTCCCAGCTGCTGGGATCACAGGTATGCACCACCACACCCAGATTTTGTTCCTTATTTTAAAACTCTCTTCTGCAATAAACTCTGTGACCATCATCTAGAATATACTTATTGGCTCAGTCTTAAAATACACAGAAAGCAATTTCAGAATCGCTAGCCTGTGCCTCTGTGAAAAACCTACTTCGCAGTTTGTTTCCAGCCCACAGCTTCTCTTCCAAATCCTGTTTTCCAAAGATGCTTGTGTCAGCTCTCTCCTTCTTCCATTGCTTTCTGCTTTTCACTGTGGGGCATTTTGAAGAATTCTTTTTTAGTATGGATGCACAAATCAGAGCTGTATAAAAAGATATACAGGAGAAGCATTGCTTCCCTACTCCTTTTGCTCTGTCTTCATCCTGTGTCTCCTCTTATCCCTCCCACCCACTGCCCCCAAGTTTCTAGTTCATCCTTCCTGGGCTTATTTTTGCAAATGAATAGATATGGGACATCCTATTCTTCTTTTCCTTCTTTCTCACACAAAAGAGAGCACATTACAGATTGCTGTTTGCATATTGTATTTTTTTTTTCACTGAACAATGTATGCCATGAATTTCTCCATTCATAGAGACCTCCTGCTGAAAACCCTTGGGAGGCCTCTGTCGGCTTCCAGGATAAAGGCACCAGCGCCTGACCCAGTTCTTAAAGGCCCTTTACCCCCAATAACAGTTGTATCCCTCGTTCTCATACCAGCAGCCCCTTACCCCAGACACTCCACGTTCCAGCCCAGCTGAGCTTCTATTTGCTTCTACTAGCAAAGTGCCGGGTACACAGTAGAGCCTGCATAGAAAGGAGTTAATGGACCCACCAGCAGGCCATGTCTTTAATCTACCTGGAATGCCCCTCATTCCTTCCTTCCCACTGCAGACACCATGCCACCCCTGGCTCCTTTGTAGCTCAGAACTCTGTAAGTTTGAGCCGTGGTAGTGGAGGGTCTGCGTGGGAGAAAGACACCCGAACAGCCCATTAACATCCAAGCCAGAAGCGCAGTGGTGCAGATGTGCATGGGGCAGAACGGGGCTAAAGCAGGTACAGAGGTCAGGAACTTCCCGAAAGAGCGGACACCCTTGTGGAGGAGGGGCGCAGAGTGAGGGGGCGGTGCTGCAAATGCCCCCCTCAACTTCAGTGAGCAGCTTCGAAGTGGAGGGAGCCAAACCGTTCTTTATTCCACCAGGAAACATCAGGGGTCCCAGAAGCTGCCTGCTCCTCCAGTTAGATCCCACAGGGTGACCCACATCCATCCGCCTCTCTGTCCCTGGAGGGAGACGACAGCTCCAGGGACAGAGAGGCTCCTGCTCCATCACCATTCGGCTTCCCCCACCAAGCGCCAGCCCAATCATGCTCCTCTCAGAGGCTCTTTTCAGGATAAACAATCTTCTTATTGCCACCCTGAGCATTTTTCCTGACGGAACACAATTTAACGGGGCTTTCTAAATAAAATTCAGATTGGATATTGTCTGCCTGGGATGGGAGAAGAGCATTTAATGTCACCAAAGCTATGCCACTCTGAGCAATTTCTTTAGCTCTGTGGGTCTCGGTTTCCTTGTCTATAAAACGAGGGGGTGGAAATAATGGTCCCTAACACATTTTCTAGCTCTGCAATTTTGTACACTGGATCAAACTCTTATTTGTTCTGTACAGATGTCAGCACGGAAATCACAAGTCAGGAGGAGACGGCAAATTCAATGAATACTGAATTGCACCCCAGGTCTCTATTCATTTGAATGAATCAGTCCTACCCAGTTACCCGGGAACAAACACCTCCTCTTCTCTTCTCTGCTCTCCTAAAGACATTAATTCATGAGTATGACATCACATTGGGGGAGCTTATTTAAATGCATCTGAAGATCTATAACTAAAGCCACAGTGAGCACATTTTTATAAGGAAAGAATGACTAGAAGTTAGACAGGAGCCATCTCTGGTTGCAGGCTTGAGACAAGTCACACCTTGACAACTATTGTAATCTAATTCAAGTGCAGCCATTCTGTTCTGTATGTGCCACACCCTTTGACCTTTAGAAAAAAAAAACAGGATGTCCTATTTCCTCAGGAATGCACAGGTGTGGCGCCCCCCACATCTTTGTGGTTTTTTCCGTTTATAAACCACCCCCAAATCTTAGCCTAGTTACACAGCAGTGTAAATTCCACCCTCACTCTATGTCACTGGATACCATCCTACATAAAAAAGCTCTCTCTTCTTTTCCCTCCAAGACGTCTTGGCCTTTTTATTCTTTTTGCCTTTTTACAATTTTCATTTTATTTTGGGGTGCAGCCTTTTGGGGTACAACATTTGGGGGCTTGTCTGGGACTAACCCCAAGGACCCCCAAAAGGGCCCCCCTTTTTCTTTTCTCAAGTCATTTCATTGGGTTGGTACTCTGCAAGTATCTTTTTTATGTATGCTTTTCCTTGGTTCATTTGTATTTTGGTGCACATTTGCATTTGGTAGAGGAGCCTGAGTGCTCTTTCTCCACTGGAGTGGGACGCCCTCTGGGTTTGGGGGCATTTTGCTCGTTGGTATGGTTGGGTATTGGTATTTACCCATTCGTAATTTGTACAGTCGGGTATTGGAATTTACCCATTCGTAGTTAGTATGGTCGGGTATTGGTGTTTACCCGGTTGTAGTTTGTGAACCAGGAACTGCTTTTCGCTCGACTCCGTTCCAGATCTAATGCTGCCTAGGGGATTTCACTGGTATTTCCTCCTAGGACGCTCGAGAGTGGACGGAAGAGGGTGTGTGTGCATCGTTGGTGTTTTGTGTCTTCTCTGTTGCCTTATTGTGTGTGTGTTTAACCGACCATTTTCTTACTAGTCACCATGGGACAAGGATTTTCATCTGTGCCCTTAACTCCTCTAACTCTAGTTCTTAATCATTTTAAGGAATTTAAGCAAAGAGCCCAGGGATATGGAGAACCTGTTCATCCTGGGAGACTTTACATGCTCGCTTCCTTGGAGTGGCCCCGTGGAGTCCCTGAATGGCCATCTGTTGGTAGCTTCGACATGGCTATTGCAGAGGCAGTCCAGAGATACGTCTTTGGCCCTCTGACTCATCCTGACCAAATTGTCTATATACAGATTTGGATTGATCTTATTTTTGATTCTCCTCCCTGGTTAATAAAGTTTCTTAAGGTTTCCAGGCAGCAGCCCAGTAACCTTCCGTTGCTAGCACCGCTAAGAGGAAAACCGAAACCTAAACCACCTGCCCCACCAGTCCAACTGGAGGGAGATGTGGAGGAGCTGCTACCACCCCCTTACCACCTGTCAGCTCCACCTGCGGCACCACCAGCACCGCCGGAAGAAGAGGAACCTCCTTGTCATCCACCGAGCCCTATCCGGACCAGGAGCCTACCACACCCAGAGTCACCAGTCTCCTCCTCCACTGCCCCCACTCCCACGCTTTGCCTCTTGCAGGAGATGCTCAACTCTAAGCCCCCATTTTTGTCTACGTTCCTTTCTCTACTTCCTATCTATATAATTGGAAAGGGCAAAACCCACCACTCTCTAAAGACCCCCAGTTCTCATTTCTCTCTTAGAATCCATTTTCTCTACCCATTGTCCCACTTGGGATGACTGTCAGCAGATACTGCAGGTGTTATTCACCGCTGAGGAGAGAGAGCATATTCAGGCATTGGGATGAAGGGCAGTGCTGGATCCAGATGGAAATTCATCCTTGGACCCAGATCGCCTGAACCAGAATTTCTCTTTATCTCAACCTGACTGGAACCCCAACACCATAGAAGGTAAGGAGGCTCTAGCCTATTATCGCCAGTTGTTCCTTAGAGCCCTCAGAGGCACCACCAAGAGACCCACAAACAAATCTGTCAAGGTTTCAGAGGTAAGACAATTGGCTACTAAATCTCCACCGGGTTATCTAGAGCGGTTATTGGGGCCTATTGTCCTTATACACCCATAGACCTGGTTGTGCCTGAGAAAGCAAGGGCATTAATGTCACCTTTGTTACTCAATTGGCCCCAGATGTTAAAAAAAAAAGTCACAGAAGCTTGAGGGATTTGAAGAGATGCCCCTTAGTCAGCTAGTAAAAATTGCTCATAAAGTGTTTGACAATCGGGAGAGCTGGCAGGAGGTCAATAATAAAAAGGTAACCAAGGTGCTGGAAATCTTAAGTACAAGAGTTACACCCCCAGATAGCAAAGACAAGGGTGACAAAAGAGGCAAGGAGCTCCCTCCACTAGATAAGGATCAATGTGCTTATTGCAGAGAAACGGGACATTGGCGTAGAAATTGCCCCAGACTAAAAGCGAAAAGAGAAAAAGATGCAAAGATTCTATTATCCCAAGATTGAGGGGGTCAGGGCTCTGCTGCCCCTCTTGAGCCCAGGCTAACCTTACAAATGGGGGGCCAACCCGTTGATTTTCTGGTAGACTTGGGAGCAGCTCATTCTGTTTTGACACAGCCATTAGGGACTCTGACAAAAAAGAAACTGAAAGTATTAGGAGCCACTGGTACTGAAAAGGTCTATCCGAAACTGCAAGCCTGGCTTGCCAGACCTGGGCAGAAGACTATCTCTCATGAGTTTCTCTGGGTGCCGGAGTGTCCGGATCCCCTTTTAGGGCAGGACCTTTTACACAAACTAAAGGTCCAACTCAGTTTTGAAGCAGTGGCTCCAACCGTGACGCTAGGCTCTGAAGCACCTGATGAAATCTATAGCACAAAGGTGTGTGCTCTCTATCCTGAGGGGGAAGGACACCTCCTGCTAGAAGAACATAAGGTGTTAGGTGACAGATCCTTAACATTTGGGCAGAGGATAATCCCCCAGGCCTAGCAATACACCGGATTCCCTTGGTCATAGAGCTCCTCCTGCAGGCAACTCCCATCTGGCTCAAGCAATATCCTGTAAGTCTGCAGGTACGCCAAGGCATTGCTAAGCATATAGCAAGGCTAAAAGAATATAATATCTTAAAACCTTATGTCTCTTCCTGGAACACTCCATTACTGCCTCTCCAAAAGCCTGGAACCCAAGATTACCAACCAGTGCAGGATATCCGAGAGGTAAACAAGCGAGTCTTGACTCTCCACCCTAATGTGCCCAACCCCTATACGTTGCTAAGCTCACTGAGCCCAGATCGAACTTGGTACTCGGTACTGGACCTGAAGGACGCTTTCTTCACCCTGCCCATCGCTCGGTAAGCCAACCCATTTTTGCCTTTAAATGGACTGATCCTGTGTCAGGAGTGTCTGAGCAACTAACTTGGACATGCCTACCTCACGGATTTAAAAATGCATCCACCCTATTCGATGAGGCTCTTGCTAGAGATCTCATAAACCATAGAGAGGAGTACCCCAGTGTAATGCTGTTGCAGTATGTTGAGGACCTCCTGATAACCACTGATTCTCATGAGAACTGTGTAAGTGCCACTGAGGCCCTTCTATGGACTCTTAAGTAAGCTAGGATATAAAGTCTCTGCTAAAAAGGCCCAGCTCTGTCAGCGGTGTGTGACCTATCTGGGGTACCAAATTCATGAAAAAAAAAAGGACTCTGTCCTCTCAAAGAATACAGGCTATCTTACAGATACCTGTTCCCAAGACCAAAAAACAGATGTGAGAATTTTTGGGAGCTGTAGGTCATCGCAGGCTTTGGATCATTAATTTTACAGAAGTGGCACAACCTCTCTATCATGCTTTAAAGGGGATTACACAAGACCCCCTAAAATGGACTGAGACTCAAGATCAGGCCTTCAGTCAGCTAAAGCGGGCCCTCACTGAAGCACCTGCACTGGTTTTGCCTGACTTACACAAGCCCTTCTCTCTCTCTATGTTGATGAAAAAAGGAACATAGCTAAAGGAGTATTAACTCAAAGCTTGGGACCTTGGCAATGTCCAGTGGCCTATCTATCCAAGAGACTTGATCATGTGGCTGCTGGGTGGCCTCCTTGTCTGTGAATAGTAGCTGCAGTGGCTTTATTGGTAAAGAAAGCCCAAAAGTTGACTTTTGGACAGAAGCTTATTGTTGTTCCCTCACATTCCCTGGAAACTCTAATCAAGGCCCCGCTGAGCCGATGGCTGTCCAATGCCAGGATTATGCATTATCAGGCCCTATTCCAGACCCTGCCTCCATTGGTTACAAGACAACCGCAGCATTGAATCCTGCTACGCTGCCGCCTGATGGTGATCCTTCCGCATCTCTCCATGACTGTTCTGAGGTAATTGTTCACCTCCAAAGTCTCCAACAAGATTTGACTGATGAGCCCTTGTCTGAGGCCCCCTCATACTTCTTTGACGGGAGTAGCTATATCCATCAAGGTAAGAGAGTCGCGGGCGCAGCGGTTACTACTGAATCCCAAGTTTTGTGGGAGTAAGCCCTGGAGCCAGGTACATCTGCTCAAAAGGCTGAGCTTATTGCTCTCACTGAGGTTCTCAAACTGGCAGAAGGGAAGCGGGTCAATATCTATACTGACATCAAATATGCATTTGCAATGGCCCATGTCCATGGGATCATTTATCAAGAACAGGGCCTATTGACCTCTGGGGGGCAAAAGATCAAAAATGCCCCCCAGATACTTGATCTACTGGTCTCCATCTGGATGCCAGAAAAGGTTGCAATTATACATTGTAGGGCCCATGATCCTGTTATGAGGGGAAACAACTTGGCAGATGCCAAAGCCCGAAAGACAGCTGCAAAATCAGTGGGGACAGAGATGGCGCTGACATTATTGTTGATTCCTCCCCCTTTGTTGGAACCTGTGTATACTCAAAAGGACCTCCATCTAGCAACCCAGCTCCAAGCCAAGCCTAATATCCCTGGAAGCTGGTATCAGCTGCCGGACAAGCGAGTCCTATTGCCAGAGGCACTCGGGAGGGAACTTATTCAGCAGGGTCAGCTCATTTGGGAGGATGAAAACTGGCTGATTTCTTTCAGAATGATATTTTATTCCTCAATTGTCCAAGCTTGCACAGTCTGCAAACCTCAGATGCCCACAATGTCAACTTGTAAATCCAAAGCAACAACTGCCAATTGAGACAAAGCATTTTCGAGGAACCATGTCAGGAGAACATTGGGAAATAGACTTTACTGAAGTGGGAAAGCCGTGGCTACAAGGGCATAAATATTTGTTGGTAATGGTAGACACTTTCACTGGCTGGGTAGAAGCATACCCTACCAAGTCAGAGTCAGCTCTCATAGTAGTAAAAAAAACTCTTATATGAGATTATACCCTGATTCAGCTTGCCTTTATCTATGGGGTCCAATAATGGCCTGGCTTTCATAGCCCAAGTGATCCAAAAATTAACTCAGGCTTTACAGATTGATTGGAAACTTCATTGTGCATACTGGCCTCAAAGCTCAAGACAAGTAGAAAGGATAAATAGGACTTTAAAAATGGTGATAACTAAAATGGCCTTAGAAACTGGCGAAAACTGGGTGAGTCTCCTTCCTTTTGCCCTCTTGCGCATGCGTTGTACTCCCTATGTTGCTGGAATTTCACCTTTTGAGACACTATATGGGAGATCTCCACCCCTCATCCCTAAGATATCTGAGAAAAAGCTTGCTGATCTTGCTAACCAGGACCTTATTAAGTCCCTCCAGGCAATTCAGCCCATCCTGACTTCAACTCACCGCTTAGTCAGACAACAGCACCCAGCACCTGAGGCCTCTTCAAGGGACGACCAACCTGCTGCTGACCCCAGATTGTTAGTCCTCATCAAACAGCACCACCGGGAATCCCTTGAGCCTCGCTGGGAGGGACCCTATACCATGGTCCTCAGCACCCCAACTGCGGTCAGGGTCACTGGAAAGCCCGCCTGGATTCACTACACGCACATCAAGCTGGTCCTGATGTCCAACGATGACCACCCTCCAGATAAGTGGACTGTGCAGCCCTAAGGACCCTTTAAAGCTTAAGATAACCAAATGCTTTTAATGTTGTTGCTTGTTTGTAGCTTCCCTTTGGGAGCCCTGCGAGCCCCTGTTCACAACCCTGTTTATCGGACCTGGTTAATAACTGACTATAATACTGGTGAGATGTTGGCAACTAATGCAACTGTCCAGGGTGTTGTAACCCTAGACCTTTGATTTCTACTGAATAGGGCCCCCACTGATGGTTTACAATTATCCAAGAGTGAAAAGGGACATGGAATGCAGTCTAGCTTCTGAAGATCTGGGGTTGTTTTTCCTTTCTTTTTAAATTTTATTTTATTTTTTAATGACAGCTAAAGGTATTCAGATTACAGTTAAATTGTGGCCTTTTAAAAAGATATGTTCTTGGATTATTTAGAACATGCAAGCCTTATATTTTTACTCAGATGAAATATGTATGAAATTAATGAGTTTTTCTGATTATAGATTCATCATGGCTTTCCAATACAATCAATTGTGATATTTACAGTACATGCTAAAATTCAGAATTTTCAAAATACTGAAATTCTACCAGCATTCTTTGTTAAGCCATGCATGCAAAATTTAAAATTTTTATATTGTCATCTAAAATTTGCATAAGATATGCTTAAGGTATTTCAAATTTACAGTGAAGTGTAACATTTTAAGGTAATGAAAACACATGAAATGTTTCAATATTTTAGACTACTGAAAGAAAATCACTTCAAGGATTTTATTGAAAGTTTTAATGTTGTCTGAAAAGCAAGAGGAAGGAAATTGACTGGTAATAAGTAAAAAAAGAGGGACATAGAAAGTGGTTTTGTCTTCAAGTAAAATGTCTGGCTGTGCCAGAATGTGAAAGATAGCAAAAGCTCAACTTGAAGGTGTGTAGTAAGTTGTAGAAAGATTGAAGAGATGTGAATATTATTTGCCTTGGTTTATAGTACCTGCCAGTAGCAGGTTTGAAAAGAAACAAATCTGTTCAGAATTTGACAGTATTAGAAAAGTTTTGGTGATTTATTCACAAGACTGATGAAACTTTACTGCAAAATGTTTCCATTAAAATGAGATTATACTGTCAGTATTGTTCATACTCGCGCGAGAAGGAATTCTTCTGTTATGCTTGGAAATGTATTACTTAAAATTGAGATGGCTAGATCAATAGGATTAAGTATATCTAGTTCCGTAATAGGAGACCAAAACTATAGACACCTCACTACACTCATTAACCAAGACCTAGCTAGCCTTGGTGACTCTGTATCTAAATTAAAAGATTCTCTAAGCTCCTTAGCTGAAATTGTTTTACAAAACCACCGAGGCTTGGACCTTCTTTTTCTAAAAGAGGGAGGTCTCTGTTTGGCCTTAGGGAAAACCTGTTGCTTAAATACAAACCACTCTGGAGTTATTAGACAAAATATGGCTGCCCTTAAGAAATGCCTACAGGGAAGGGAACAAGCTCAACTGACAGAACAAAATTGGTTTGAACGTTGGTTCTCATTCTCCCCTTGGTTGTCCACCCTCATATCAGCAGCCATAGGACCCCTAATAGTGCTTTTAGTGGGTGTAACTATCGGTCCCTGTATCATAAATAAACTGGTATCTTATGTAAAAGGCTGAATACAGGCTGTCAAGCTGATGATCTAAGCTACCCAGGGTTATGAGCTAGTACCTGTAGATTCAGCTATGAGCCAATGATTTGGCTCACTGACAAAAATCAGTGGGGAATGTTGTAATCTAACTCAAGCGCTGCCATTCTGTTCTGTATGTGCCACGCCCTTTGACCTTTAAAAAAAAAAAACCCAGGATGTCCTGTCTCCTCAGGGATGCACAGGTGTGGGCCCCCCACATCTTTGTGGTTTTTTCCCCTTTATAAACCACCCCCAAATCTTAGCTTAGTCTCACAGCAGTGTAAATCCCACCCTCACTCTGTGTCACTGGATACCAGCCTAAATAAATAAGCGCTCTCTTCTTTTCCCTCCAAGACGTCTTGGCCTTTTTATTCTTTTTGCCTTTTTACAGTTTTCATTTTATTTTGGGGTGCAGCCTTTTGGGGTACAACAACTACCTTGTCTCTGGCTTTTATTCCTGCTTTTCCTTTTTCAACCCACTAAGGTGGCCTTTGGAGTACAGTACAAATATTACCTGTTCTAAGAACTTCTCTTATGTTGTCCAGCCTGACTCTCCGGTAGCACTTGGATTTTTCTTTATCCTGACACGTATCACACCCAGTGGACTTGCTAACTTTCTTCCCACACAACTCTGAACTCCTTTGGGGAGGGTGCCCTGACCACGTCACAGCTCTGGTTACCACAAGATCTCTGAGGGTTTAACCATGACTTATAAATGTATAGGCTATACAGGTTATAAGCTATAACCTATAAGCTTAATAACCGATTATACTTCACTTTATTATGCTCTACCTGATAATGTGTTTCAAGTTATTAAGTTGTTTAAGTTCATCAAAGAATTGTCACAATGTGTGTTATATCGGAACCACATACAGCATCTTTTTGGTTTCTGCCCCTCAGGCTGCGTCTGTGACTAGCCTTAACCACAAAGATGCCTTAATTATGTTGTCTCAGTGTCAGGCCTGAACCTTGAGACAGTTCCATTTTTGTGTTCTTGGGACCACTGAACGGCCTTGTAAGAAGTTCAGGTGATTCTTACACAGAGTTCACAGGAACATCATGTAGAAGAGAAATGAGCAACTTGGCTGACAGTGAGACCTAAAACCCTATGTATAAGACCCCAGCCAAACCATTCCAACCAGCACCTAGTCCTGGAAGCCATCCTAGCCATGGTGCTAGACACACAAGACAGGAAGGCATCTTGGATTTTATAGCCTCAGTAACCTTTGTACGGAGAAGCGGTAACCTCCCCTTGGTGAGCCTTATCTGGATTCCCACTGCGCAAAATCACACAGCACAATAAACCGAAAGCTAACCCACTAAGTTTTAGAATAATTAGTTATGCCATCGAATATCACTGAAACAAATGTGTAAGTACTTTTTGGTGAACAACAGGATATGTATGAATCATGCTTGAACTGTATTGTGTTCATGTCTTAAAATCTAGTAATTGGAAAATTATAGGCTAAAAATACTTTGGATGCAAATATGTATCATGGCATGTTGTAGGGTTAACCAAATATCCTCACAGACTAATATGATAATGAGGAAGTCAAATGAAGCATAATTTCTAATTAAGAAGCAAGTATAGCAGTAGCTGAAAACCACAACCAACTCAAAACAAGACTGACATTGCAGTGATGACAATATGCCCCCACCCCGCCCACCCCCGCCCGGTCACAAGATTTTAACCATCTGCTTAAGTGCGGGGGCAGGAGCTCCAGGCCTTTGGAGTCAGACCAACTTCACAGATAACTGAGTTAGAGGCCCCGGGGGACTATGTAATGAGTTAATGTGAATTTATGAATAGAAAATATGAGTAATACCCAATACCTCATTTAGTAGATTATCAGTATATCACCCTTAAACCTAAAAATAAGATTTAAAGAATTAATATGTTATCCATAAGGATTCAGGCCAGACTGTCATTTGAGGGGCATAGTGTTCCTCATTAAAGGCCTTAGCGAGAATGTGAAAACCTGTGTTTTGGGGGAATAATGAAATGTCAGGTTGAACCAAACAGGTAGGGGTACCCAGAAGAGGCTTTTGGGCTCCTGGGGGAAGATAAGCTTTGCTACCTTAGGAGGCTGCCCCACCACACCCTCCAAACAGAGAGTGTTTATAGGCCAGGGGCTCCAGAGCTACAGGATGGGTCATTAATTTATTCATTTGTTCACCTTTTCAACAAATCACTGTCATAACAAGCAGTAATAGCAGCAACCTCATTTATAGGCCAGAACCCATCTGTGCTTTACTCCCTCCATTTCTACTATTCATCAACCCTGTGAGGAATGTATTTCATGTCCATCTGATTACTGTAGATACAGGTGGAGGGATTTCCCTAAGTTCTCTCACTAGCAAGGGGCAAGGCTGGTGTATGAATCCAAGTCCATTTTGGCTCAAGGCTCGTGATCTTTCCTTTGCCACCATATCTCTGGATGAATAAGCATTGAGCACCTAAGGCCCTGGTCCCATGCTAGGTGCTAATACTATCAAAAAGTCAGGGTTGGCCTTTCTTCACCCTCATTCTCCAACAGGAACATAAATGAGAAGCTGGGGCCAAAACCCCAACATGCTCCTCGAAGGCCTATATGAGTTGAGAGAATGATTTTAATCATGAACACAGAATGGAATAGAATGCAAGATACACAGGAAATGTGGAGGCAAAACACAAAATCTTGTTATCCTGGGGCTACAGGTTTGGGAGGCATGGAAGAACACTCATTCAGCCCTACCACTAGGGCCTCAGTGGAAATGCTGGACAAGGGTCATAGCAGAAATGAGAAGGCCTGGCTCTGGACCCCCGAGCTAAGAACATTATGGGAGAGGATGGTCAGTGGAGGTTTCCTTTATTAAATTACTTTTCTAGATTCATCCCTCAGCATCAGGGATACTTATGCCCAAAGTATCAAGCACAACTCTGGCCTTGGAATTAGAATCAGAATTCAGATCTTGGCACTATTGCATACAACTGTGTGTTATGAAACAGGTTGTTCTTCCTCTCTACATGGGCATGATAATATTAGCACACACTTTGCAAGGCTGATTATGAGGATAACTTGCAGAATGCTTGGAGGGTCACAAGCAAGTAAAGCTTTCTATCAGAGGCACCTAAAGTGTGGTCCCCATGGCAGCAGTGGCAGTATCCTCTGGAAACATGTCAGAAAGGAAAATTCTTGGAACTCACCCAAACATAGAGAAATTCAGTATGGCCCCATGGCATGCCAGCATTTTGTAACTACTGATTTCCCATTAATGTAAAGGAGAGAATTGGAATAACTGGAGCTATTCCCTCTCCTTAAGGGGATCCCAAGCTGACAGATTCTGGATCTCTCATGTCAGTCACTCTCCTGAGGCAGGAAAACATCACGGGGAAGCCAGGGCCTAAGACTGCTGTGATCCTACAATTCTCATGTAATAACTTATGTTCCCTGCAGAATTTTCCTTTCCTTCCAATCCAAATCTGTTTTTTATATTCCTGCTGTGATGTTTTGTGCCAACTATGTCATCTAGGGAGGGTACAGAATGGATAATGACTTTCTTACCATAAGGTGAATGGACAAAAACCAAAACCAAACAAACAAACTCCATGAAGGAAGAAAATAATAGCTTCATTAAAGCTGGGAGCTCATCCCTGCAGCAGGAATAGGACTATCAAAGAAGAGACACTGCAAAGTTCTCAAGCATGAGTGTGGAAGTTGGGCAGAGGCAGAAAGAGGTAGCAGTGTAGAAGCATCAGGTGGTGTGCTGGTAGGTGTGTGTGTGTGGGGGTGTGTTAGCCACAGTCACACCAAAACCACACCACAGACACAGCGCTCAAGTTTGGGACAGCATGTGAAACCACTCTGGGTTCGGTAGACCAGGAGGAACTTGTGGTCAGTCAGCCCAACACCATTTTCCACGTCATGAACCTCTTGTGTTCTGCCTCCCCCTTCCCTCTGTACTCTCTGACTTCCTGTTCCCTAATCTCCTTTCCCTTTCTTCCTCCTCTTTCTGTTTCTTATAACAACAGAAACAACAGCAACAATTTTTGAAAGTCTGTTGGGTCTCCATTAATGTAATTCTTAAAATAATTTTTCTGGTAACTATGATAACACAGCATACCTAAGGCCAGACCCTTGGAGCAACTGAGCCATCCTTGAGACTTGTATCTACCTGAAGAGGAAGCTCATATTCACCCAGCATCTACCTGTTCTCATACCTAGGTAGGTTATTAAACTGCCTGGTGATGGATTTTTCTGGTTCATTCCAGAAAGCTCTGGGTAGTTGACTACATCTTCCTCCACCAATTCCACAGAGCCAATAATATTCCAGCAGACAACCATACAATACAAATACAGATTCAGCACCACGGACAACAGTCCCCAGGGTGCTAAGCCTCCCTCCTATTTCAGACAACCAATCCCTGGATAGCCCCTCCCCCTATGACAGAGGTGTCTAGAACCCATTTTGAGAGAAAAAAGTTACCTCATTAATAATAGCTAACTTTTGTGATGTACTGGACTATCCTAACCAGCTTATGTGAATTCATGTATCTAGGTGACTTTACATAAATAACTATCTCTGAGATAGATGTTCATATTGTGCCCATCTTAAAGACAAGGAAACCGAGGCAGTGCGGTTAGTTCACTTTTCCTAGGCCTTGCACTGATGAACCTAGGATTCCAACCCAGGCAACCTCACTTTGGAGGTTGTGCCCCATTACACCCTGCGCCACTGCGTGGGGCGCTGCATTTTCACTTACAGCACTTAGCAGAAGACATTCATCAAGAAAATACAAAGATACTGGTGACAATGTTGGTATTGTCTGGATGAAGCACAAAATTTAAAAAAAAAATTTCCAAGACAGCTCGTGAGCCAGTTCAAATACTGGGAAGAGAGAACAAACGTGCTTTCCAATCAAGCCAGGGAGGAGGCAGCATGTGGCCTGCAGTGCTCTGTTCTGACACTCAGAAGCTAGGTGACCATGAGCAGTGACTCCCACTGTCCCACTTCACCTGATAATTGTGGTGACAGGAGGAAACAATATGTAAGGTTTCTTCTGACAGTAATTCCATGTCCCTTCCAGAATGTTCAACATCAACTCTTTGCCCTTGATGCATAGCACCTGGGGCAGTCACTTTATGCTGGGGAAATTCCATTTGTTTTTACAGTCATCGAAATATGTTTCATTGGATAGGTGTTATAGTAAGACACTACTGGTACTTATCAGACTGTTAACACTTTAAAAATAAGTCATATTACTGGAAAGCAACAAGGAAATAAACACCCCAAAGCTGCTGG
Organism: Hydrochoerus hydrochaeris; assembly: GCA_004027455.1. Taxonomy (NCBI): domain Eukaryota; kingdom Metazoa; phylum Chordata; class Mammalia; order Rodentia; family Hydrochaeridae; genus Hydrochoerus; species Hydrochoerus hydrochaeris. Next base: position 213,290 of record PVLA01001625.1, on the reverse strand, counting down.
TCAAAATAGCACGGTGTAGCAATAAATTAAAAATTCATATTTCCATGAAATATTTCTCTATAAGTTTATCCTAAGAAAATAACTATTGGGCAATAATTATGGCATTACTCCTGCAATTACTAATGCTGCTTCTACAAGGTTTTCAACTCTAAGGATATTGGTGATAACATGGTTTATAATAGCAAAACCCCAAACAATTAAAAGATTATACCATATGAGTTTCCTCAATATGTTTTGGTATGTAAATCTAAATAAAATATTCTAAAATCACTAAAATATATAATTTAACATTTATTCAAATTTATGGAGAAATGATTTCCATAGTTTAAAAATCAACAACCATAAGTTAGTTAAAATATTATACTATAAATATTCACAGTAGGTGATAAAATGCTCTGCTGGAGCCCTCTCTGGAAAGGATTTGTTCCCTTATTTGGTTGCAGGGCTGCCACCAGTCACTGACAGGGTTGTGAGAAGCAGCCTCGGCCCAAGGCCCTACCCTCTTTCTGAATAGTCCACATCTAATCAGTGATGGATATTCAGGCAGCGGGTAAGGAGGTCTTGTCACCTCCTCCCAACTGGGAACAAATGTGCAGGACTGTCTTAGTTACTTTCTTGTGGCTGAGATAAAATACCCAAGACTCACAAATTAAAGGAGGAGAGGTTTATTTTGGCTTGCAGTTTGTAGAGGTTTCAACCCGTAGTTGGCTGATTCTAAGGTAGGGTGGCACGGCAGAGGGGTCTGGCAGAGGAGAAACAGCTCATGGCTCATGGCTCATGGCGGGAAGCAGAGAGAGAGATGGAAGGAGAAGGGAGGGAGATGTACCGTTCCGGGCTGTGTTCCTAGTGACCCACCTGCTCAGACCAGACCTCACCTGCCAACATCACATTTAGCTGTAAATCCATCAGTGGACCGATCCACAGATGAGTGTCAGATCCCCATGATTCAGTTACTTCCTAAAAGCCCCACGTATGAGCACATGAAGCTTTGGGAGGACATCCAGACACTGACCTTAACAAGGACCCTTCATCAGGTTCTTCTTCTGACCCTTTTCTTCTACACTGCTGATCCCAAGATCAACCCTTCATAAGCCCAGTAACACTGCTGCATGGCATTCTCCATCTCAGTGCTGGGAAACCAGAGAATCTCAGCTGTAGCAATATGCAAGTTCAGAAAAAGCCCTTCACAGTCTTAAATAACTTCTTGTTTAAAAGAAAACAAAAACTTGGAAGTGTTACATTGATTTAGTAGATGTGCAATTTGCTTATAACAACGTTCAACCATTTGCAGCCTTATATGAATTTTTTAGAATATAAAGTAGATGAAAAACAAACCGTAGCCAGGATATATAGCTCAGAGACAGTTGATGGTCCAGAGTTCAATTCCTGGTACAAAAAACAAAACCCAAAACAACCTAAACAATAAGCTAAGCCTCAAACTCAAGAAACTAAGAAAAGGAATAAAAAATCTAATTAAAGTTCAAAGAGGAAATAATAAAGTCAGAAATTAATTAACTAGTTAGTAAAAAAAGCAAAGCAAAACAAACGGGGTCAGTAAGTAAAACCAAAAGCTTTTTGTTGTTGATATTGTTTAAAAAAAAAAATGAAACAGACAATTTTAGTGGCAGGATATGAGAGACAGAGAGAGAGAAAGGAAGAATCAGAGACAGAAAGAGACAGAGAAGGAAGAGGAGGACAAAGAGATCAAGGAGGCAGTAGTAACATTGTTAGAAATGAGACAGAAACCATAATTATAAAATTAATGAAAGAAAAAATTAACAAGAGATTTTTATTAAATTGTGATAGAATGCTACATGAAACTTTTTTAAACCTAGATAACATGGGAAAATTTTGAGAAAATATTAAAAAAAAATCAAAAGTGACCCTAGACGAATCAATGTCTAGTCCAATAATAAAAACTGAAATTGAATTAATCCTTAAAGTTCTACTTGCCCTGGTCCAGACAATATTGCAGACAGGTTCTAACAATTGTCAAGTAACAGATAATTCTCCTCTTGTATTAATATGTGCTAGAGCAGAGAAAAATATGTTAATTTATTTTATGAGGTCAGATTTCCTAGTTGCAAAAGCAGAATAAGCAGTGCACAAATAAAAACAAATTAAAGACGAGTCTCACCTAAATTAAATAAAACCCCATAAAAAGTAGTAAAACTCAGTTCAATATTGAAAGTACAATATGTAGATTTTCCAGAAAACAAAAATGAATTAACATTCCCAAACCTGTCAATACACCGTATTAGCAGTGTGTAAAATCGAAATGCATGATTATCTCAATAGCTTCCAAAAATTTTTTGATAAAATTCAACACTCAAGTATGATGGGAAACAACAAACAAACAAGTACTCCAAATGGCATTAGAACACACATGAAACATCCTTAATTTCATAGTGACTGCATACCAAAAAACACACAGCAAACTTCATATTTAAGTGGCAAAATATTAGAAACAGCACCATTAAAATCAAGGCCAACAAAAGGATGTGGGTCATGCCCTGTACTATCCTACAGTCCACGAGACAGCCCAGCCAAAGCAACTAAACAAGAAGTGACATGTCTGTAAGTTAGGACAGAAAAGATGCAACGGTCACAATTTTAGGGCATCTGATTGTACACCTAGAGAAAACCTGAGAATCAAGTGAGTATAGATGACCAAGTGATATCAGAAAAATGACTTACAAAACTAATATTTAAAAAATTAATGGTCTTGTTTTACATTAGCAGTAGTCAATCAGGAAATACAGCCTATCAGGAAAATATCTACTGAAAGGTAGACTGGACCCTGAAATAAATCCAGCAAGACATATGCACAACCTTTATAGATTAACCTGTGAAAATTTATAGAGGAACATAATGGTCAGCCTGCATGAATGGAGAAATATGTTAGTCATAGAGAGAAAGGTTCGTTTTAGTTTTGATGCTTATTAGTATGTGACACTAGGAAACTTAAAAAATTTTACTCTATCTAAATCCTACTTCCTCATGTAAAATAAGAACAGAGGCTGGGTGTGCTGACGCACACCTGTAATCTCAGCACTTGGGAGGCTCAGGCAGGGGAATCACCACTAGTTCAAGGTCAGTTTGGGTAATAGTGAATTCAAGGCCAGCCTGAACTATACAGCAAACCCTAACTCAAAAACAAAACAAAGCAAAACAAGACAAAACCAAACAAAACAAGAATCTCCTTCATAGAGTTTTTGTGACTATTACAACTAGTAAAAGCAAACCACATTTTAAAAAATTCCTCAAAATCTTATGCAATGGTAGAAACATATGTATTTAACTGTAAAAAAGAGAAACAGGAAGGGATACACACAAAATATAATGGTTGTCTTTAAGGAAAATGTAGAGATTAGATGTTGAGTTTCCATTATCTGTAATTTTAAAATTCTTTTAAGAAAAGAATTATATTAGTATATTACATATACTTTCTAAAACTTCAAAGGAAACCTTTTATTTCTACCATCTTGGTCTGCTTCTATTTTTTTCTGGCATGATGAGACTGATTTTCTCCAAGTTGACCTGTATTGATTAGAGACTGAGTTTTATGGGATATTTCCTTGAAGTTAGACCTCCAAGCTCTATAGTGAGCACCAATCTATGAGTACTACCCATGACCATGTGTATTGCATGTGGGTTTACAGTGTGAAGAGAGTGTAGCATTCTTTTTGTTCTTTATGAGTATCATTTGTATATATGTGAATTTTGGTATTTATGTTCTATGCATGCATGCGTATCGTAATGAACGAATTACCTGTGCCTATAGATCGCCTCCCCCACCACTGTTATTTTGGGCATCCTAAAGGACTTTTTCCAACTTGAAATCCTACTCTATTTTCTATTTACCCTACCCTTTCCTATAAAGTTTGGTTAGAATAACATGTTCAAGAGGCAATTATGCTTGTACATTTACCAGGCTCTTAGTGTGTGTACACTGCCCTCTTAGGAGCTTTCTGGGATGTGGGGATGAATTATGACTGATTTCAGTACTCCATAGAAACTGTAGCACTGGGCTGTGTGTCCTAAGAGGTAGGGGAGCTCAGAGAAACGAAAGCTCAGCACACAGTGATGTTGATATTATTGAGGAAGAAGAAAGGGCAGAAAAGATTCCTGTGCCCTAACTGTATCTTGCATTTCTCACATTGGAGAGGAACTGCTAAAATAACTTCAAGACCCCTCCACTGGTTGGATTTTAAAAGCATTATTTTCATACCACAAGATTTTTCTTTGCAGTCTTGACTTTGTGAAAAATGTAGCTAATGAATTCCTCACTTCAAACTAATTAGGAATGCACATCTAGTTCCTCCAAATCTAATGAGCCTGGTTTACTCAAGCACGTGCGTAGGCTGGTGGCTGGTGTCCCTGGGGTCCTTTTCACTGAGACCTGAGATATGAAATGCTTTACCTCAATTAATCCTTTGTACCACTGGCTTCTGAAGTAGAGAGCAATGTGCCAACAGCATCCTACATGCAGAAATCTGTATCTGTCAGGAACAGAAGAAAGCATAATCCTGCAGCCCAGAAAATCTAAGCATCGCATCATGACATTTCCTAGACTTGTGGTCTTGGCCACGTTACTTATCCTTACTCAGTCTCTTTCCTCTTGTTTGGAAAATGGGGTAGTAGTTAGCACTTTACAGGTGATTTTCTAGGACTAAAGATAAGAAATACAGATTTCCCAGCATAGTGCCTGGCACATAGGGCTCAGTGGATACTTAATTGTCTTCCCTTCTTTATTAGAAACAAATAAATATGTCAAGACTTACTGATATTCTAAGTACCCTCATGTAATGGAGATGGGGTTTAACATGAGAAGACATGTATTCAGATATGAAAGATCTTAGAAGAGAATGTGAGAGAAAGAACATCCTTTTTAGTCCAAGCCATAGAAGACAGAAGGGTGTAAATTTTCACCTTCATAGTTGGAAGCAACTAATGAGTATAACAGAAAACTAAGAAATTGGTGGCAACTTCTGCTTGCAGGGGTTGGTAGGTGCTGCCCATGTGAGCTGGATTAGAACACTGGAGGGTGTGAGAGAGGAGCAGTTAGTCATTTGGTTAAATGCACTTAATAAATTACAAGCCAGTTGGAGAGACCAGCCTCCCTGGGTGAATCACTTCGAAGTAGACAAAAATAGCCAACAGAAACCAGTCCCCATTAAAGAGGGAAAGAAAAAAAAACCCTCCATCTTATTTGATTGACTGACACTGTTTTGATCAGAGTATGAAATCACATGCCGACTTTAGTTTGGTCAAAAAGACACCCTGCTGCTGGTGGAATCACGAGCATTTACTCATTCCTTCAACCACTGACTAGTGTGACTCTTAACCATAAGCAACTCTCCTCTCTTCCTCCCCCATCTGCCTCCAGAACTGAGTGACTTTTCAGTGGAAATAACATTCTCCACATTCACTGGGCTTGATAGGTTGGTTTCATTTACTCTGGTTTTCTTTCTTCTTTTAACAACTGCAGTATCAAACCAGAAACCAACTCATCTGTTTTGTTTCATATTATTTTTCAGCTTTGTTCCTTTCTCTCCATTGCATTTCTAGAAATTGGACCTCCAGTGTGCAGGTAACAATTTCCTAACTGGCCCCAACATCTGTAACAAGTTCTCATGGCTCACTCACTCCGTTTCAGTCTGCTCTGCCTAGAACTCTCTAGAAACTACTGGTTCAATTATTTTCTAGCTCAGTAACTAGCTAGCTCCTTTTCCAGGTATCTAATGTCTTCTGTCATCTCGTTCCCTTCATCTCCCAGTAGTTTGGGGCAAGACAGTGAGGATTTGGGAATAAAAATGGAGTTGTCATTCATTTCTTCTGCTGACAGTTGGCATTTTGGGATAAGAAGGAAGCAAGTGATACAGATAACCGACTACAGTTTTCTGGGCCATGATTTAGTACTTTCTGAAAGGGTGAGTTCATGTTTAGCGTTGCAAGATTTGTATCTCCTGGGCCTAGCAGCTTATGAGGAAGAAGATCAAAGAGCTGGAATAATGCAATGAACTTATCTATCACACAGAAAAGCTGATAAAGCGAATGCAAGAGGGGAGGTGCCTGATGACATTCATGCACAAGTTAATGTCTATGTAATTACAAAGAGACTATTGGTGCACGGAGGTCTCTGTGTACCAAAATGGCTTTGGGACAAAAACTGGTTAATGATGGGAATTCATGATCCTGCAGATGGAACACATACCCAGTGATGGCAAAACTTTTAGAGCTTTCAGTGACAATCAACAGCCTAGGACAGCCACCACTGAGTCCTAGGCTATCTCGTGAGTGAGCGGGAAGAGGTAAGGAACATGTACTGGGTCACTGTGACTATCTTCTACAGGCCACTTGGCCACGAGGAGGAGATGCATTTCTCGCTATTCTGACAGAAGGGAAGTTACAGCAGTGAGAGTGGATTTGTGCTGGCTAAAGAGTTGCAGAGCGCCTCAATCTGCTAAGAGCTGGGCATTAGACCCGTCTTTTCATGCCTCTTGTTGACAGGGAGTTAGAAGCATAACTGGATGGATTCCTCCAAACCTCATTCTGACCAACAGAAAGATGCTACTTGGTGAAACAGCGTCAGAGATGCCACAGAAAGAAGCAGCTTCAACTCAGAGGCCAAGAGTGTTGGGAAAAAGAAGCTTGGCTTTAATAAATAACTAAAACTCTAGATTTAGGCAGAAAAAGTCATAAAAACCCTGTGAGAAATGAAACAAAACAAAACAAACGAACAAAAACAGAGACAGTGTTGACTGTAAGATTCTTGAGTGGAGTCAAAGTGAAGTTCTCCCTAATGGGGAGGCACTTTTAAAAATTCTAGTAAAGAAGAAAAAGGAATGATCTTTAAAAAAAATCCCTCAGAATTAATCTGCATGCTCACATTCGAAAAGGACACTTAGAGAAAAAGAATCACTGAATATGTAAGAAGAGGACAAAACCTTATACATAAGAATTATTTCATAAATCAATGGCTTACAGAGATCTGAAAATACTAAGTGACAAACACCACAAAGGGCTAAAAATGTTGGAAGAAGTCCAGGAAGTGGCTATTTAATTTTAGAACAAGAAGAGCAGAGAGTGGCTTGGTTTCTTTCTGGGAGGTAAGGATGACCAGGAGAACTCCTGATGGAAGCTACTGAACCACTTTCATTGGTCTTTGAAAAAGTTCAAAGACAAACAAAAAGCCACAGATCTAAAATAAGCAAATGTAAATGAACAAATCTAATCTTTATTTCACCATCAAAAAAAAAAAAAAAAAAGAAAGGAGATAGATGTCATGATCTACAGTGTATCTATAACATTAATCTTAGCCAAGAATAAAAACTGTATTTTGAAAATATTTTAAAATAAAAATCACATATATTCTCATCATGTGACCATAATCAAAATTAACATTTTGCTGCAAAGTCTTTCTATGATTTTCCTGTCGGCATATGTTTCTTTTTTAAATTTTCTACTTAATTTAAATGTTTTTTGACTTTTTTTACTGAGTGGTATAAGGTGACCATTGTTTGTTATTAAACTTTCTTATACATAAAACAATGCTGCCAGTCTAAGGCCAGCCTGGGCTACAAAAAAACCTGTCTCAAAAAAAAAAAAGAATCAAAACCAACCAACCAACCAAACAAACAAAATACTGTTTCATTTTCCATTCCATGCTGCATACTATGGCTACATACTATACTACATACTGTGGCTACATAGTATTTTATGACCTAAGTGAACCACAAATTAATTTTAGTCTCCTTTTCTCAGTATTTTATTTTTAATATTTGCTCACCAATCTGTTCTAGGGATGTCCATGATTTAAAAATTTTGTTTATTTTAAGACTCATTTCTAATGGTTGGGAGCTATGGTATTGTTTATTTTTGTTTTGAGAATGTTGCTGATGTTTTATTTGTAAACTAATATCTTTTTTTTTTTGGTAAATAATCTACAAACCCTAGAAAAGAAGTTTCATGCTCTGTATTTTAGGTAACGTGCAGCATATATATTTTTTAGTAGCAACAACTGTATTCCTCTACCTACGTTTTATTTGTTCACTTGATGTGAGCAGTACTTTGGAAACTTCTACCACTGAGTTTCTACCAGTTTGGAGTACAAAATTAATTTCTGTACAGATTTCCATAAAGTTATATCTTCTCAGTAACTTGGGCTCTATTCTGCTAAGTCCAACTTTATTGTATTATTTAAGGGTATTGGCCTAGAATTGCATTCTGTCTTATTATCGATGTCATGATTTCTGCTTTCGTTTTTGTTGCATTTCCCTGCTATCTTTTCTCAACATTTTGCTTTCAATTTTTGCACAGCATTTTGTATTAAGGGTGTCTATGGTAAACATCATATGGTTGAATTTTACTTTTTGCTTCAATATGAGACTTTTATTTCAAGTGGGTAATTTATTTCAGTTATGTTGACTATTATAACTGACAGTATTTGGGGCCATTATTTTCCTGATCTCCTTTCCCTTTTTTTCATATATGCCTTTATTTTCTTCAGTTTATGTAGAGTGTGTTTCCTTAGACCTTTTCATTTAGAAGATGGACTAGTAGGGAAAGAAATTCTATAATTATTGTCTAAATTTGAGTCAAGAATGAAATGACAAAAAGTTGAAACAGAGAATCGAAACAGCTTACAAGCCAGGTATGGTGGTGGCACATGCCTGTAATCCTAGTACTCGGGAGGCTGAGGCAGGAGAATTGTTGCCAGTTTAAGGCCAGCCTGAGCTACCAAAAAAAAAAAAAAAAAAAACCTGTCTCAAAAAAAATCAAAACCAACCAACCAACCAAACAAACAAACAGAAAAAACAAAACCAACCAACCAAACAAACAAAAAAATACTGTTTCATTTTCCATTCCATTCTTTCCTCCTGACTCAAACAAACACCAATCTTTTCAGGCTTTAAAAAAAGTTACCTGGGTTATCAGACTTAGGCTGGTTGTTTCAGATTTTTTTTTTTTTTGTAACTGTGTATATCTGACCCTTGAGTATATTTTACTTTGGTGCATAGTTTTAAAACTGGATTTACAACTGCTATATACACATCTTTTAAAATGGGGTTCAGTATCAATCACTTACTAGTTCGATATAGTTAGTTTGATTTTTGATGGAATACTCTGCTAACTAATGCCAGCTAGTGGATTTTAACTCTGCAATTATGCCTCGGTGTCCTTGCAGTCCTTCCGTATTACATTTACATCTTGTGAATACCATGCTTCGTTTTTATCTCGGCCCCCTTCTTGATCTCTGCTGAACTGTGAGAATTCATGCCTTCTTGCTCTGTTATGAGGATTCCAGTCTCTTAAAATGTTCTTTCAGGTCCGGCTGGAGTACTCTGTGCTATTCTTTACTCCCTTATTTTGCATTTCGCTTAGCTTTGATGTTTTACTTTGTTCTCATTCTTAAAAAAGGAAGTCTTCCACAGATGGGGTGCTTGTCCTATAACAAATCTTGGGTCCTGTTCTCACTGAAAGCTGAATCAATAGTGTCGAGTGAAGGTGTGTGATTCCCAGACTTTTAATGAATTTCGAGCATATGTTAAACTGGAATAACAAAGCTTCAGTTTTATTTTCCTTTTACTGCTAGAACAATTGCTATTTTTGGACTGTATCATGATATTTTCTATGAGGTAATAAAAAAAAATATTTCATAAGCATTGAAATAGATATACAATCTTTGATTTATTAAAATCTAAAGCCCCCTGCAGGTCCATTCCATAAAGTTGGTTAGAACCTTAAAATTCTTTGTATACTAAATTCTTTTGTCATTCATCTGTTGAAGATTAAGACACATTTATTAAAGTTTCCCTCTAATTTTTTAAATTAATTTTACTTTATATTTTTTGTTATTTAGACAAAAATATTCATGAATGTTATGTTATAAATATATGATATATAATATCACATCATATCACTTAGTTTCCTGTATTAAATTATATTTTTAAAGCATCAATATTGTTCCCCTTATTTTTTTGTTTGCATTTCTCTAAAGTATCTCTGTTCTTTCTCCCCTCCCCCCTCTGCCCCACTTCGTTTAAAACAGCATATATTTAGAATTGTGTTTTGCCCAATCCAAGGCTCTTTGTCTTTTAATAGAAATGATTAAACCATTTTCACTTAATGTGATAACTAATACATTTGACCTCACTTCTATCATCTTATTTTATACCTTCTATTTTTATGTTTCCTTGCTATTTCCTTCTTTGGTTTTTATGTTGGCAACACTGTTCCAAATCCTCCTTCTAATTCTGAAATTATCCATGGCATTTCTCATTTTACATTCATCTACTCTTTTTATTTAAAATACATTTAAACGTATACTTCCCTGTTAACAATAAAAAAATTGACTCAATATTTCCTACAGTAAAAAAATGAGAAATTTAGTACAATTCTGTTAATTTTTCTTGAGTAAACAAATTTTTAAAGCTTATTTTAAATAATACATGAAGCAATAAAATTGTACGTATTAATGTACAATTAATCGAAATTATGTAATGTTTAAATCAGGTTAAATGTATTTATCTCCTCAAATAGTTACTTCTTTATAGTGGAAACTTCTGACTCTCTGAGATGTGTGAATACTTTTGCTATCTAAAGACATCCAGGGTGAGGCGATAGCACACCAGAGCTTCCCGCTGTATCCAACTGCAACACAGCACCTATTGGTGACCCCCTCCTTCCCCTTACCTACTCCTGTTCAGGGCCTCTCTTAACTTCTACCAGATCAGCTTTTCTGATTCCACGTATGAGTGAGATCGTGTGGTACTTGTTTTTCTGTATCTGGCTTATTTCACTTAACATAACTATTTCCAGTCCCAACCCTGTGGGTCACAAACGATTCAACCTGAGTTTTTAGACTTAGGTCATTGTAATTAAAACCTTATGGACCTTTGTTAAGAATAATGCTTGCTGGTTGCATTGTTTCATGACCATATTAATAATACTTAAAAACTAAGTCTGTGCTTCAGTGGTTTTGTTGTTCACCTCTTACTTTTTATATGATGTCTTTTCCATCACTGACTTTTAACATTCATACATTTCCTTGTCAAAGTCTTATTACTTTAAACTTCTTCAGCTATATCTCACGTCCTTCTGATATTTAACGTTGTAGAATGTCTGATACTTGCTTATTTTTTTTCTTTGAAAGCAAAATTGTTTCTTTGATTTCATATCACTGTTTTTATTCTTGTTATTAATAACTTTCACCAAAATATACTTTTAATTTTTCCAGTATAGGGCTGGGGATATAACTCAATGGCACAAGCACCTGCCTGGTAAGCATGACATCGTGAGTTCAATCCTCTGGTAACAAAAAAAATTTTTTTTCTAGTATATCATGAGGTATTTTATAGTTTTTATATTTTTCTGTATTTTTATTACAATTTGTTTCCCATTTCCTTTTTTCATTTTCTGCAAAATTCTGTATGCACTTATAGCTGTGATTATTTTTCACTCATTTTAGTGTTTTTTTATTGTCAGTATAGTGAAGATGTAAAGATTTACATCCATCTTTCATTTTCTGTATTGTTCCAATGTTCATGCTTCCACTGTATGCTCTTAATTCTGCAAAATGCTTATCTATCCAACTGCATCTCCACCTGGATCGGTCAAGGACACCTCAAATTTTAACATGCTCTCAGCTGCACTCATTAGCTAACCCCACTCTGCACTTGCTTCCGGATTCTCTAGGTTGATGAAACCACTACTTTCCCAGGAACACTCAGTAGGAGCCTGGGGGCTGTCCTTGGTTCCTGCCTCTGTTGCTGGCCCACATACACTCAGGTACAAGTTCTTTCCTGCCTCTGTCCCTCCCTCCATTTGTACTGCTAGTTAGTCAGCCTTCATGTTACCCAAACTCCCACCAAAACCTCTCCTGGGCAGCCCAGCCCCCACACCACAACCCAAGCAATCGTTCTAATGTTAAAATCCCACGATAGAGTCCTCATTTAAAATTCCTAATGCTCCCCACCCACTGTCCCGAGATAAAACAAATACCATACTCTTTAACAGCAGACAAACCTTCCTTGGTCCAGCTCCCCTCACTTTCTGACTCACAGCTTCTGCCCCAGCAGCCTCAGCCTGCAGACGCTGAGCCGCCCCTGAGCCTGTGTGTACACTGCTCACTCTGCCTCCAGTGTATTAGTCACACTCCTGCACTTAACTTCTACGGTCCAAGCTCCGCCACTCCAGAGAGCGGATGACCTCCTGGGTTCAGTAACTTCTCAGGCTGGGGACTCTCATCTCAAGACAGTGAAGTATTGTATCTGTTTCTGGTTCTGGAAACCCATTTGGTTCTCTCCAGAAACTGCCTAGCAGACTGGGTGCTCCATACGTATTTGAGGACTTCAGTTTGGTTTAACGATTCAGTGACTCTCCTTAGGAGTCTGTTTGCCATGATTTGTCTGAATAGGGATTTGGGATGGCATTGGCCATTGGGAAATATGATGTGGCTACTGGCTTCCTAATAGTTGAGAATCACTCTTGGTGATTCTAATAGTTTGAGGTCCTAGATAGGGTTCTAAATCCTAATGGTTTGAGATCACTCTGTGATTAGTCAAGGCCTGTTGGACATGGTGGCGTAAGAACTCTGCTGGCATGGTCTCAGGATGGTGGACATCAGGGTGGGGATAGGGGGTCTGGACTACAGCGCTCACTCTGTATGGCCCTCAAGGATTCTACCAAAAGCAGCCTGCTCCTCTGGGAGATGGAAAGAATTTTCTCTGGTTCGTTTAACTGCAGGCGAGGATACTGAGGCAGCTGGTAAAGTTCTGTGGGCCACGGTCCCAGAGCAGAGGGGTGAAGAAATGTAGTAGGACATGACAATATTTAGGCCGAAACATTTCAAGTATTTCAACACCTGAGGGTCCAAGTGGCCATGCTGGCTGGGGAGCTGTACAGCAGATCAACTGTCAGGAAAGAAACTCACTTCCTGTGTAGATGACCATGCTTATGTGCCAAGAAAGGAGAGCACACATAAAGGAGCGAGCGCCCAATGGTTCCTTGGGCAGGCAAGACTGGGTTTGTCCGCTGCCTGTGGCCATGAAGTTTTTTCTCTTTCATCCTTGTTCTTTAGTGGAATCACACTAGTAAAATGGGGCTAGTGACATCCATGAGGCTAGAATCAACAGAGCTCATGGATAGAAAGGCAATGTTACCTTCTAAGTATGGCACCCACGCAAAAAATGATTATCTTTTGAATGAAAATGAACTTTCCTTACTAGAACCTTTTTTTTTCTCTGTATCCCTACCTTGCCTGAGACTTTTAATTTCACTTCCCACTTGGAAAATGAGACTTCTCAAGCTTTCTCCTCCTTTCTCTTTTCACATTATGATGCCAGGAAAGAGTCTTTAATTTTCACTGAGGCATTAATGACTTGTCATAAAAGGCTAATTCTAAAAATAGAAATGGAGATTTTTTTTTTTTTCTGCGTGAAGCAAAGCTTTAAGCTTCTTTAGAAAAGAAGGAGAAACCACTGTTCAAAAAGTAGGGATCCTGATTCTTGCCCTGGTGTGACCTGAGGAAAGGGTCTGCCCCTTTTGGATGTAATAGTCCTGATTTTGTTTTACTATTTTTGTTGTATTTGGGGATATTGGTGTGAGAGTCTTTCTATGTTGTCCAGGCTGGTCTTGAATTCGAAATCCTTCTGCTTTAGACTCTGGAGTATCCAAGATTTTAGCCACGTGTTACTGCACCCAGCTTGAGTTTCTAGCTTTACAAAATGAAGGCCTAGACCCAGCTGCTGTCTTGGCTCCATCCCTCATCTCATTTTCTGGAATGCTAGAAACTCTTTGATGAGTCCCAAATCAATACACGTCGCTTGCCCTAACTGGATAACATCTCATGATGCTAAGACAACATGCAACTGAGACAACAAGACCACACTCCTTAAACCGTCAAGACTTACAGAGTAAGGAAGCCATCAAATCCACCACCACCACCACTGTCACCGTCACCACACCATCATCCCCATTGCCATCACCACCAGCAGCCACCACTGTCACCATCACTACCATCATCATCTTCATGACAAACACAGTTTTATTTTTTTTTATCTTTTTATTTTTTGGAGGTACTAGGAATCAAACTCAGGGCCTTGTGTTTGCTAGGCCGCTGCTGTGCGGCTGAGCTATATCCCTGGCCCCTATAATTTTCTTTTATTGATGACTTACCTGAAAAAGTCATACTTATTGCATTCGGAAGTGGCAGGAAACCAATGAGACTGAAATTACCAAGATAAAATGAAGACTAAATGCAAAGCTTTGTATTTGCATCCCACATATTATCTGCGCAAGCTGGGGGAGCAGTGGGGAGCAAGAGAGTTCAAAGACAGGTCTAAAAGAGAAGTTGGGTTGTTTTGGTTGCTACTAGGCATACGAGGTGTCGATAATATAGATTCCTAGTTCTTTAGAATTTAGAGGGATTCGACGGAAACAGGAAAGGGAGAATGAAGGAGGCAATTATCTCACTCTTCTCAGGGCTGATTAGGCCTCCCATGGAAGCTGGTATTTTATTCTTTAAGAATACAGAAATCAAAGAAAACCAGCCCAAGAGTGACCATGACAATGAGGTGTTTCAGCAATTGGTCTGTGAGACAGGGAGGAGCAGTAATAGAAAGGGCTCACTGAGGAGTAGAGAGCCAGCTTAGACCACTTGTGGGCTTGGGAATTGTTCACACCAGCACCCCTCTTGGGAGCTGGGGACAGGACTCTCTGAGGAGAAGCACGGAGGATGGTAGCTGTCTGGCTTGCTCTACAAGGTTTTGGTCGTCTGCTCAGGCCACGTGATGTGACGGGTGGCTTGCTCTCCTCTTATCTAACTCACCCAGGGAGAAGGGCTCTTGAGCCCCCGGGCACCATTTTGCATTCTCGAAATGCCTCTTACTTTCACAGAGTCTATACCAATTGTTTCCCTTGAAATGTCTTCCAAAGTATCCTTTCTTTGACTTCTTGGGCAGCCAAAATGGTGGTAATTTACACCCACATCAGCACATACATCAATCATCGAGGCAATAAAACAAAATATCTAAGAAAATAAGTTAGGAAATCCCATAGATGTGAGTATTACACTCAGCCTTTCCTACCAGCTTTGCAAACACGACCAAATTGCTCAAACTTTCTGAATGTCAGTTCCCTTTTCCACAACTTGGGGTTAACATCTGACTTGCAGTGATATGACTGTTAAGGAAGACAATACATGCCCAGTTATTGTACAGTGTGAGACCTGGAGTAAGTGCCCAATAAATCCTATACCTAATATTACTATTACATTTCCTACTGCTGTTTGGGGCCATTTTCTTGGGGCCAGCACTGTGCTAGGATAGAAGACTGGGTGGAAAACAAAATAGACACATCCTGTGCCTGCACCAAGCTGCTATCTAACCAGTGTGGCTCAGTTGAACCTTACGCAATGCGGGAAATATTCTACCTGTGCCTTCTCCCATAAGGTAACCAAAATGCACATGTGGCATTTGAGCACTAGAAATATGACTAGTGTGATCCAGGAACTGGATTTGTATTTTAATTTTGGTGTAAAGATGTAAATGACCTTGGAAAGAGCCACATGTGAGAAGAGACAGCACAGCTTTCGATGTGTTTCATGTACATGTCCAAAACTGATCAAGACAGAATAAAGAGGCGCTGAAAGAGAAATGCACCCAAAGCACCTGGCAAATTCTTATTTGTTTATTCATCACATTTAATTGTCAATTATGCATCGGGGAATCTCAGGTGCAGAGGATACAAGGAAGAGTTGGTCGTGATTTCTGACCTCAGGGAGCTCACTGCTTAATGAAGGAGAAGCAAATAAATGATTGTACTACAGCGAGGTAAACATATGCATATGTACTGAGGGTGCAGCTGAGAAGTCAACCCCCAATGAACAGGGGTGTTTTTTTTTGTAGTTGTTGTTGTTTGGTCAGATAAACTCTTTTGTTATAAGATGACATCAACTCCTCTGGTGGAATTTTGTACCAGCTTTGGATCTAGACCACATACTGCAATTATGGCTGAAATGTGAAGATAGTGTTACTGGTTGGTCTGAGCTTGCAGAATCTAGATATGAAGAGCAATGCACATTCATAGGAGTGAAGATTTGTATAATTATTTGTGTGAAGAAGTGGGATGCTATGCACATTTATGTGTTTCACACAATAGTTTGATTTGCTCAAAATACGGATGCTGGCTAAAGAATTCTGCAGCTGACAGTTGCTGCTTAAATAAAAATGGGCACAGTGTTATATGAAATGGCATTCATACTCACCCTTGAGTTATAACATAGGGTGATATGTATGATTCCTGCTCCTAAAAAGGTTGGTCATGTGGTATAGCTTGGTCATGTGAGAACCTCTGGGCATTCTGAGTCCCTAAGGGTTACACTGCCTCTGGAGAATAGAAGTGTGTGTGTGTGTGTGTGTGTGTGTGTGTGTGATGAAAATTAGTTTCTATCAGACCAACAGGGAATTTCTGCAGAGAATATGAACCACAACATTTTAGGAGTTTTAATTGGTGTAGCTCTTTAGAAAAGTGGCTTCTCATGGATACTGGGAATCCTCAGTCCTGCCCTTTGGCCCATTGAGCCTACTTCCTGCACTCTACCCAAAGGAAGTAATTGTAATCGTGTGTGGGAGAGGCCTTGTTGAGTTATTTGTAGTTGCTAAAGAGAAGAAACAACTTAAATGCTGTATAGTGTAATAACATGCAGCCAAGATAAATGTCCATGGAAGACTTGGCTACAACACTCATTAAGAGAGAAAAAAAAAAAAGCAAAGAAGCAAAAGCCCCAGATGCTAAGTGACCATATATTGGGGGTCAGACAACCTGGGTTTGAATTACAACTCTGACACTTATTAGCTGAAGGATCTAAGCAAACTACCTGAACTATTTGCCATCCTAAAAAAATGGGGTTGATAATAATACACCTATCTCAGAGGGACCTCAGAGGATTAAATGTCACCACGAATATGAAACACTTAACACCATGAAAAGTACATTTATTAGGTTACCTACATATGTTGGCCCTCTACGGACTGTATGACTTCAAGGCATAAAAATAGATGGGAAGAAATATGCCAGTATATTAACAGTGTGGGGATCTGGGTGGTGGAGTCATGAATGATATGTTAATTTCTCTGCACACTTTGCAATTTCCCATATTTCTCTCTAAGGGATATGAATTAGTGTTACATTAAAAGAACATATTGTCATATTGTAACACAATAAGTTATTTTTAAAAAAAGAATTTAACCACAATGAAATAGCACTTCCCTTTCCTCTTCTTGCCCTTCCAGGGAAGGAGCTGGGGGCAGCCCTGGTAGAGCCTCACCCAGTGTCAGGGCTGGAGGGATCCTTGGCACCTGTTGTTGGTATTGCATGGGGAGTTGGAGAGGAGGAAGCTGGAATACATGCTCTTCGGGGTTTCTCCCATCTCTGAGAGTCTACATTCTGAGGTTTCTCTTTTTTTCTCGTTGTAACATGGTTGATTTGAACCAAACACTCAGCTTGTTGGCTTCCGGCCCAAGAGCCCTCTTAGATACCTGTAACTTTGCCTGTAATGATGGACTAACACAGCAAAGGCCAATTGGCAAACGAGGATTTAGATGAGGACAATACCAGAAGTTAGCCGAGTAGCAGTCATTTTAAGGACTATGTTTTATATCCAGAGAGGAAATTTTGGCACATAGAGTCCTTTCCAACATGACAAACAGTGAAAAATACCTTCCTCAGTTAGGACCCATCCCCGGAAGACAAGACCAGACAGCATAGGAGGGGGTGCGCGCGCGCCCGTGTGCGCGCTAGCGATTCTGACCGAACCTTGACATTTGCGCCCTCTGCTCTGCTGTCCTTCACCGACAGTGAGGGTGCCCGTGCTTCAGCAAGTGACTCTGCGAGCTGTTATTACACACACACACACACACACACACACACACACACACACACACACACACACACGCACACGGAATTCCAGGCACCAAAATAACAAGGTCGACGCCCCCATCCGGAGCAGAGGGGCAGTTTCCGGTTCTGTGTCCTCACTACTGTCCCTCAGGCCACTGACAGTCGTACACCTCCAGATGCAAAGTGCGTCCCCCCAAAACCCCGGAACGGCAGCAAAAGGACCGGCCGTCCCAGGCCCTGCTCGCCACAGCCAGGTCAAGGCACGCGCGCGAGGCCGGGGCAGAGAACCACGCCGGCTCCGCTAGCCCCTGCGGCGCCGCGGCCAATCACCTCTGCGACGCCGCCCCCCAGCGGGCGCCACGGCCGGGCTGCTCACGTGTGGGCCGCGTCTCCGCGGCTGCCCCGGCCCGAGCTCGCCGCTGCAGCGATGGCGCCCCCACCCAGACGGCCCGTCCGGGTCACCCGTAGGGCTCTTCGCAACTCCACGGCCCCCTCCCCAAACCCGAGTTCTCTCTTCCGGAGGAAGAAGAAAACACTCTTTCAGCATTTACAGGGTAAGGTTTGCAAAAGCGGTGGAGTTTTCAAAAAGCCCTACAGGTGATTCGGGATGCGCACCCTTCGAGACACGCACACGCGCACACGCGCACCCCGCGACACCTTGTGACTCCGGGCCTGAACAGGTCTTGACTCTCTCCTGCTCTTTAGCGTCCCCTTAAGCGCACTACCCCACAGACTTTGCGGAGGGGCCCCCCCGAAGTCTCAGAACCCCGCGGGACAGTTGGAGGCTTGGGGTTCACACGTCAAGAAAAGTGTCCCCTGCCCTTCGCATCTCTTACGCTGCCTGAAGTGCGCCCTGGATACCAAACAGCCAAGGTAAGTCCCGAAGGGGACCAAGCGGACCAGTTGCTTCAGAAAACTGCCAGTGGCAAGGCCGTCTTTCTTTCGCGCGTCTTTGGGATCCGGAGGCTCCAGAATCGCGGAGAAGCCTGAGCCCTAACCCTGCCCCGCGCCCCAAATCCCACGTTCCCCCAGGGAGCATCCTCTCCCACAGGGCTTGGTGGCAGGTGGCACTGTCAGAGTGAGCGCAGTGCCCTGTCTGCAGCCTCTTCCCTGACCGCAAGACCGGCTGCTACCTTGCCCTCCTTTTCCAAGTCGCTGCACTCCCACCCCCAAACTCGAGACCCCCTCTGTCGGGCCGGCAGCTGTCTTACCTCACCATGCAACACTTGGTTGCGCGGTTGCCCGGGGCGCTCCTTCCTCACAGTTTATTCCCTTACTTGGGAGGAAAGAGGAACCGAGAGACAGAAAGGGGACCGTAGCTGGCGTACGGGCGTCCTCCCGCCCGCGCGGGCCGCTCGGGGGAGGGGGATGGTAGCCCGGGGGCGCGCCGCGCAGATTAGGGGACCCGCCTGCGGGTAAGCAGTTCCCGGGCTTCAGCCTCTGCCTGGGATCCGCCGCTCACCAGCGGTCTAGCTCGGCTGCCCGCTACTACGGCACTGCGGCTCTGCACCCTGTCTGTCCCTCGCAGCCTGGCAAGTCCAGCTGCCACTCTCACTGCGGAGCCCTGCCCCCGGGCGCAGAGCCCGCCCCCGCCACACGCGCGCGCGCGCAGTCACACGCGCCACACAAACACGCGCGCGCGCGCACACACACACACACACACACACACACGCACACACACGCACGCGAATGCGGATCCCTTCGGTAGGAACCCGCGTTCCTTTGGCGCGGCTGGGGCTGGGACATCATTAGGGCTCTTTTTACTGGCACCACTGTGGTTTTGGAGGAGGAGGAGGAGGAATTAGGCACTGAGGGGCACAGAAAGGACGCAGCTGCGTTGTGCTCCACAGGCCAGCTCACCTGGAGGTGGAGGACACATCTTTGACGAATAAAATATCCACCGGGCATTTTCTTTTCTCAGCCTAGAAGCCTGGGGGTTTAGGTTAGCTTAATATCCCAACCAAGTAAAAGATCGCGGAGTTCTCTGTTTCCCAGGAACTCAATCCCGTTAGTATCCAGATCATCAACTCTGTCCTGGGGGACGTTTCTGACACCCCTGGCTGGGATGGCAGTGGACTGGTAGCTGTTCTGCCTCAAAAGGTTTTCACCTCTGCCAGAGCTGCGCTGTCATGAATGGGTCAAATCTCAGGGCTGTCCTAAATTCCCCACTTAGCTTTCAAGTGACACTGGACTGTTTTCTTGCAAAACAAACAGAACACTTGTTTTTAAAAAATGCAGACAAGCAGAGGAAGGAGGTTGGGAGAGGGGTGAGGACTGGGGCAGTAAGCACTGGCCAAGGCACTTGGACTTTTGCTGCTTCTTTTTCCATGACGTGCGTGTGTGCATGGTGGTGGTGGTGCTATTTCAGGCATGTCACACCAGCAAGATGACTTCTGTCCATTTCACACCACATTTAGCGTCACCGGGAGTTTGGACTGTCATCTGTAAACTATGTGCAGTTTACCAGTTTCCACAGCCGGAATTCTTTTCCGCCAGCAGGCAAGGAAGTTCCCTGGGTCAGGACTGTAGCCAAGAAAAGCTTTCTGTGGAGTGCAGAGGCGCCTGGGGCCCTGAGTGTTTGAGAGTGTCCAGTCACCTGAGGTCCCTGACTTTCGGTCAGCGTGCACACTGGGACACCTGCAGGCAAGGCTGACAGGAGGAGAGCTGAGGCTCAGCCCTGTCCCCAAGGTTCCAGCTGGTGACAGTGGCGAAACTGACAACAGAATTCTGTGCTCATGCTTCCTCCAACCACCCACCATTCACACTTGGTCCTATCCACTTCCTTCCCAAAGAACTTCGTTTAATTAGACTTCCTTAATTAGAAAGATGTTTGATGAAGGTGTTGGTTTACAAGGACTTTTATCCTTTTCTTGTTTCCCTTTCACTGGATGACTCATTCATTTCACAACTTCTTATTAAGCTCCTACTATAACTTCAGTTACTGCTTCCTGACTCTAGTCTTTCTTGGGAGGAAGAAGGGATGGAGAGACAGAAAGGGTTTGAAGTTGTTCCCATCTAGTTCTTGGCAGAGGAAGACTGTGTTGAATAGATGTGGAAGACACTGTCCCGAGCTTCTGAATTGTATACTCCATGGAGGAAAACATTCTTGTATTACAAGAAATCTCCATTTCTTGTATTACAAGAAAATCATCTGGGTTCTGTGTATTTTAAAGCAGGCTAGACTGAAGGAGAGCATGTATTTGACTGAGCACTGTGATGCATTTGGGCATGGATGATTATTGTGGGTAGGGATTGGGCCAATATTGAGTTGTCCTGCCTATTAGAATGGGAAGAGAATGAGTTGGATGGGAATGGGAGAGACACACATGAAAGTAGAGCGTGGAGCTTTAACTTAGCTGAGAACATGTTGGGGTAGAATAATGAAAGAGAAATTCTCAGGACAGTTTCATTCTCGGAAATGTTTGTATAGATTGGTAAATAGTTTGCTGTAAGGTAGACTGAAAAAACTACTTGTTCTTATAAAATAAATCATTTGTAAGGTCAGTGTTGTTTGCTGGTTTGTTTGTGAATGGATTCTTTTGGGGAAATTCTGGACAGTGAGGAATCAAGCAACTGGGTGGATGCGTGGTAAGCACACCGAAGCCTGGGCTAAGAGATGGCTGATTCTGGGTTGCACGTTAAGAACCTGTGGGAAAACAGTGTGGGAGGTCAAAGCAATGTGGGAGGCAAAGACAGATGGGGTGGCAAGAAGTACAGTAAGTGGGGCTGGGGATATAGCTTAGCAGCATAAGTGCCTGACCGGCAAAAGTCACGAGCTCGATTCCTGGTACTCCTCCCCCCAAAAAGGACAGTTAGTGTCAGTCAGGACAGCATGAAAGAGATAAGAGTGTGGGGTGGAATTTGAGAGGGGTGAAGGAACTTGACCCAGAGATCAGTAGGATAGGGGTACTCTGAGCTTAGAGAAAGCAGAAACAGAGAAATGGGACAGCTCAATGTGAGCTGGGGAGCTTCCTATTAGAAGAGAAGAAAACTGAGAGTGTGGGGAACAGGACCCCCCAAATGCCCTCCTGAGGGATTAGACATAGACAGGAACTATTGAGAGTGGTTTCTGGTTTTGTGTGATTTTCATGTTGTTGCTTTTGATAAGAAGGGTACTGGGAAGGTAGCTGGGTAGCACCTGATGCCAGCTTTCCCAGCAGAATGGAGAGCTTAGGAGGACCACAGAGAGAAAGATTTTGTTAGCCTTGCAAGGAGCCCCAGCCCAAGTAGTGCAGAGGGTTCACTGTGCCGAGCACCCAGCCTTGGGGCTAAAATCTACCTCATGTTCCGCCTGTCTGCACAGCCTGGCAGTGCTGTGTCTGTCCAGAGAAAGTGGTACCCGTTCACCAATTTGCACAAAAGAATGGAGCCACACTGCAACAAATGAGGATTTACTGAGCATTGGCTGTCTGTACACATCCAAGGTAAAATGTAAAGAATCTTGAAGTCAGAACTCTCTGGGAGCCCATGCTCATCTCTGCCCTTCGGTGACAATCCACAGTGCACTGCAGGGCACAGAAGAGGAAGCTTGATTCCTGCTCTCAAAGCATCTGCAATCGGAGTCAGCTATAAAACAGTCAAAATGGTTAAGAAGCAGTAAAAGAAGTCTAGAACCAAGTGCCAAGTTGTGTAGGGTGGATTCTCAGGGTGTGTAAAAGAGACCAGCACTTGAGTTTGGGCTTTCAGAGGGCTGGATTTGGGAACAGAGCATGTGTTGATTCTACATGAGAGAAAAGAGCTGTGAGGAAAGGGATGCAGCCAGGGCAGCCTGGTTGGAAGGCAACACCTTACGTTCCCTGCAGCTTCACTGTTGGCAGCTTACACTCACAGTGCCGCTCTGGGAAATGCATCATCCAACCAGCAGCTGGAGCCTCAGCTCCATCACTGAAGCAAAGCGAGGGCTGAGTCAGTACCTGTGTGTGGACAGGTTCAAATCTGACTGTCTCTGGCAAACTGGGTGACACTTGATCCTCTGAGCACAGCTAAGAACTCGGCTACCTAGCACAAGGTGGGTTTGGTAACTGGGGATGGAAAACCGAGTGAGGGCTGCAGGCTGCCTATTCCCTTTCTAGACCTTGTCTTTCTCACATACACAAAACAAAAGATCACACCAGATTACCTACCTGCTGGCTCCCTTCCCCAAGGTTTCATGATTCCACAGTTAATAGGGTCTTTCTGTTTCATCCAACAATCACAGGATGGGTACTGGAATTAATTGGGTCCTAACTTTCTACATGGCTGTACTTAAGAGGGATTGTGATATTATAGGATGGGGACAGAATACTAAAAGTTTGGCATGATAGGATTTGTGGGTCTAGCCTAGGTCAACTCTCTTTAGGTTTCAGGCTTTTTAAAAAAATACATAGATAAAATAAGGGGGTTGGAAATTGTCTTTGCCATCTTTTCTGGCTGTGATGCTGGTAAGTACTGTCAACAGAACAACTGCTAAGAATTGTGGTCAGCTGGGCAGGACCCTTCTGTAAAGCAAGGTGGGAAAATTCCCACCATATCACTGGTAAGCTTGGTGTGTGTGTGTGTGTGTGCCAGGATTTTAGGAAAAATAATCAGGCCATTGAGATGGAGTTGGAAGACCTAGATCCATATTACCCAGTTCCAGTCTAGTCTTCTGTAAAATGGGGATGGTCATATGTACCATGGTGTAGTGATTAAATGAAGAAGCTTGTGTGTAAATGCTTTGTCAATTTTAGAAGTGTCATGCAAAAACGTCAGGTATCATTATTAAAGATAGTCGGTTCCCCTGAGACAGTGTGTTAAAACAAAACAAAGACGAAAAAAAAAAGCTCAGTTATATTATTTGCTCACTTGTCTGCTTCTTAAGAAGCAGTAATGTAATTCAGGTCAGCAATTCTGTCTCCATGCTCCTAAAGATAGCAGTATTTTAACATGAAAACTTAATAAAGAAGCTGGCAGACTTCTGGACTGCCTAATAAACAGGCCTCCCACCTGCCCCTGTCAGGAACTTGGCCATGGCACTGGCATTGCACGCAGCAGCGTTTCTCGGCCACTGTGACTCAGTTTACTGGAAAGGGAAGGGGGGACCCGCATACCCAAGGTCCCACCTTACTGCCTGTCAGGAGATGGAGGGTGGAAAGAAGGAAAGGAAGGTGGAGGGAGGGCGAAAGAAGGAAGAGAAAAGCCTTTGGCCTTGCTGTTGTATTTTGAACATGGGACTCTATTCTTTACGCTTTAACACGCTTGTAAAGTGGCTAATTTTGGTTTACTGCATCACTCCAGGTCTGCTTTCTGCTCCGTGTCTGGGAGACGCTGCTGTGGAATTCTTCACTGGAGTCCCTGGAGGGAAACCCTTGCATGGGGAAAGCTGGGGAGAACCACAGGGAGGAAAAGGTTCTAATTCCATAAATGACCAGATGCTGTGAAGCCTGTCCAACCCATGCTACTTTGGAGACGATCTATCCATTTTTAGAAATACTGGTCCCTTCTTTATCTCTTGTCAGTCAATTTTGGGGGACAGAATGTCACTGCATGTCAGAAACTGAGGGAGTCCCAAGTGCCAGCTTTTCTCTGATCTATTTTCCCCACTTGCTGCTGTCAGAGTTTTCTGAAAATACAGACCCCGGAACCCTTCTTTTCTCCAGAAGCCCACAAAGCCTCAGATTCCTCATCTGTAAAATGGGAGTAATCATGCATATGCATAGGCTTTGGCCAGCGTTGGAAGAAGTGGGTTCCTGATAATCAGATCAGTGTTTGGAATTCCTGCTCTACAGTAAAGCAAATGTTTGCTAAAATGGCCCTCTGAGAAGCGGCCTTAGGCTGCTCACCTGCTTACACTTCCAGGAAGTGATCAGCTTCATTTTCCAAACATACCATGACCCTTTTATCTCTCTCCTGCTTTCTATACTGCCGCCTCTTAGGTCCACCCAGAGGAAGGTCATTATTTTCTCTGCTACACTCCCACTGGAATTTGTTTATAATCTATTCTAGTGCTTACACCATGCTGCCTGCCATGCAGTGTGGTTACTTTTGTGTGCTTTATACCTATGGTGCTGCCTTATCTGTGTGAGGAGCACGTGTCTGTCTTCCTTAGACTATACCTTAATGGTTTTCCAATCACCATCCAAGAACTGCACGTAGTAGGGCATTAATACCCTCAAAATGAACTTTAAAAAGGTAACTAAATGCCCTTATTGACTCTTAAGAGTCTACAATGGAGGGAAGGTTTATTCCCATTTTCAAATCTTGCAAAAAGAGCTGCCTGCCACTGAGCCATGATCACGGTGAGGCCCATGCAGACCTGTGGAACTCTCCCGAGGCTCTGCAGGAGGCGAATTGCAGTTTCTTGTACGTGGAGGTCCATGGCTCAGAACCCCCAGCCAGCGCATGGTAGAGTAGACATCAGAAACCAGAAGCCGCCTGAGCAGGCTTCCCTTCCTCCAAGAGAGTCTGTCTCACCTGAACTGCCTTCATCTGTCCTGTGTACCACTTATGAACAAACCGAGCTGTATTATAAACACTGCTTTGTGGTTGCCTGGCTATATTTTTTGATATCTTTGTCTTGATTCTCCAAGCAGACTTTAACATTGTTAGTTGTTAGGCAATATAATAAGAATAATAACCATTTTAAGCACTTAATGATGTTTTCTCTCTCTCTCTCTCTCTCTCTCTCTCTCTCTCTTTCTCTCTGTGTCTCTCTTCTCTCTGCCTCTGAAGAAGACATCTTCGCATTCTTCCAAGAGTGTAGCTGGAAGGGGATGCTGCTGCAGAAAGACTCAGGTTGGGGACCATTTTTGAACCCCATCATAGTTTTTGGTTATCTCATCACCCAGCACAGCAGCTGAATCTCAGCTCTTCGTGCGTATTAAAGGATAGATGGTGTCTCTTTCTTCTTCCATCTGTATTTTTAACCCTGAATCCCCAGTCCATCCACATCCTGTGAAGTGACAGGTAGCTACCAAGCTTCTCCTCCCACTGGTGAAGGACACGGCAGAGGAGGTATCCGTGACTCCGTTTCCTGGGAGAGGGAACTGCAGTCTAGGTGGAGGTGCTGCGGCCTCACCTTGGACCCGGAGGTCCCTAGCTGTGGTCCTCGCTCTCCAGGTGAGACCCTCCCGAATGCTTATTAAAATGCACATTCCTGAGCTCTCCACTTAGTCTGCCTGGCTGGAGAGTGAGACGGGAACTCTGCCTTTTGAGCAAGGCCTGAAAGGGACCCCTCTGCACCCGGAACCTGGGCACCAGAGGCGGGTTGAGTAGAATCTCGTGAGTCCCCACATATCTGTGACTGCTCCAGAAGTAACTTGCTCTCTCTCAGCTCTCAGCATCCACAACAAAAGAAACCTTTTACAGTCTCACTTTATCACCTCGCAGCATTACCCCTTGAACGGAGGCTGCTGTGCAGTTTGACACATTCTATATGTCTATTTTATGATGTTTAAAAGAAAAAATTGGCGCCGTGGTATTGCTTTATTGTTTCCTACTGTTTCCCTCTGCAAACGTCTCTAGCCAGGCTATGTTACATAGTCAGTTACTCTTTGGAGCCTGGTTTATGGGAAATGGTATTCTGAATTTCAAACAATGGTTTCGTAAGTACATGTTCAGAACACAACATGTTCCTAAGCGGGGAACTATCTGGGTATTAAAGTTTTTGTAGCCATTTGTCTCTGAGGAAAAGATTTTTATAATTGGCCCTAGAAGGATGTGGATGGGAGCTCTTGAGTTTTCCTTAATGACCATCTCACAGATCGCTATCTTCATAGCTTCTTTATTCTGCAAATTGTTTTTAGGTGTTTCCGGGAATTTAGCTGATTTGGAATATCAGAACGAGAGGCGTAGGAAGTACATTTTGTTTCTTATTTGTGGGTATATTTATTTAACAAGTGCTTTTGGGTAACAAGTGCTCCCTTAGGCATTGGGGGCTCAGACAGGGTTGTTGCTTTCTGTCGTGGAGGGGACCACAGAGTGGTAGTGGAATAAAAATCATGGACCACACAGGGAAGAGGGTGGTGATGAGAAAGGAGCTGTGGAGTAAAAATATAAAGAGAAGACAGCCAAGCACCCACCCGTCGATGTCTCTGTGCATTAACTTACCAATGTGGGGGAGACACACAGAACTGCCCCCTCTGTCACTCCAAGTGGCACAAACCAGTAGATGTTCCCTCAGTGTTTGTGGCCATCATCAAACCTCTTTTCCATGGACTGGAATGTGGAAGCAGGACTGGAGGCCTTGGGAATAGACTTAAGATGCTTAGAGGAAGGTGGGAAGCAGGGAGGACTGTGGATTCTGTAGATTTGCAGGAGCTAGGGGCATCAATTATTTAAGTCTCTTTCCCTGCCACCTCCTCTTTTTGGTCCTGGTTTTGGCCACTGCTGTCATAAGAATAAAGCCCATCCCTTTTCTGTAGGAGATCTTTGCAGATACTTGATGGCGGCTTCTGTTTTCCTCCCCTCCCCTCCCCTGGAGCATTCCCTTATCTGTTCTGGGATCCACTCAATAAACATTTTATTTAGCAAACATTCTTCATGTGTCTGCTTTTCCCAAGCACTCTGCTAGGTGCTGTGGGAATGGAAATGAAGATGGGGCCCTGCATTTACGCAGGAGGGCTGGCACGTGGTCAAATGGTGACACCATGGCCCCACAGGTGATCTGGGACAGAGGCACAGTGGGTCCAGCCAGTGTGGGTAGGGGGATATCTCAGAAGCAGTGATGAAGTGTTATCTGTGTCCTGACCACGGCTGACCATGGTGGTCCCAGGACCCTTCCTAATGAGGTGCTGGGGGAAATTGTGCTCTTCTCTGCCCAATTTGGCCTTCAGTACCATCTGTTGGTAGTTTCAAACTTAGTGAAGGTGAGAAGTTGCAAATGCTATAGTCCAGGGCTCCTCTTTTCTTACCTCCACCAGGGCTTGCTGCTAAATATTCACTAGCACAACATTGCTCGTATAGTACCACTCTATCCCCCATGCCCTGCTAGAAACTCACAGGGAAGAGGAAGAGACATAGCTCAGCTTCCGGTTCTAATGTATAGATGATCACCTATTATTCCTTTCTCTACCTACTGTAGGCACCTGGGTAAACACTCCTGGGGGACCCTTAGTTACTCAGTAGAAGACCTGTGGATCCCCTAGGAGCAAGGGGTTACAGCACTGTGCTGAGAAGCACAGGAAGCTGCTTTCAGATGGGGTTCTCCCAAGGGTGAAGAAGGTACAGGTCAGGGCTCATAGCTCCTCTCAGATGTTTCCCCCAGAAATCAGTGGTGAGCAGTGAACTTATATCTTTCTCCTCGTGCCTTGAGGTAAAGCTCGAAGCTCATCACCGCATACTTTAGACTTCTGCATGGCTCCTGTGATTGATCATTAAAATTAATAGAAAATTTGGCTCCAATCCATGATCTTTTCATGATTCTTGAGTGCAGGAACAAACAGCAGAATGTGCTATTTATCCTTTTGGGGGAGTAAATGCAGATGGAGAAGAGCCCCCCTGAAATCAGGCTCCCAAAGTCAAGTGGCTGGTAAACACTAGGTATTGTTGGGCTAGTTTGTCCTAGGTGACTGTCTCTCTGCTTCTTGGGTTTGCAAAGGATTAAACTCAAAGCGTAAATACATGGAGACATCATCTGCCGTTGGGCTATCAATGCTACCTCATCTCTGTGGCTTAAAAAAAAAAAGGAAGGAATAGGAACTCAGCCAGTTTGCCATCAACCCACAAAGTCAGAATCAGCTTATTTGGTTGAATTCTGGATGCTTGTTTTTCTGTTCCCGTCTGCTGATAATTATATTTAATATAATTTAAGAGATTGATTGATACTATTTAGTTCCAGGCAGTATTATACCAATTTCTAATCTTTTCTGGATTCTCAAAGACACAGAGGAAGGGAAGGGAGAGAAGGAAGACAGTGCTCCATGTCTGCCATGTGCCAGGCGCTGCCTCGTGGGTTATGACATCTCACTCTCACATTGTCCTTTAAGGAAAAAACAAAGCCTCAAGGCTCAAGGAAGCTAGGTGAGCTGCCCAACGCCACACAGTGGTGTAACCAGGCACATAGGATTCAACCAGACATCATGGCTCTTTCCCCTTTTGCTTCTCTTCGTGATTACTAGGTGTTTTCAAGATCTGGAGAAGCTGATCTTGGACCCTATGTTTTCACAAATCAAGAAGGCTCTCCAAGAGCTGGAGACCAGATGATGCATCCAGGGTATGTCTAGTGTCCCCCTAGAGCTGTGGATGCTGGGCCAGAGTCCATCCTGCTGTGGACACAAGGTCCATCCTGTGGCTGCATGGCAGAGGCAGCCTGCCCAAGGCAACTGGAAGGAGAGGAACAGAAGCAATGGAGCTGTAACAAGACTCATCCTGCTCCCATGAGGAAGGTATTAGTGTGAATATTTTACAGATGAAAAAACAGAGCCCCAGAGTGCTACATGACTTGGCCATGGTCGTACAGCCAGGCTGTCCCCCAGGATTTGAACCAAGGGCTCAACAGTCTATCACCTGTGCTCTTTCCAACCTCGATAAGTAACTTGAGGTCCATTTTCTTTTTGTCCCCCATTGTGGACCACTGTGAGAACTCCTGTGTATATAGATTTTCACTTCTTCTTTTCTTTTTATTTGTCCCTCTTTACTGCTTATCTTTTATATTTCCCCTATAGTCTGTCATGATGGTGACTTTTTTGCTCTAAGTAAGAAGTCATGTGGGCTTAGGTTTGACCTCTTCTGAAACTTGCTACTCTTCCCTGCTATTGGATTTTTTCTCTCCCCTTTCCCCACCTGGAAAGGGCAGAGAAAGGGCGGACTGGAAGGGAGACGGCACAATAAGATACAGGTTTTGGTGTTCTGTCCATGGAATGAGATTTCTTTGAAGAAAACTTAGAAATGTTTCTAAACTCAGCCATAGTTCCAGATTCCAAAAAGAGTCTCAGAAAGCTTCAAATTGGAGGAATGAACGATGGCTGATGGTCCTGGCTGATTTGGCCATTATCTTCCTAGAGATAGGGCCTGGGGAGGTCTTTAGACAAGGTCAACATAGTTGTCGCCATCAAATTGGCATCTAGGCCACTACATAGAAAGTAGTACCTCACACTCAACAGATCTCAGGCTCAATCTGTCTCCTGGTGTCCCACAGATGTCCAATTGTGTTCTTTTGCTTAGAAAATGGTCCTTACTTTCTGCAAAAACACTGAAGTGGGGAATCTCAGGGATTAGCTGAAACTCCCCCTCCCCTGCACCTCTTCTGTGTTCTGGCCCTCAGCAATGACAATTTGGTTTGTTTATTTATTTATTTATTTATTTTGTTGATTTGCAGATCTGTTGTAAGAAAGGCAGGTTCCTCACTGTTCCGTTTCCTTCCTGCATTTAGGGTCCCGTCACCAAACCACAGATGACTCATCATTTTCCCTGTCACCAGTCAGGTAGCAAACAGTCCAGTCCGTACCATCAGCCCCACAGCCAGGATGATCTATCTTGCCAGTGCAGATCTGATCAGATTCACTTTCCTGGGATTTTTTCTTTTTACACTCTCCCACTTCTTTCAATATGAAATCCTTAGCTCCTTGCCCAATCTGTGAGATTTCTATGATCTGACCCCTTCTTACCCAATTCTGATTGATTTCTCTCCTCTCCCCGCTCCTGCCTGTAATCCACACATTTGGAACCACCGAATTTGGAACTTTCAATAGTTATCAGTCCTTGTGACTCTCCTAAGAGTATTTATTCCTCACCCCTTTGAGCCTCAAATTACACAGTTGATAAATTATAAAATCCGATTTTGGAGACAAGTCTAGCCAACTCTGAGGGCGAGGGGTCTTCTAACAGCCTAGAAAGGCTGGCGCATTTTGTAGTCTTCCAGACCTACAGTGAGAAAGAGAGGGGAGAACCAGTCACTTTGACATCACCTTGCTATAGCCATCTTCTCTCTGTGACCCACAAGAGTTTGCAGATGCAAGGGGTGACTGAACCCCGAGGTCAATAATTGCTGCCAAACTCACTGTGGCCAAGGCAAAAGCACATTACTTATCATGTGGACTGTGCTCAGATCGCATCGCTTAAGTTTAATCAGACTAATGAACCAGCTGGCTTCCTTTATAAAATGATTTCTGCTGTTTTCATTGCTGAATAACAGCACAGCAGGATTTGAAAGGAAGAAGGAAGAAAATTTGGCTGGGGAGGAAGGACTTCCTCCCAGTTAGCCAGCTGACGAGTTGGCTGAGCTGATGGGTGTGGGGCACAGTAGCTGGGGTGAGGACGAGGAACTTTGTGGGACCCAGGTGGTGTCCAGTCCAGGTCTGTTACAAGGTAAATGTTTCCAAGGAAAGGAGGAAGTTTTGGAGCATAAATAAAGATAGTACCAGTGACTTCCAGCCTTGTGTTTTTAGAGAAGAGCCAGGGTGGTGAAGGAATTTGAACTCAACCATACACTAATTGATTTAGCATTTGTTGCTACAGTTGTGTACCAGCCTCTGTTCTAAGCATTGAAAATATAAGGGTGAACCCAACATGAGCTCTGCCTCATATAATTAAAAATCAAGGGCAATTTTAATAAAATAATTTTTGACCATAGAATCTTTAATTCAAACTAAATCTTACAGATAAGCCTGATAGTAAAGCAAAGGACAAGTTCTCTGTGGCCTGAGTCAGGCTCTTCTGAAGCCTGTAGTTTGACATAGGTGCATGACCAAGCTGGGGAACAGGTATAGACTGAAGCGGAGGACCCGAGAAGTGTCTTCACACATTGGAGAAATTTGAGGAATGTTCTAGGGAAGAAGGATTTGACCTACTGTGATAGTTGGTAGTTGATAGTTGGCATTGGTTTCAATTTTTAAAATCCCAGGGTAAGATTTTGATTGGCCTGACTTGAGCCAGTTGCTTAGGCTTGGACCAATCAGCTGTAGCCCAGGTGGAGGATATGAGCATAGTATTTCCTGATGGATCCACGGGGTTGTAATGCAAAGCTAAGCTCCAGGTTCCCTTACTTAAATTCCCAAGGACTAGAATCAGAGATGGCAGGTTGAGCGTTAGTAGAAGATACAGTTTTTTAAAAAAAGGTCCAAATAGAGATGATAAATATAGAGCTGCCTCAGAAAGTAGTGAAGCTCCTATTTAGTGGTGAGGCAGACTGCCCTTTGACACTAGCTGTAGGGGAAATCCAAGTATCAAGAGTTTAAATGGAATTTGAACTAGCTGCAGAAGTTAACTCTTCTCTAATCCTGTGTATCTTGTATCTGTTAGGTTTTCAGTGCAATAAGAGAGAAAAATATAAAAGTAGCTTTTATTCCGAGGATGTGGAGAGAACTCCATGATTCTAGGCAGCCTGGCTTTCTCTCCCCGGGTTGGTGCTTAGGGTGGGCCTTAGTGACCTGTGAGGAGCTGATTGGAACCCTCTGTGTGCACAAACAGGAAGGGGAGTTGCAATTAGGGCTGAGGAAGAAGGAGGAAGTGGTAGGTGTTCCCATTTTGGCCTTCTGCCACATTAAACCACTGCCATGACTGTTAAACCACCACCATGACTGTATAGTAATTTATTCTAGGACAAAAACTCTTTCAGTATCAAGTTGTTCAATATGAAAATGCTTCTCCTGTTAGTTAGCTTTGCCTTGTTGTGGCAAAACTTCAAGGAGAAAAGGTTTGTTTTGGCTCATGCTATTGTAGGGTTCAGTCCATGGCTGGTTCCATTGCAGATAAGAAGCAGAGAAAAAGGGAAAGAACTAGAGGAAAGATATATGTTCAAAGGCATGCCTCCAGTGATCTATTTCCTCCAGCCATGCCATCTCCTAGTAGCTCACTCAGCCCTGAACTCCTCAATGGGTTAATTCACTGATGGAGTTAGTGCCTTTGTAATCTAATACATTTTGCAGGTATCTTCTAATTCAGTCAAGGTGACAACTGGCCAACCCTGTCTGTGTCTTTTTCTGGTCAGGTATAGTACCTGGTTGGTATTCTGTTGGCCCTGAGACCTTCAAATAATCATGGAAAAAATTTAGTGTTGGAGGAATACTAAGTGACCAGGAGAGATTTTGGGGATAAGGAGAGGCTAGACCAAGAGCAGAGGACTAAATGCATTCCTCTGTTCATTTCACAAATGTTTGCTAAATTCCTAATATTCTAGCAGTATTTCAGAATACCTCCTTATTTACCCCCACTTCTAAGGGAATCTCTACCCTTGGGCCTTGCTTCAGTGAGTGACCATGAACATGGGGTAGCCCATGCATTGGCCTGATTGGCCCATTCTTGTCACTTGATTTAAGGGCAGCCAACCAATCCAGAGCTAGCAAAGGCTGTGTCTTGGGCTTACCTTGAAAAGATGAGCTTGGACAAAAGGATTCTCTAGCCCTGAAAACCTGAGCCAAGAGACACAGATAAATTTCCAGTTAGCTCTGGGAAAGAGTGAAAAAACTTACAGACTTGGATCCTGGGATGACTCTTATGTAATGGATGACCATGGTCCTGGTTTTCCCCCAGAAAATCTCAGTTTGCCTCAGCATGATTAAGACTAGGGCTTCATTTCATTTTCATAGATATCCTGGTTTGAATAAGAAAATATTTAATCACTCTGATTAGGGACTATGATGGGATGGGGAATGAGAGAAGGAAAGGAAACAGAGGAAAGACGAGCCAGGTCTTGAAGAGCATTGTGGACCAAGGTAAGGAGTGTCCATTCTTATGCCAAGGGCAGTGGGTATGTTAAGCATGAGGTGTACAAGGTCAGGTTTTTGGCTTTTTGGAAAACCGGTCTGATAAGATGTGAATGGTAGATCAGAGATGGACTAAAGCAGAGGCAGAGGCAGGGTGGCCTGAATTAAACCAGGTGACCATAGAGATGAGAGAAGCAGATAGGTTCAAAGGACATCCGTGCCCATCTCCCAGTTCCTCTCAGGAGGAAGATTGGAAAGGATTTGAGAGACTGATTGAACTTACGGGATGACGGGGTGCGAGGGAGAGGGAGAAGAAATGGTGGCCGAGTTTCTTGTCTGGGCACCTGGTGAACAACACCACCTTTCTTTCATCAAGAAGGTAGGTGACGAGGCGATGATGAGTCTCACTGTGAACATGTTGCTTTTGCCATTGTATCAGTCAGAATTCTCCAGAGAAACAAAATCAGTTGGCTAGAGAGATGCCTAGGCAGGGTTATCATGGGAATTGGCTCATACCATCACGGAGGCTGAAAATTCCTCATGCTCTGTGGCCTGTGAGCAGGAGAACTAGAAAAACCAGTGGTGCAGCGAAATCTGTGTCCAAGGACCCCAAACCAGGGTCTCCAGCATCAAGGAGAGGGGAGGATGGATGCAAGCTCAAGAAGAAAGCCAGAATTCTTCCTTCTCTTCTGTGTATTCCAGCTGTCAGATGAGGCCCACCTACACTGGTGAGGGTGGGGTTTTCTTTATTCCCTGAACTGATTCAAATGCTAATCTCTTCTGGAAACACCCCCACAGACACACCCAAATAATGCTTTTCTAGCTCTCCAGGCAACCCTTATTTCAGTGGAGTTGACACATAAAATTAGCTGTCACAGCCATCAACCTAACAGCCAAACGGTTAGGACTCAATTAGGAAAAGTGTGCGGGGCTGAGACGTTGAATGGGGTGTGTTGGGGGTGGGGAAGGGTTGCGGGAGAGGTGGCTTCATTCACAGGAATGGAGGGATCACACCGAACAAGGGGTGGAGTAAGGAAAGGGTGAGAGAAATAGGTCACTCCTGCTGCCTTGACTTCCGTGTCTCTTTCTCTGCCTTGAGTTCTAGCGATATTTCTTCCTGTCATTCCCCACTGCAGCTTTAAGCTGTTAGAGATCCAGTACCCTAGTCATCATTGAATCACCTATCACAGTGCAGTGACACAGCTGATTAGTATGTATGTTTGGTATCAAGTGATGGAAGTGTTTTAAAGGCCCATGATATTGGCTACCAGGAGATCACTGATGACTCTGGGAGAGTATTTTTCCATGATACATTGGGACAGATGCAAAACTAGAAAGGGACTTGAGACAGAGGGCCAAGGAAACCAAATTGGTAACACAAACTGCACTTTGGACTGCCTCAGTTTCTCCTTACCCATCCTCTCTTTCCTCACCCATACTTTGAAGGAGGTATTACTGGTAATTTTTTAAATTATTCTTGAAAGAAGGGACTGAGATACTTAGTCACTTGGGAGAGGCAAGTCAGAAGAGGCAAGTCAGAATATTTGCTGATTTGTTTTATTTATTCCCCTTGTGTAGAAGCAACCATTCCACAAGGTCATAAGGAGCACTGTATTGTGTGGATCCTAGCTCAGCCCAGGAAGAGCTGTGTGGATCCCAGCTCAGCTCAGCTCAGGAAGGACACTGTGTAGGACTGTAGGAAAAGCCTGGAATTTGAAATCAGATTAACCCGGGGTCAATACAGAGTGCCATTATTTGCTTACCTAATAGTTCTATCAACTTCCCAAGTTTCAGTATCTCTGAATCATCAGCAGCATGGGCATAATAACATCCACCCTTCAGTCTGTGCAGTTGACCTGTGTAGGTGGTGAAGAGTGAAGCTTGCAGGGGTCCTACATCAACGCAGCCAAGTGGCTAGTAAGTGATGAAGATGGGATTCCAATCTGCCCGGTTCATTTTGATGCTTTTGTACTTTCTAAGGTGCTCTAGAAAGGAGCACCTTAGCATGGATGGTTGTCAGATACCTTCGATTCTTCTTCGGAATGAAGTAAGGCATAAATAGGCCTAGATCAAGAGTATGCCAATTCCCTTTCCTTACCCCTTCTCCTTCTGGGACCTGAGATGATTCTTTTATTATCACTGATGTTTCTTGTCTGCAAAAGAGTGGAAACTATATGGCCTACTGCACAGGTGAATTGTGAAGGTCAAAAGGGTTCATGTCAGCAAAAGTACCCGTCAGAGTCCACACAGCAAGGTGCTAGCTGAATGGAAGCTAAGACTGTGGTCACTTTGGAGTTCAGGCTCCAAGCTTTGCTGATAATGACAGCGACTGTCGTAGTGGTGGAAGTAGTTGTAGTAACATTTGTAGAATACTAAGCAGTTTCACGTGCCAGAAAAGAACTCATTTAAATCATCTCATTTAAATTCGTAACAACCTCCTAAACAGATGTCATTATTTATTCTTATCTTGCAGATAAAGATAGTGAGGTGTAAAGGAAGAGGATAAGTAGCTTGAAAGTCACCAGCTAGTAAGTGGTAAAACAGGGATAGCAGACAGCTCAGGGTACAGCTCAGGGTGTTAGTGAAGTTTCTACCTCCAGCAGATGAAGCCCAGGATTTGGTCATAGTTTATGCCCTCTGTAGGGCCTTCTGAGCCAAACAGATAGTAGAAAGGCACCTTGCTGGATGCGTCAGGGCTGCTGAGTAGGCAAACCCAGTGTGTCCCCCTGGCTCCAACTCCAGGAGGTGACCGTGGCTAGCAAGGCCTCTGCAAGCAGCTGGAAGACAGGGAAGAACAGGACACCAAAGTCAGTATCCTGTTCCCTTTATGAGACCCTGCCAGCCTTGCCGAGCCGCATGGGTTGTAGACAGACGGGGACCAAAGCCTGGAGAGACTCGCACCTAGAACCAGAGAGGAAAGAAGCAGAGCAAAGAACCTCGCCAAGAGGGACCACAGCCCTCTCATCACTGTGCTCTGAGAGTGAGGCTGCCTTGGAAGCCACTGTCCAGGAAGCTTCGCTGGGATGTGGCCTCTGAATCACTCAGTCGAGGCTCATGGGCACAATTGTGAGCTTCCCCTAACCCATGGCCCTGATCCCATTCTCTGCTGTCCTTGTCTTCTGTCCTAGCAATAGGATTATCCTACTCTGTGTGTGTGTGTGTGTGTCTGTCTGTCTGTCTATGTGTGTGTGTGTGTGTGCCCTCGCGCATTCCCACTCTGAAGAGACTTAAGAGACGAAGGTCCCACTGCCTGTACAGATTGGGAATTTAGCACCAGGACTGTCTGCTCACTCTCCCCTGAGGCTGCTCTGGAGTCCTCTCCCCCAGATTGTTGGCAAAGCTGCTGAGCTTCTGATTCAGTGACATTTTACAGGATCACTGTGTTCTTTCCTCAGAGCCATTTGAGATAGAACTGGGAACAGGAGGCCCACTGTCTCAGAGGATTGCATCAAGAACTCTGCTCCCAAGCAGCTAAAGACTGCAGGGTCTTGGAGTGGTAGGGGGAGGAGGGAAGGAGTCAACACTCCTGGTGTTCCAGGCCTGGTATTCAATATTTTCACATATTGTCTTTACATTAATCTCTGTAGTCATGATAGAAAGTGCCCAAAAATAT
This sequence comes from Hydrochoerus hydrochaeris, assembly GCA_004027455.1. Taxonomy (NCBI): domain Eukaryota; kingdom Metazoa; phylum Chordata; class Mammalia; order Rodentia; family Hydrochaeridae; genus Hydrochoerus; species Hydrochoerus hydrochaeris. The sequence goes on along the minus strand of PVLA01001625.1, from coordinate 176,174 downwards.
CCCTGTCTAAAAGTAGAGGAAATTGAGGCCAAGATACATAAAAGTGACTCGCCTAACATTTCAGTGAATAAGTGGCCAGAAAGATCTTTAACACCAGTATTATCTAATTCTACCTGACAACTCTTCCTTCACGTCACACAGTCGAGACTTGTCACAAATCCGAATTTCTGAGAAACATCACTGATTTATAAAGCAGGCTCCAACGGTGTGAGTGTAGAGGGGAAAACCTGTGTGCAGTGGGTCACGGAACTCCTCCTCCTTCACACTCTAAATCCACGGTTTGTCAGAAATTCTCATGGAAAGGCAGACAGATGCCAGGCTGAACTGACCTCTTCCCTGCATATGCCCACACCTCATACATCCACACATTCTATCTCTCTGTCTCTGTTTCTGTCTCTATCTCTCTCTTAGGTCATTTAGTTCACATTTCTAATATGTGAATTGAAGTTGCCGTTCCTAAAGTCAATACCTTTCTAGTCTGTGCTTGGAGATTCATAAACTGTAAGGACCTTTACTGAGGGAGAAATTGTTACAAGAGTTAATGCAATGAGATGTGATCCCAGTGTTGCATAGGCTCACAGTGTAAGCATCCAGGATTGTGTGGCGGTCATGGTTAGGGTGAACATGGTGTGGTGCTGGTAAAAGTCACCATGGCAGTAGCGGCAGTGATGATGGTTGTGCTGGTGGTGGGGGTGGTGACAGAAATGACAATAACAGCTTTAGTAGGGGAGATGTTGATGGTCACACAGAAGGTGGAAGTGATTTTGGAGGGAATATTTCACTCTGTAGGATTTACTGTAAGTTGGCTTATTCAAAATAAGTGAAAAAAATCAAACTTGCATGTGTAAACATTGTACTGTCTCCCTAGTGTAAAAAACTGAAAGAGTAAATAAGATCCAAAAGGTACAATAGATATTGTGAAAGGGAAACTGTTCAGAAGGAAAGAACAACTGGGATGGGGGAAAGGAGGGAAGAAGGAAGGGGGCGTCAGGGGTTATGATAGCTAACATAATCACACTGTTCATTCTGTTAGTTCATTGAAAGGAATAGTGCTTATATTGCTTGATCAATTTTACCTGCCTATATCTGAAAATCTGAGCAACTATTTTGAAGACAACAATATGCAATATAATAACTGTTGTCAGTTTCCCATCATCTTGTTTTGAAATCCTGTATCTTTTTTTATTTTTTTAAAGTGCCTAAAGGGAAAGCCCCATGCAGGGGGTCAGTTCTTTCCAGGATGTCAAACAATTGCCCATTCTGCCTGTATTAGTTAGGATTCTCTAGAAATCAATCAAAAACGGCAAAATCTATAGCAAATATGTGTATAACTATGTGAGGGATGTACTAGGGGAGCTTAACAGGCTCAGAGGTGGGAGGGCCCACGATGGCCAGCCGTGGATGCTCAGAGCAGGAACATCCAGCATCTGCTCAGCCCAAGGAGACGCCGGCTGCGGAACGTTGTGGATCAGGCCAAGCTTGGAGGCCTGGAAACTCACAGCAGGGTCACGGGTGCAAATGTGACTTGAAAGGCTGAAGAAGAAATCAGAGCCTTGGAGTCTTGGAGATTGATGTCCAAAAGCCAGGGCAGCAAAGGACTGACCCTTTCAGAAAGACTGGAACTCTTGGAAACTGGGACACAGCTTTAGTCTTTTCCTACAAGCCTATCTTAGCACCCCCATCTGGGGCAGGTCTTCCCTACTCAGTTTTCTGGTCTCTTTGTCAATCATCCACACACACAGCCAGATCCTTGCTTTACTAGTCTGCTGAGTACTTCTTAATTCATTCAACTAGACATTTTATAATTAATAGTTAGACTGTCCCACGGTGGCTCATCCCAGGAAGAAGAATGAGTAACTCCATAGCTCTTTCCTGGCCTTTTCCAGGTAAGGACACTGCTAGGCTGAAATCTTGCCTGACATGGTCAGTGTCTTGCATTCCAAAGTGGCCAGTTCACTGAGCCCTGGTAGGCTTTTCTAAGCTTTTATAGAAATGCTTATGATGGAAACATATTCAGGTCCATATGCTGGGACACATTTTTTTCTGACAAGCACATACACACACATCTCTTACACTCCAGCAAGCCTACACACACACATACACACATAAATACACAGAGTTTCTGCAGAAGCCTGTAGAGAGGATGAGTGTGGTTTGTGTGCCACAGGTCCACCTCCATCATTCTGACCCAGGGTGGTCATACAGTGTTAGCAGCTTTGTCACTGACTCAGTCCCTGAGACACCACCAGGCAAGACAAGCGATGTGTTGTTTGCCTCTCTGGAGAGAGAGCACGCCAGATGAAGAGTCACAAAATGTGGGCTCCATGCAGCTACGGATGACCTGTCCTTGACTGCAACCAGGTTTGACAGGGCCTTCTCACCTGTCAGAAATGATAGGAGAGCTGATGGAAGAAACCTCCATTCTGTGTTGTCTGCAGGAAATACTGGCCGTGCAGCTATGTGTAAGGCTGGCTTGGTAGGTTTGGCCTAAAATGACTCCTGCTGTTTGCTATGCAAATAATAAATGTAAAACAATAACCCTTCCCCACAAAAGCATACTGGGTTCAGACTCCAAGCACCTCTCGATCCATCACCCTAAATACTCCCAGCAGTATCATCCAAATCATAGACTCCCTAAAGTGTCTCCCTTTGATAGCATTCCTCGTTTCCTCCTTTACAGGAGTAATAATTTCTAAGCCAAGAAGTTGAAAACGCATATGATGTCATTCCTCTGTGGTTGCTCAGTTTTGGGAGATACTTAGAAAATGTGTGATTGGTAAAGAAAATGAGGGCTGGATGATGTAGATGTAGAAGTGCTTCCATTTTCTCATGGTCACATTCACTTCTGTGCAGGGAAAGAGCCCAAAGCTTTGGTGGACACTGGGAGCAGAGGGTCCCATCTAGCACCATCAGCCCACATGTCAGCTTCCAAAGTTAAAGGCTGTGAGGATGGTCACGATGTCCTCACCTGCACAAATGTGCAGAGACACCCACATATGTTGCTGCCTGGCAGTCCTTTGGAGACTGACTTTAAGGTCTTCTTTTATACCCTAGTTGCCTTAATGAGCATGGGGTTTGCTGGTACAGCTACAATCCTTTGGATTTCTGGACAGTGATTTGAAGATTAGTCCTATATAATACCAAGCCAGTTGTAGGTACAAAGCTTAGGCCCAGTGTGCAGTTACCAACAATATGCCTGTCACTCTGCTTGGATCCCAGCCTATACAAAATGAGAGGCTCTCAAATTCTAGCCAACTATGGAAACAGAGCCACCATGAAGGAAATTGCTGTTTTCCTTGCTAAAATAATGCCCAGATTCTGTAGCAGATTCTTTCTAGAAATTCTGATTTTATTCAGGCTTCCACCCCATTGCCAAGTTAAGCCATTCCGCTGGCATCTGTTGTGGATCTAGGTGTGGGAATGTGGAGAGTGTTTCATTTAGACTAAGGAATCGCAGCCCATGCTCGAGGAAGCACTGTACTTCTTGATTTGCAGATAACACATGGAGCCTTGGTGGCTACTGCCCATCATCCCAAAGCCAAGAAGAGAATCAGTTCAAAGACTGAGCTTCTATGAAGGGAAGTGAGTAGGACAGGAGAGATAACCTCTTCATTTGATGCTATCAATAATATGCAGATTGCATCATGCCTGGGAGCTGATCTACCCCAGACCTCCAGTTATGCTAGGTGATGCAACCCTTTCTTCCTGCAGTCGGGTTGATTTGACATCTTCCATTCTTTACAGCCAAGAGGTTTCCAAGTGAGATGCTCTCCAAGGCTGGCCGAGGAGGAAGACTCATGTGGAGTGTGGCAGAAACAACATAGCCCAATTTGCCAGAGATTCCCCTTCCATGGTGACCCCAGCAGTCACAACTCTCTTTTGTGCCTTGACTACAGTCCTCTTAAAAGCTCTGCTGGAGAGCTGCAGGCATGCTGGGAAATGTAAATAACTCTTTGCTCAGTGTTCAGGGATCGCAATCGGAAAAAATAAGCCTGCTAATGAATTCACAAGCAGGCAATCTGCTTCTCAGTATACAGCTTGGTCTTCAGATCGTGGCTCTGGTTTTCATTCAGCCTTTCTGGAGTGGGCTCCAGCTAGCATCTGAGGATCACGCCTTAGAAATCCATATTCTTAAAGATGTCATCTGAGGCTGAGAGAGAGAAAGGGAATCCTCTCTTTCATTTTCCCAGCTTCCGGTCTCCCGTCCTGTCCTCACAATGACTGACTAGGAAAGGCCATGTTCCCAACTACGAGAAGAGGCCCTCCTTTGGGCCACAATAGCCATAATGAATACTTGTTGAATAATGGATGAGAGGGAAACTCAGCACAATGATGCCAGAACTGACTCAAGAGCCAAAAATAGGCCACCAGGGGGGTGGGCCTCTGTAGCCCATGCTAAGTGCGAGACAAAAGAGGTGACACTGCACATGCCTTCCGTTCCCTTCCTGGCAGCGGAGTGTGGCTGGAGCAGAAGACTGGGCCCACTGCCTCGGCATTGCCCCGTTTCTGGCACTGGCTTGTTGTGTGAATGTAAGGGACTTTCTTAGTTCTTTGGGTCTCAGTTTCTTTTTATGCAAGTCGACTACATTCATTATAGGATGACTGAGAAATGGACTCCTCTGCCTGGCACATTAGTTAGCAGCATCCCGGCGCATGACAGTTAGTTTCAGTTATCTGGAACCATTTGGTCAGTTTCTTGCTGTTTTCCAGGATCTGCTTCAGAGACTCCTAACTGTGTCTTTATAGCTCATTGTTCTGTTGATCTCTCATGTCCTCCTCAGGTTTGGCACTCAGTGGATTCTGTCCCAAATTCTAAACATCCTGATATCATCCTGACATCCGCAGGAGGCCTGCGGCCCTTCCAGGTCCAAGATACTTTCTGTCTAGATGTGATTCCCAACCAAGTCCCTTTGGAAACACTGGAAAGGTTCATGGCTATCAGTTGAGCCTTCACCATCTCAATGATATGACTGCACTAAATGAGAAACCATGCCAGTTTGGGGATGGAAGCAAGGCTTGGCACTGCCAGCAGAGTAAACAGTTTGTTCTCTCTTAATAAGGCCCATCTGCCTGGGGTAGGGCAGCCCTAACAGTCTCCTGGGGTTACAGCAGCCAGAGGCCTGGGTTTTGTCATTGATCTTGACAAATAGAAGGAGCTGGAAACTGGCATGGTAAGTTAAAAACAATCCTTGCCTGATAAGCTTGTGTTCAGAAAGCTTTGCCATTTCATGTCAGTTGAACCAGTGTTTTCATTTGCCGTTTCACGTCAATTGAACCAGTATTTTCATTTGCCGTTTCACGTCAATTGAACCAGTATTTTCATTTGCCATTTCACGTCAATTGAACCAGTATTTTCATTTGCCGTTTCACGTCAATTGAACCAGTATTTTCAGGGCTTCTGCCTTGAACCATTCATGGAAGAGGCTCTGGGATTACAAAGAGAAGTAAAATGAACTTCACAGCCTGAGGAAAGAGTTAAGGGTATGGGCAGATAGGGGCAGAACAGGGTAATAGGATCGGTTCTAAGATAGATGCATCATCAGGGCACTCAGCACGGGTCTGTTCTCCTGGGAGTAGGAGGTTTGTAAAGTCTTTGCAGAGGAAATAACCCAGATATCAATTCCTCAAAGATTTATCAACTATCAACTGGTACTAATTTCTGCGCTAGAAGATTTCACAGGCATTATTTATGCTTTACGAAATCCCTGTGTAACAGATTTTACTAACCTCGCTCATGATTTTTAAAGAAGATCGAAGTTTCCCAGAGGTCACACAGCTAATTTGTGATGTCAAAGCTTTGGTAGAATTATAACACACAGTCTGGCCACCCAAAGAATGGAAACCCTAGCTTTGGGGGGTCTGCTTTACCCATGCACACATATTTTGATCATACAGGAAAATTCATGTAAGTGACACTTACAACAGAGAGGCTAAGGTGAACCTCCTCTCAAGTTCTTCCTTCCTTCCTCATTAGGGTGGTCAGTTTTGGAGGCCTCGAACTCAGTTAAGAAAAAAAGGAAAAAGATTCTTTGCCTCCAGAAGCCACTGTGCCTCTCTCTAACATCACCTTGGCCTTGAAATTGACAAAGAACACACAGGCGGAATAGGGTAGGCTAGGAAGGGAAAAATAATAGGAGCAAGGGAGAGAGGGAGGAAGAGGAAGGAAGGACAGGTGGTGAGGGCAGAAGCGAGACTTACTCGAATGGGGAGGATGGGCTTTGAAGAATGAAAAGCAGATTGTCTGGAGATAAGGGAGGGAGAGCAGGAAGTCACACAGCCTCAGAAGGAGCTAAAGAGGGGATACAGAGCTACTTTCCCTCAAGGTGGGTTCCACACAGTCAGTCTTTGTTATTTCTGCCTTGATCCTTAAGCATTGATTTATGGGGAAAGAGGCTCAGCAAATTTAAGATCGCAAAACCTCAGGCTCTCTACCAGTTAATGAGAGAAGCAGAGACTGACCAGTGTGATCTCCAGGGACCTTCCCAGCTCTGACATTCCAGGCCTGTGGAGCTGGCCCCTCTTTCCTGCATTTGATTGGACGGTAAGGAGGCTAAGGCCTGGGAACTTGAGCCAACTCTGCAGGCGCATGAGCAGAAGTGGCAGATCTAAGACAGAATCAATATACTGTCTTGGGGCTATAATTACCAGACATGCTATTTAAGGAAGGCTATCTTGGTCCTACATTCATTCACATAGTTTTCCTAAAATTCTCTTGTCACCATATTTCCTTTTTTGAAAAAATATTTAGCTTTAACTGAGCAATTGCTCAGAGACAGAAGAGGTCACTGTAGCATGCTGACCCTTAGTTAAGGGACTAATAACTCTCCAAGGCATCAGGTCCACATCTGTGGAATCTATAAAGCTTACTTTATTTGGAAAAAGGATCCTTGCAGATATGACTCAGTTAATCCAGGAAGTGAGTTTATCCTGGATTATCCAGGTGGGCTCTGAATATAATCACATAGAGGCGAGATAGAGAGGAAGATTTAACACACAAAGAACAAGGCCTTGGAGATGCTGGCCTTGAACACTGGAGCAAATGATGTAGCCCCAAGACAAGGAGTGTTAGCAGCCGCAAGAAACAGAGAGGCGTAGAAAAGATTCTTCCTGGGGGTTTCTGTGGTAGTGTGATCCTGTGACATACTGATTTCTGCATCACAATGCTGATTTTTCCTTTGGCCCTCCACAATTGCAAGGAATTAATTTCCATCTTTTTTTTCTTTTTTCTTTTTTGAGACAGGGTCTCACTATGCAGTTCAGGCTGGTCTTGAACTCACTTTGTAGCACAGGCTGGTCTCGAACTTTCGACGATCCTCCTGCCTCAGCCTCCCAAGTGCTGGGATTACAGGCATGTGCCACCACACCCAGCTTCCATCATTTTTAAGGACTAAGTTTGTTGTAATCTGTTACGGCAACCATAGGAAACTAGCATAACCGCTCTCATCCTGCCCCCAATACCTGCATATTTTGCACACATACCTTCCACTCTAAGTACAACTCTGGCCCACACTTTCCCTCGGAGTCAGTGGAAACCATCTCAGCTTTCTGAATATTGTGTAATAAAAAGGCTGTGGACTTAGAGAAGGTCTAGTTTATTATTCATTTGTGGTGAGCAAGAGGTCTTAACTTCTCCAAGCTGGCTTTTTCATCTGGAAAATGGTAATAGTCACCCAGGACTAGTGTACGGCTGTCATATTACTACTACGTGATGTAATGGACTCAGAGGCATCTGTCATCTTTAAAACTGTGTGTGTGTCAGGAACCAGTCATTGTTTTTCATTAACTTGTGCTTCCTGGACACAATCCTGGGCAGATCCTCCTTGATATCAGCACTCAATCTTTAGGAGATGCTGTTAAGAGAAACTTGTGCAAGTTCCAACCTCCTCCCATGTTTGCTTTCTCTACTTCTGTGCGATAGGAAGCAGTGTGAGACAGTGTGAGAGATCTAAAGGGAAGTTTATGCTGTAGACTCTTGCCAGCCTCCTAAAACCAGAGTCACTGATGTGCATTATCTGCAGACTTGGAAAAGATCAGAAAAATCCTCTCAGCACCAACAAGCTGGAAGGGCTTGGCAAAGCCTGTTAACTTGTGGTCAGTGTCCTGTTTGTCTTGTGTTTCTAATGCCTAGCGTGGAGGATCCAGTAAGTTGAATCCTCCATTGTTACTATGAAGGAATGGACAGATACCTGAACTGATTAATTAATTAAAAGGAATGGGCCATAAACATCCATATCACGTCTAAATCACAGCCTTCTCGTATCTTCCAGTATTATCTCTGATTCTGTGACTTGGGCTTTAGTCCCAGTTTTCCTGTCTTGAGTGATCTCCCTGTATCTCTTTTTTGAGCTTGGCTGAGACAAATATTTGCAAATATCTACCATGAGCATATCTAATACAGACAAGTGGTCTTGGTGATCTTCCCATGAATCTACTGTTCACCTGTAATCACTCTCCATCTCTATGGATTTCCAACCTTTTACTCCACCGGGCTTATAGGTGCAGCAGAAAGCCCTAATCATCAGAAGACAGGATCTGTATTCTGTTAGAAAGTCCATCTGCATCACACGACTGGCAGCTCTGAAAGAATTAGGGTTTTCCAACTTCTGTTTACCAAATCTCACTTTTTCTTTCACTCAGGCTGTTGGAATCCCAGCTTGATTCCCTTAGATTCCATCTATGATACAGTTGGGAAGGGCAGGATAAAAACCTTTCTGTAAATGGAATTTTTGAGACTTTTTGTTTTGCTTTTATTGTTAAAGTATGCAATATATGTTCATTTCATAGAGCTTCAAAAGCACATAAAAACATAGTCTTATTTAAAAAAATGTCATTATAATTCAACCATCCCAGCTGTTGACATGTTGGTATATTTCCTTCAAGTTATTTTTCTATAATTTTCCTGTAATCGATATTGGTATATATTTAATTCAAATTTTGTTCTCTAAACTTAATAACATAAACCACTTCTCATAATATCAAAATTCTCCACAGATACCACTTTCAGTGACTGCATGAAATGACTCAATCTAACACTGGTAACAATTTACAAGTGTAATCCACACGTGGGCTTTTCCTTACTCCTCTAGATCTTTCCTATTTTGTTTCCTGTACAATCCATTTGGAGAACTTGGCATTTCTTTCAGTTCTCTAAGAGGAACAAGCCCATCCTAAGCAACAATGAGCAATGTGGGCTCTTACTGAAGATTTCACAGGGAAAGCACTCAGGGAAAGTTTTATAACCATATCTCAGAACCACCACTGGTTTGTATGAAATCAGAAGGTCCTGTGTGGCTGGAATATTGACAGGAGATGTTTGTTTCTTTGTTCTTTTTTCTGTCTTCTTAGATTTCTCCATTTCCATCATGCTTTTAAGCTACCCTTCTGGAGCTCCTCACTTCACTGACTTATACTCAGCCTGGGACTAAGGAGAATCTCTGGCCACCCACATAAACCTGCCTTCCATAAAGGGCAGTTAGTGACAACATTTGATCCTTGAATGGGCCTTTGGGGAAAAAAATCCATCTCTCTGTTCCACTGACTCCATTCATCATCTCAGAGTGTTTCCTCAGACATAGGAGATGTTTTCTTAAGAGTAAATGACTTTCCCAATTTCATTAAAGTGCTGTATAATGAGATCTCCTTGATTTGCTTTTCACCAGGTCAATTCTTTTTTATTAGGTCTGAATTGGGGCAGGGAAAAAAAAAAACCTGTTTTAAGAAGCAAATGGAAATCCATTCATACAAAATGGGAACTGTATGTGAGAATTCCATAAATATCTGGAAAATGCTCATATCCATAAACTGTAATTATAGGGTCATTGATTAGGGGGGAAGAGATACCAGCAATAATGTAAAGTAATTCCTGTTCATAGGTACATGGCATAAGGGGGATTTTGACAGGGAAGGCAACCACCACGGGAGTATATTTTGTCCTCTAGGAAGCCCCCACCCCATGACTATAAACCTGCTGGTGTAGGTCAGGATCCCACTTTGCAAAGATCCTACCTACAGCACTGGGTTTAGGGGTGCTTATTTCTGGAAAGCCATGGAAAATTGGTATGTGTGCAAAGAAAAGACATAGCACTCATTTTGGGGATCATGAGAGAAGCTGGAAGTAGAGGGGAAGGGCTCCCATGAGCCCTAGGAGAAGAAGGTGGGAGGTACTGCCAACAAGCAGGGAAAAGGGCTTGGCCTAGAGAATCTTGAGGGGCTCCAATCATGGGTGAGGCAGGGCCCCCATGGGAGAAACAACACTCTGGGGCAGGAAGTAAAAGCAGTTTGCTTGGTCTGGAGATAAGTGAATTCATGTCACCATGCAGCTCTTATAGGATTGTAAATCAGCAGATCAAACAGACGGTTAGAAATGACTGAGCTGAAAGAGACTGCTGGGAAGATCTCTTTGTGGGCAGCTGGGCTCTGAGTGTGGGAGGGGACTCACCAAGTGAATGAGAAGTCTTATGTAGGGGGCAGCTGTGGCACCCCGTTTTCAGAATCTGCTGCTCCCTAGAGCCTGGAGCCTCTTGACATCTGTTGGTGATTAGTTCCAGGACACCCTTTACACCCACACTCAGGGATGCTTAAGTTTCATGTAAAACAGCCCAGTATTTGCATGCAACCTGCACACATCCTCTTGTATACTTTCAATCATTTTTGGGCAGCTTCAAATAACCAACATAAGTGATATGTAAAATGTCATTAAACAATGCCTAGCCTTATTATATGTAACACACCCTGATATTTCTATTTTATCCTATTTCATCTTTTAAAATGCTGGTCACAACTTGCAGTATAACAGTCATTACATTTATTGCTTAGAAAATAATAACAGGTTAGCCATGTACATAGTCTGTACATAGTTGTTGTTATGGTTTGAGTCTGGATGTCCCCCCAAAGGCTCATGCAGACATGAGGTGAGCTTCTACAGTTTGTGGATGACTCATGGTCCAATGCTGGGATGATGGGTGTGAGTGCTACACCCAAATGAGTGTGGCCTACATACAATATAAGGGACAGAAAGGGTCTTCTCTCCATGCTCTTCCCTTTTTCTTCTTGTTAGTTTTGCTGTTTTCCACCACCATGAACTGTTGCTGTCTGCCTTGAAGTCAGCTGATTGTGGGCTGAAACCTCCACAAACTATCAGTTAAATAAACCTTCTCTTCCTTAATTTTGGGTGTTGGGTATTTTATTTCAGCAATGAGAGAAAACTAATCAAGACAGTTGGTATAGATGTACCACATTTCTTTATATTTTTGATCTGTGGCTGTTTAATCCCCATATACAGACTCCTTGCATACCAAAAACCAACTATTTTTCACTGCGCCTTGTCATACACACTGCCAAATGTCCTCACCATTACTCAGCCTCCCAGAGTGAGGGTAGCAAGGGTTTCAGACTCAACACATGCACACAAACAGAAGCAAAACAAACAAAAAGCAAGGTGCCCAATTAAATTTGAATTTCAGATAACAGATAACATTTTAGCATAAGTATGTTCCACATATGACATAGCAACCCAAAAATGACAGCAAATCTAGTGACTGCCTGTTTCCCATCAACAGTTCAAAAAGAAGTTAGAGTTATAGAGAATCTAATTGTTGGAGAATGTGTGTGTGTAAAAGAGAGAGAGAGAGAGATGGAGACAATAGCATTGTCACTAGTGGCTGTCACTTCAGAGCTTTCAAGAAGATAAAAATGATTTGTATCAAACTTAGTTCCACTATAAACAGAAAATGAATCAGTCACTTACATGAATTGTCCATCATTTCTGACACTGCCATCTTTTCACTTCTTGAATATCTTTTGTACTTATGTCATCAGAACTGTGTTATTGAGAGGTTGAGCATCCTCTCCAGCCTCCCCTAACCATGGAATCACACTGATATGTTGCAAAATCTCTGATGTTTGCCTGTATCCAGTCCAGGGTGGGGCAGCTTGATTCATTTACCTGTCTCTTTCCCTGTCATCGGGAACTAATCCTGAGACTATTGAAAACTTTCCCCAAAGTTCTCTCCACCCCACGTTTCATCTCTCACTATGTCAGTTTCTCAGTTTTATTGATGGGAATTTGATCAAAAACACCTTATCTATATTAATACTTCTTAAAAGGAAATGATTAGCAAAGTGAAGTTTCTAGTGGATCTGAATAGCATGAGTTCAGACCTTACCTTATTGTGTCCTGGGATAATTTTAAAATATGTACTGGTGGAGCCTCCTCCTCTTCCTCCCTCTACCCAGGTTTTACTGTGTCCATGCCCCAATCAGAGTTACCCTCTAACTCTTCTGCTGACTGCTACTCTCTGAAGCACTATACATTTCCAGGTAGCCCTACATCTTGGCTCACATCTATTTTCTGACCTTTTAACAGTGGGTATGTCTTTTATGAAAGACTCCATCCTTCAATTGTCCTTTTTCAGTTTTTCTGCAACCAGAGAGCCTTTAGACAAGCAGATGGGTTCCCCCATGGCTAACCTGTTTTGACTTCATGCACCATTCCTGCTCTCTGAATTGTGACTAGACATTAATAGTCAGAAATACTGTTCTGGTTCCCTGTGGTAGATCTTGTGTTTGCTTTCTCATCTTGTGGTAGTGGGTGTCTGCTGCTTTGGTTTGCCCAATGTTCTTTCCCTTCTGCTTCTGGCGATAATAAGTTCCTCTTCCCTGGGAGCTGCTCCCCACCTCCCTCTCCCTTCTCTCCTGTCTCTGTTAGGATGGCAATTGCGACATCTCACACTCTGGTCATGGGGTAGGATGTTTCATCCTGTCTCCCTGTTACAGAGATGTGCACTCAGGGAGAACATGTGTAGCAATCTGGGTCACTGTCTTCCTTGGAGTACCTGTGAGTCATCAGTGGGGTGACATAGACCCAAACTGTGAGCAGCAATGCTCCCCTTTCCTCCTGCTCTTTGGAGAACCCTGTCCTTAAAGAGAAAAGAATGGAAACGGAGAGGGAGAGACAGAGATGTGGTGATATCCCTCATCTAGTTAATCCTGACACTATCCCATGCCTGGATATCTGGTTTTATTTATTTATTTGTTTATTTTTTGGCTGATGTTGGGGTTTGACTGTGTTCCTCCACCCCAAAAAGCATATGTTTGAAACACGCATTTGATCCACAATGTAACAGCATCCAGTAGGAGGTGCTAAGGTATGGAGGGCCCCACCCAGACGAATGCATTAAAGCCTGTCATAAAAGGGCTGGAGGCTGTGAGTTTGATCTCTTCCCCTGCATCTTGGGATGCACCATGGGATGATGCAGAAAGAAAGCCCACCTCCAGATCACAGAGGGAGGGAGAAAATCTCTGGGTTAATAATTACCCAGTCTGCTGATCTGCTGTAGTAGCACAGAACAGACCAAGACCTTGAATTTACCATTTGCAACTCAAGTGTCCTGACTCTCACCACTCTCTGCAGATTTCACTGATGCTGAGCATCCTCTTCTGCAATTTGCAGTATAACTCCTGACAAGTAGGCTGAGCATCCCCATGTAACACACACAAAGGCATCAAGGCTGAAACAGAACACATTGAGCAAAGCACTCTGCTGGAATCGAAACACAAATGTTTTGGCTCTAAAGTCAGTAGACCATTACAAATTTCAAAAAAAATTGTGATTCACAGGAATAAATTTTTATATTATGATGTAGTACTCACATACTTTATTGACATAAGCCACATGCAACTGTAAGTATTTGACTGTTTGACCTAAAATATGGCAATTTCATATAGTTCAATCAATCTCTCTGCATCCTAGAAACAAAGATGTCATGAAATCATACTTAGCCTTAGTATGTATAATGCAATCTGATGTTTCAGTTCCATTCTAATTCATCTTTTAAAATGCTGGTGACAGCCTCTAAACTGATTTCACGGCACACTAATAAGATTTGACCTGTTGACTCAAAAGTCATGACCTACATGAAACCATCCCGGTAACTGAGCTGCTCTGCGGTTCTTATCCTCTTCCCTTGAATTTCACTTTAAATCTCCACATAGTGAACATTCAGACCCAGGATCCTTCTCCGTCAGCATTTCAGCCAGAGCTTGTCTGCTATAAGCCCTGGAACTTGGGTACTTTTGAGAGGTATCTATAAGGTTTGCCTCCTGGGTCCTATCTGGAGCATGGAACATGAGCTCACTGCCAAGACAGCTCCAGTGAAACTCCGGTGCGGGCATTGTATCTGCAATAATAAAATTGGTAATTTATAACAAACATTCTAGTAGCAGACCTGCCACCTTTAGCCCAAAGTGAGATCCAGATTTCTCCAAGCATGACTGGTTAACTTGTGGACAGTTCATGGAGCAGCTCATTTGTTGTGAAATTTACTTGCCCGGGGCCTTTTGATTTTGGCTGGGGAAGAGGGAAGATCTGTGATGAAGGCCTGGATGCAGACAGAGAGGGAATGAACAAGACAGATGGACATCTGCACCCTGCTTGGCTGGGGGATTGGAGTTCGGGCCCTAGGGAGGAAGGGTTACAAGAGCTGTGCTTACAGAGCCCTTGGTTAGCACCTGAGGGGCAGTTCGTGGCATGGGGTGGGGGTGGAGGAGAGGATGTGGCACTGCCTTGGCACTGTGGAATTTCTTGGCCACTGGAGGCATGTCCACAGGTGCAACCCCTGAAGAACAGATGCAGGAGCTGTGTTGTAAAGTCAGATTATGTGAGTGCCTCTGGGATGGGGGGTCCACAGAGGTGTGAGGAGTAGTAAACAGGCCCTTTGCAAGCACCCAAACTCATGTTGAGCAGCAAGGGTAGCAGCCAGTGAAATAAAACAAGTAGCTCTTAATGGTATCTCACTGGCTGGTAGGTCTAGGAAAATTCAGGATACATTAAGTAGTTGCATGCAGAATATCTTCTTTGGAGCTTGTATATGTTTTGCACAGCTCACAACAATTCTACCAGGTGGACAAGCAAGATCTTGTGTCTACAAGATCTCTGTTTTTCAGTAAGTGAAGGTTGTGGAAGGAGTGTGGTGGGCTTTCAATAGCATGGCCAAAGTTCTATGGCCAGAAAAGAGCAAAGCCAGGATTCAGACCCAACTTCTCAGTTTGTTTTTCTTCTTCCCACCGTTTGGGTTGTTCCTATGGCAACCATACTAAACTGCCCAAACACAGTGGTAAGCAGGAGGCAAAGCAAACCAGGGTGAGGAAACGTAGGCACCAACCTCCCCAGCCCTCTCCGGCCCGTAGTGCTGCTTGGTTGCAGGCAGTGAGTCGTCACACAGAACCTTCTCGCGTTGACACTCCTTGGGAGTGCCTTGTGATCCTTCTTTAGACAGGACTGCAAAAGTACTTGTAGGTACTTCCCCTGGGGGTGGCAGGATGGCTTGACGGGAGGCTGCTGCAGAGAGATGCTGTAGCTGTCCTGCCCTTCTGTAGGGCCACACACGACCTAATGATCAACCTTTACAGATTGCACATGCCGTAGTAAGCAAAGCCCAGATCAGGACCAGAGATCCTGTTTCCAAACCCAGACAGCTTTTGACCATAGCATATTGCTTGAGGATTCATTCTGCCCACTTGGGATGGGAAGAACATGGGCAGGTGGGAAACAAAGCAGTGATAATCACGAATAGAATTCCTGCAGAATAGAATAGAATCACCTGCCCCTACCCTAAGCCTGGCACACAGCAGACACACATTGGCAGGGCTGAACTTGCTGCTAAAATGTTGTCTGGGGGTGAATTAGCACCTGAGAGCTTTCTCAGCACCCCGGTCACCCTGGTCAGCTCATGGGACCTCCTCATATTTGAGTAGCTAAAGTGTTTCTATCTGGCCCACAGATATCAGGGTCTTATCTTAGGGCTCTGCTTATTCCCCCCACAAGCCCCCATGCCCACTGATCTCTGCCCAAGCTGCACCTATTGTTATATACTTAGTCTTCATTTCTGGCTGACCTAATGAAAGCTGTGGCATGGAGACCCTTGGAAGCTGAACACTTCCTGAAATATTTGGTTAGCTTCTGGCAGAAGGAAACCTTGGCTTTCATGATGATGTGTCTTCCCAGAGGGAGGGGAAGTGACAACTGGTAAAGGACTGCTCAAGGATCCCTCCTGATACCCAAAGGACGTTTGTCTGCAAAAGTGCCTACATGGTGAGATTCTGCAGGTGAGCCTGAGTGTCTTGCAGATTCTCATCATGAGTCAGAGTTACTCTGGAGTAGTGGGTTCATTGTTGATGGACTGAAGGACATGGTACTGAGTGGGCAGAGCTCAGGGTGGACTGTGCCTGAAGCATGCTGGCTTTTGCAATATGACATTGCTTCTGCGGAACCCTGAGCTCTGCCCACTTTTCTGGCTGTGGGGTCTCCTGTGGCTGCCACCTCTCAGCACTTCTCAGGATACTGAAGATACTGAGTCTGCACTCAGAACTTCTGGAACCAGATTCCCTTCCTTCCCCTTCTACTGAGATATAATTGTAGTATCTATAATTTAATGAACTACTCTAATATGCTAGTCACAGTGCTGGGTGGTGAACATATCTTATCTCATTTCTTCCTTACCATAATTTTATTATGTCTATTTTATAGATAAGCAAACCGAAGTTTGGAGACATTTAACAGTTATCCATATTAGCCCAATCAGTAAGTAAGAAAGCCAGTGATCACATTCAAGCCCATCAGACTTAAAATCCCATGATGAGTCCCTTTCAGCCCAGTGCTTGATAGTCTAGGTGCTCAGGTACCAGCATACCTCCAAGGACCTTACCTGGGCCATCTGTAACCTTTGTGGCCTCACCCTGTGCCATATTGGCCCCCATACTCTGCAGAGACTTTTCTGTTCCTTCAATGCACCAGCTGGTTCTGGCCCTGTGGTTTCACCTTGTGACCAGGAACTTAGAGACCTTACAAGTTCTGGTGGTATAAATCCACAATCTGGTGACAGGACACAGACATACAGATTGATAATTATAATGCAGTCTATAAAATTCAAGAACAGAGCTTTCTAAAGACATAACAAATCTAGAGAAATGAACTAACTCTGTATGGGATGTGCGATGGGGCACGTGTATGTGTGGTGTGCACAGTGCCTGTGTGCATGTGTGCATGTGTGCACAGGGAGAGGAGAGTCAAGAAGGACCTAAACAGGGGTGCTAAGCTGTCTTAAAAGACAAGATAAGATGGGTAGGAGAGAAGTTTTAACACATTCCAGGCAGAGGAGACTGCTTTGGTCTGGATAAATGTATCCCAAAGCCCACATGCTGAAAGCTGAGATGTACTTGGAGGTGGTGGAACCTTTAGGAATACAGAGCCAGTAGAAGTATGTTAGGTCATTTGTCCTGCCCTTGGAGCAGATATTGGGACTCAGGCTTTCCTCTTTGTCTCTCCTCATTTCCTGGTTGCCATAAGGTGAGCAGTTTCCTCTGCCACATGACCCTGCTTCAATACAGCCGGAAAGGTAACAGGGCCAGGCAACTATGAACTGGAACCTGTGAAATTGTGAGCTAGGATAAATCTTTTATGTTAGTTTATCTCAGGTATTTTGTTACAGTAACAGAAAACTGACTAATACAGAGAAAGGAGAAAAAGCCTAAAGAGGAGAAGTAGTGAAGAATCTGCACCATGGCAGTCCTGGAATGGAAAGGAGAAGTAGAAGCTGGAGCTGGAGAACCAGTCAAGAGTCACACCGTAGAGGAACTTAGGGTTAAGGAGACTAAATAATTCACTGTTCAAACCAGGATAATTTGACAGTGAGAGGATCTCAAGACAACAGGATTAAGCTGGGATAGTCTGAAGGCGCTGGGATGTGAGGCCACACTAAGGAACTTGAACTTCAGACATGACAAAGTTTCAATAGGAAGGTGGCAAAAGTAGATTTACCTTTTTATAGGGTAATTTGGACACCAATGTGGAAGACAATTGAAGAGATAAACTGGACAAGGTAGAGGAAGGAAGCTCATTTAGGAGGCTCTTACAATAGCATAAGAGAGTTGGAATAGGATGGAGGCAATGGTAGTGATGGTAGGAAAAAAGAGAAGGGAATTTATCAAGATATAAAGATATATTGAGGAGTTAAGATCTTTATTTATGATTGGAAGAAAGAAAAGGAAGAGGGAAAGATGCACAACTTTCACTGAAGCTCCTAATTAGGGAACTGGGTAGATGGCAGTACTATCCACAATAATTTATAATAGACTTTCCAAATGGAATGTGTACCAAGACCCCCAGTGGACACCTGAAGCCACAGATAATAATAAACTCTATATAAATTTTCCCTATTAAGTACAGAATTTTCTATTTTTTACTTTAAAGAAGTGCTTTATGGCTTCTCTTTGGTATATCTAAATTACCATCATCATTACCCTTGCACTTTGGGGGCCATTATTAAGTAAAATAAAAATCACTGAAACTCAAGTGCTGCAATATTGAGACAATCTACTTGCTGAGAAGGTTACTAAGTGACTAATGGGCAAATAGTGCACATAGTGTGGTTATGCTGAGCAAAAGAATGATTCATGTCCTGAGTGGGAAGGAGTCCGATTGCTAGAAATGATATCCCACTGCTCAGAATAATATACAATGTAAGATTTATGAATTATTTCTGAAAATTTTCATTTAATTTTTTGGACCTCAGTAGGCCATAAGTAAGTGAAACAATGGCAAGTGAAAAAACAAATTGGAGGAAACTATTGTACTGAGTTTAGCTTTGGGCAAGTTGCATTTGGAAAGCCTGAGAGATAGGTGGGGGTATATCCAAAAGACCATTATGAGTTTGAATCATGAAAAAATGACTGGAAACTTGCCTGAACTTAGTCAGCATATAGAAGAATGCCAAGAGGGTAAACAAGAAAATAAAACAAAAAACCAAAAATCCTCTCACAGAGAGTATGATTAATGAGAAAAATGATGGATATATTAGTTAAGTGTTCCATCGCTGTAACAAAATACCTGATTCAGGCTACTTATGAAGTAATGAGAGTTCTGTTTTGGCTCATGTTTCTGGAGGCTCATATCCAAGATAGCCCCATTGGTTCATTCCTTTGTTGAGAGTGGCACATCATAGTGAGAGCATCTGCTGGGGGAAGTGCTCACATCTTGAGCTAGATCTTTTGAGGCATATTCCTAAATGACTTAAAGCCCTCCCTCTAGGCTCCACTTTTTAAAGGGCCTCTGGGTCTTTCAACACTATGATTTCAAGAACCAAATGTCCTTAGGGGACACTATCCACATTCAAACCCTAGCAGTGAGTTAATATTTTTTTCTTATTCTTCTCTTGGCAATTTTCTTTCACAAAATAAACTTTACTTCAATAATAAGAAATTTAATTAACACTAGTAACTTGTGAAAATTAATGAGCTTATGATTTTCTCTCACAAAACGCTACCTCATGTTCTCCCCATTCTTAATTACTTATTATTTTCCACAAACTTGATTTATTTCTGTTAGTTGTGCATGCTGTGGTTTGGTGCCTGTGGTTTACAGAAGTCAGTGTTTTTGTTCACCCAATTACCCCTGGAGATTGACAATAATGACTGGGTCTCAGGAATGAAGCTGGGGTGAGAATTCTGATTTTTGTGCCTTCCATTTACTTACTGCTTTCATTTTATTTTTGAATCTGGAACTATTCACATAGCTTGTAAATTTAAAATGCATAAATGTATGTAACAGAAAGTCTGCTTACCACCCGTGGCCCGCATCTGCTTGTTTCTCTTGCCTGCTCCAGGTAAATGGTCATCAATTTCTAATATAGCCTTCTGAACTTAGCTATGTGTTGTAGTCAATGGTTTAAGGGAATAAAATTAATACAGGGCACATGATCTACAGGATTATTTTATAATATTCACCTAAAAAAGTCAAATGCAGAAGAGTGCAAGAGATCTTAGCAATCCAAAGAATCTGGCCGAGGCCCTGGATCCCATGGCAAGGTCCTGCCTGAGCCCAGCTGGAGGCCTAGAGCCCATGACAATGTCTCATGCAAGCCTGCATTGAGGATCTGCATTGGGAAGGCCCAAAGGTCAGTGGTGGAAGCTAGAAAGTCTACACTGGTGGGGTGAAGGAGCTGTGCCAGCAGGCTGGGGACTCTGCACTGAAGCCAGGAAGTGATGCTCAAGGCGAAGACCAGAGCTCTCCCCAAAGAGCACCACAGTCATCCCCAGTGACAGTGCAACAGAGCTCCTCCTCCAACAAGAACAGCTGCCAATTGAATTCTGGCCAAGACTGAATTGTATCAGGAAAACTGACTGCAACAAACTTTTCCTGGAAAATCGACAGCATGCAATCTCCCCCTCCTGTTCCCTTTTATGTCATTTTGGCAACAATTCTCAGAAGGGTCTTCCATACCCAGAACCATGCTGATTCAATTCAGCTGGTCATTCCCACTCAAGCTGACCATTAATTTGACACATTATGAGTACAAATGCAAACATATTACCCATTTTCTTTTTCCTCCTCATTTTTACACAGAATATTTTATAGTATACTTAACAGTCTGACCTTCTTGCTTTCACCTAACATATCTTGAATATTTTTCCATATCAGAACCTAGATGCTTAGAACCACAATTTATTTAACTAGTCCTCTACTGGAGGACCTTTGAGTTACTTGCATATATTTGCCATTACAAATATCAATGCCATAAATAACCTTGCAATGTGTTATTTTACATTGTATAAATATGTCCATAAGGTACATCTCTAGATACGGAATTGCTGACCTCAATATTTAATTTTAGTGCACACTGTAGAAGTGTTTATCCCAGCTTCCATTCCTATGGTCAATATGTGAGTCATTTTTTTTCTCCCCACTTTACCTAGAATTTAATATCAAGCCAATTATATGAAAAATGGTATATACTGGTAGTGTTAATTTGCATTTCTCTTAGTTTGATTAAAGTTAAACTTACATTTGCTTGTTCCTTTATGCAAACTATTTTTATAACTGCTGTAGTTATAGTGTCCATAACTGTGACAAATATATTTAAATTTGTTTAAAAGTTGCCTAGTCTATGGTATTTTGTTATAATTGTCCAAACATATCAAGACACTAATATTTATTTATTTTCTACTGAAGTTTTGGTTCTTTACTGACTTACAGTACTATTTTAGACCTTTTTAAAGGATGACTGGAAAATAAACAAAGGTTGTTGTCTTCTATGAAAAAAGCAAAATGTGGGGGAGTATCATATGTATTAGTGATTATCATACATATTAGTAACATATTACCACTTATTAAGAAAGATTTGAATGCATTAGATTGAACTAAAATTGTCCATATTTAAGTATTTTGTCTTATGAAAATGGGTAATAACATATGGTTCAATTCACTTTAGTAATAGTCCTGAATTTGAATTATTAGTATGATTTCATGATGCATTTTATCACATTAAAAGCCTGTATTTCCTTGTCCACTCGAAAAGACTAAAATCAATGATTAACCAGGAGCAACAAGCATCCCCAAATTCTATTTCTCATGGAAAGGAGCCAAGGCTTTTAGAGAAATGACTGATTTGAAGTCTTTGGAAATGTACGAGATAAGCTTAGAGGTAGCTGATCCTGCAAAGAACAAGGACACTCATTACTAAAGACTCTGGAGTGATACCAAAAGGGCTCAGGAGCCAAACTTAAAAAACACCTGTGAACAAAAGATGAAACCAATTTGAGCATAGGTGGATAGTGAGCAATTTGGAGCCCCAGGAGAGCAAGTGTACAGTTCAGTTCAAGAGTGTTCAGTCTAGGGCCCAAGAACTAGGGGAACCAATGGTGTAGATCTTAGTTGAAAGGAGGAAAAAGCAAATGTCCCAGTTCAAGCAGTCAGGCAAAAAGCAAAAAGGGAGAATTCGTCCTTACTCTGCCTCCTTATTCCATGCAGGCCTTTGGTAGTTGGGATGAGCCCCAGCCATAGAAGAGAGGGCAGTCTGGAGGGTCCACTGACTCACATGCTAACCTCAGCCAGAAACTCCCTCATCGACACAACCAGAAATAGAGTCAGTCTGCTCACCCCATGCCTCACTCAGACTGACATGAATGAGCCACTCCAAACCATAGCATCTGTCACTGTCGGGGAAGCCAGCATAACACAGCGGTTAAGCATTTGAGCTTGAGGTCAAGTGGAGACAAAGGTGGAGTGCACATCTTCCCCAGTTATGTGGCTGTGAGCAAGATATTTACCCTCTCTGGACCTAAGTTTCTTAGCTACTTTCCCCACTGTGGTAGATAGTTTCAAGAAAAATTTGTTTCCCTGTCTCTGGAAACTGGGCCCTTTCCCTGTCTTATTTAGTCAGAAGCAAATAACGGTCTCCCACAGCCAAATCCAGCCTCCTCTTAAGGACTCTATGAGCTTATTTCTGCATGGTGGTCCACATAGGTATTGAAGTACCTGTCTCCTTGTCGTTTCTGAAAATGGTGACTGTCTCTGGGTGGTGTTGTTGGAATGATTCCTTCTCACTCTTCACAATGCATGTGAAGTATTTTTGCACTCATCAAAGAAAGTCACTTCCATTTGAGAAAAGAAAAATAAACCGTCCACGTATGCCAAGAAACATCCTCTCTGGCCCAACACGCAGCATTTCTAGCTGTTGTCTCTCCCACCTGATGGGAAAGAGTTGATCCTCAGAAATCTGTCATTCCAACAGCCTCTAATTAGAAATTGGGAACCTGAACTTTATCATTCCTGGTGGCTCTTTCTGGGAGTGAAGCTGCCAGTGAAGTCCTTCCACTGTCCATTTTATTGAAACCTTGCATTGTGCCCAGTTGCCCCCAACACTGAATGTCATTTTTTCATCTCAGCTCTTCTGGGTTTGGCCCCTGGTAGATTTCAATCCCATCTGTTTATGATTTTTGTTTTCCCCAGTTTTCACAATGTTTCATCTCAAAACCACACTAGCTGCTTCTTCTAATTCGATTAAAAGTGCACATGGCTTTCTGGGTTTGTATTTAGGAACAAGGATTCCAGATCAGGCAACATTTTATGTGATTTTAGTTCTCAGTTAATAAGGATTCTGAGGCCAGCAGATAATGAATGATTCTCCATAACAACATGTGACTGGGATAGAAACTCATTAATGTGCTGAAGTTTTTCTGTTCTAATGTGTCTGAAGCCCCGAGGGGGCAGAAATGTGGTCCTGGTTGCCAACTACTGTGTGCAGTTGAAAAGATGCTGAGCTGCTAGAGAGCCTGAGTGTGGAGCCAGAACAGAGGTCAGGCTTTCACCAACTAACTGCTCTCCATAAAAACAGTGAGAAGGACCAGAAACCTTTGCTGTACGCCAGGGGATTACTCTGTGAAAAAGCACAAGGTTGGCTGCCCCCCAAGACACAAGGTTCCCAAATAGAGCCTGAGTCCGGAGGGAGAGGAGATCCAGCTAAAAATAGCTGTGACGTCTGCACGCTGATTTTCTTCCTTTTTTTTTTCTTTTCCTAGTGAGTTCACCTAAAATAGTCTGGCAATAGATTTTTTACCCTTTAAGTGGAAAAAGAAAACCATCAGAGAGGTCAAGAGCTGAAGTTAAGCCCCTAAGAAGTTTGAAGTTTCTGCCCAAACAGACAGTTTCCTTCTGGAATGGTGGCCACGCCCACTCCTGGATGCCTCCCTGAAGGGATGGACTGAGGCTGAGGGTTTTCAGGAAACAGCACAGGGTCCCTTGGGCCTAAGAACATAAATAGGAAGTGACCAGAGGCTAGACAGGCACCCAGGGCATTGGACAATGGGCTGGCTTCCCGCTTGAGCGAAGGTCCCAGACTCGGCTCCAGCTCTGAGCCTGGCATTTCGAGAAACTGCAGGACGTTGGAAGCTTTGGGAAAGCAGCATCAGACTCTCTTAATCAGTTAGCAACCTTAGCAAGTCCAAGTGAGGAATGACACTAGCAGGCAGGCAGAGTTCACTTGCAGTTGGTGTGGGGTAAGGCAGAGGCACCCAGGGGCAATCAGTCTCTCTGTTCTCACCTCTTACAGAGGATAAATAATTGCTCCCTCCTTATTTCCTGTCATGGTTTCTATCTAGATGTCCCCCAGGAGCCTCATGTGCTCACAGGTGGAGCTTTTGAAAGGTAAATGAATTGCAGGGGGCTGGGGGTATGTGTAGGGGTGCTACAGCTATAGGCCATGTTAGGAGGTGCAGCCTGGTTGGGTGAGGTGGCTTAGCTGGAGGGTGACCTGCTTGGATGTGTGACCTGGTTGGGTGTGTCTCCCACCTTGCTTCTTCCTTTGCTTTCTACTTCCTGGCTGCCAGGACCTGAGGAGCTTTCCTCCACTCAGGGCCTTCCACCCTGCCTCTAACCATGCAAGCACTGAAGCTACTGAAATGCCAGCCCAAATAAACTTCTCTTTTAGAGTTGCTAAGACACCTCCCCTCCCTGCCTCTGAATGCCTGCAGTCCTGACTCAAACTCCTGGCAGTCCCCTGGACTCCCCACTAAGACAGGGCCACCACCCTACTGAAGGACAAATCCTGAACCAGGCTCAGAGTAGGAGGAAAAGGAGCCAATGTTGCTCCCTTGAACTGAAACGGTCACAGCAGCAGCTTGAGTCTGGGTCACTGTGCATCTACCCTAATCAATCTGTGTCATTATAATCCCTCCAATGTGATGCTGTGTATTTTGTAAAGTATCGCTGCACTTTTATTTCCTTAAGAACAGCAAAGGGCAGTGACACGCTTGGAGCAGATGCTGTTGTATGTATTTTACAATGGAATAAACTGAGACTTACAAAAGCTGGGTGACAGTTGGAAAAGTTTAGAAAGGTCAAATCCAGGTCCCTGGCTCTCATGACCTTGCAAGAGTTTTGAGACTGAGGGACCCCATAAAGATATTGTCAATACAGACAGTGAGAAGAGGTATGGATGATATCTGGATACTCTGTCCCACTGCCCGCATTCAGGTCACTCTCCAGCATGTGAAGAACTTAGAACTTCTCCCCCTTTACTGATTCTGAAGATGTCATGGGTGTGCACTGCTCACATGGTGGTGAGGATCAAATCTGATGGCATACATTAGGTACAATGCCAGAGGTAGAATAAGCACTGAGTGGTTTTAGCTATTTTATTACTATTGTTTTTGTAATGTTCATGGTCCAGACCCTGGTGTCAATCTAACAGTCTCAGAAGGTTGGTTTTACCAAAGTTCTAAGAATGGACTCAGCCCCAGGACTGATACTTAAAGTTAGAAGAGAGGTGTGTGGTCATCCCTGCAGAGTGGAGACTGTGTTCTGTGTGACAAATGCTCCCCTCCCTTAGACAGGTGGACCGAAAGGCCTTGTGAGCATGACAGTTGAGCAGGCACTGTGTGTCAGGGTCTAAAGATGAATGACAGAAGGCTAAGTTTCCCTTGGCAGTAACTCTACTGATTCCTGCCACGTGTCACTCACATACTTAGACAGTCATTTATTAAAAAAAATTTTTTTTTGAGTTCTTACTATGTGCCAGGTACAGCTCTGGCACAAGAGGATGGCAGGAAATGAGACGGGCTCTTGCCCTGTGGAACCTACTTTGAGCTGCCTCTATGGCGGATCCTTCCCAAACCCCTGTCAGTGGTGTTGGGAATGGCACGGTCGGCACTTGCCCCACTTGGCCTCTTACTCACTTTGCCTCTGCCCAGCAGCCCTCCTGCTGTGACACAGGCTTCCGGCATACACGAGTGCAGTGTTTCCCTGAGGATGAAGTGCAGGTGCCCACACATCTCCCTGGATGCTGGCAGGGCCACCTTGTTCCGTTCTAGCCCCAGGAGGACAATCCCTGCAGTCCGGCGTGCTCCCTGCTCCCCGTGCTGTGCTTCCTCTGCCTGTGTCTCCCTGCTGTGTCCCTCCCCAGTCCTCTCATCTCCACATCCCCACCCCCACCTTTCTTTTCCTAACACCCTCATACTGGGCCTCAGCTTCCCCTGTGCTCCATTTTATCCCTACCTCCCAAATCCTGAGTCTGGGAATCTCAGTCCCAGCCGGAGTCTGACCTTGGCTGTCCTGCACCTCCCCCTGGTGCCCCCCCTCCTAGTCTCCAGGGCTCCTTCTCCCTGGCCCTCATCTGTCTTGCTCCACCATTTCCCATCAAGCCTTGCTGCCCCGTAAGAGCCGTACTCGCCTCACCCATTCTCCATCCTCTGCCCATTGCAGGCTGCCCTGTCCTAGGTCTGCGTGACTCCTGACCTCTCACTCTTGGACGTCACTTTTTTTTCTAGGCCCAGAGTCCCTTCCTAATTTCCATTCATGTATTTCCCTCTTTCCACAAGAGTTTCCTCTTGCATATTTCACATTTTTTTTTAAAAGTAGATGTGCGTGGGTGGCAATTTAAAAGGAAATATTAAGTGAATAATGGGAGGGAGGAAAGGCAGATATGTCAAGGATCGAGGAGAAGGGATGAATTTGGAAGCTTGAGAAAGTGGCAGTGGATGCACACAGTTAAGTACCAGTCATGACTGCCAGTCCCGAGTGCTGGGCTCTCTCTTGAGGTGGATTTTCCTACTCCTTACCAGGTCATTTATTGTGAGTTGGTTTTAGGGTGACCCCTCAGGGAACCCTCTTTTTTGCTTATCTGCTAAACCAGTCTGCAGTACCTTCTCCCTTCATAGAGATAGTTTCTCCTTAAGAATGGATTTTATTTCCAAAGGTAGCTTGTAATTAAACTGGAGTTTATTTTCCCACAGAAACACTTAAATACACAGTAATTAACTTCTAGACCAGCACATAGAATATTATTCATGAAATAGTTGCTGATGATCTGAATGACAGTGTAGAGCCCCTGGTCCTCATAAATGCGTCCTGTGGGAGCTGATGCCCACCCCAGGTTTGTGGCTAGCATGCAGAGAACTTGGGCTCTACCTAAGAGCACTAGAGAAGCGTTTGTCAGGGTCTCATCTGAGTGTGAGTCACTGGTCTCGAGACCATGGGGGAGGCTGTTTAAGGTGCACTGGTCTGGAGCCCACATGCCATCTGAGCAGTTAGAGCTGGTGGAGAGGACTCAAGCATCTGTCGTAGCATAAGATCCTCAGATAACTTTAATGCATCCTAGAATTTGAAGGCCCCTGAGTACTGAGTGGTGGGCATGGAAGTGGCCCTAGGCTATGTTTGGCAAAGGCCCCTAAACCACCCACGAGCCGAGTGTTTGTAAATGCACCAATTCGATCCACTTATAAGCACCACTGCTTTTCCTCTTTCCACAGGTATCGTGCCCGCTGCCTTTGTAATTCTTCCCCCTTCAGAATTGGGATCCCATGGAACTTAGTTCACTCTGACGTGTGAATGGGCAATGCGTGTGTAGTATCCGATGGAGTCAATGGACATGTAAATTAACCACTATGAAGTACGTGAGTGAAGGAAAGCCGCGGAGAAGGCTGTCTTAGTTGAAGTAATATCAGCCCAAGTAAATAGATACATGTAGCTGCTTTAACATAATAAAAGTTTATTTCTGTCTGGCATAACAGTTCAAGGTGGTACTGCTTGCATGAGGCTATGGAGTCTCTTCTACATGACCCTCTGTGACCCACACTGCCCTGGGAGCTGCCAGCTTCAACATGGAGCCCTGTGGTGCTCTGGGAAGAGTCCTCCAGCCAGTGGGTATGAAAAGGGTTCAGATGGGAAGTATTCATGAGCTCCTTCTGGATGTGACCTTTGTCACTCCTCATAACTGAAGATTGCATCCATAGGACCAACCAAACCACAAGGGAGGCTGGGAAATGTTCAGCTGAGTGCGTAGGTAAAAGAGGGAGAACTTGGTAAGCACCTGTTTGCCCCCTTCCCACAGAGGTGTTAGTTCAATGTTGGGGAAGAAATCTGAGAAGGCTTCTTGAAGGAGGCAGCACTACCACAAGCCAGTCTGACATGCTGGTTTTGAAGAGCAGCTTTCCAGTGGGACAGAGCTGGGGTTTGTTATCTGTAGTACTGTGAATAAGTTACTGAACATTTTGGAGCCTTATGGTCCTTATCTATAAAACGGGTATCAAGAAGACTACCGGCATGATAAGGTTGTTGTGGGATGTAATTGATGTAATGAGGTAAACGAAGTCACATAGACACTCTGGCTCATAGCAGGTGCTCAGTAAATGTTAAGTAGATGTGAATTCAAGATAAGGGATGAAGAAGACAGG
Organism: Hydrochoerus hydrochaeris; assembly: GCA_004027455.1. NCBI lineage: Eukaryota > Metazoa > Chordata > Mammalia > Rodentia > Hydrochaeridae > Hydrochoerus > Hydrochoerus hydrochaeris. Next base: position 148,172 of record PVLA01001625.1, on the reverse strand, counting down.
GAAAAAATGAGTTCTCGGTAAAGCACATAGCAAGGATCAAATCATCAACACCCAGAGGGGCAAAAAGGCTAGAAAGAGTGAGACAGGGGAGAGTTGAGAAGAGGAAGCCCAGCAGGTAGGACCAGGCCTGGGATGGGGTGGAGCAAGGACCATGCAACTGAGCTGATACCACAGGTGTTCTGCTCCTGGCCAGCGTCCATCAGCCAGTGCCCACATTTTTCTGGGCCCAGGAGGGTTGAGGGAGTTGTATGGTGCAACTGTGAGGCTCCTGGCCTCTGGGACAGCCCTCAGACCATGTGGCATTGGTGTAGCGGGGAACCAAGAGGCTGGACAGTGAGTGTCTCTGCAGGGACTGCTGAGCCTGAAGCCCAGGGAGGTCTCCCACAATTCTTTGCTTTGCCGAAGAGTCTCACCTTGAAGGTGAGGTTTGCACAGTGAGCAGAGAGCCCCAACAGAACAGAGCATGGGCTATTGCCATCCATCAAGTCTCCAAGGTCAGATTGAATTTAATTTTAAAGAAAAGAAACCTGACTCTCCCAATGTAGTAGACAAAGCTTCATACTCTGCACATAAGTACAGAAAATTGTCAGTTGCATTTATGAACCATGTCTCTCATTTCCTATACCCTGATGGTTCCTATGTCCTATACCCTGATTTCCTATATCCTGGCACCTTGAAGACTAGAAGTACTACCATCTAAGATTAGTTCCTAGCAACAGCAAATGACCCGTCCAAGCTCATGCCTTGCAAATGTAGTCCAGCTTGTCCCCAGCACATCCTCACACTCTGAATTACCATCCACCCATCCTAATGGTCCAAAGCTAGGCATCAGATGACCAGAGACATCCCTACGCCCCAGGGCCCTGACCTTATTGACACCAATCCCATCACAGGCCCTCACTGGTTCTGTCTCCTGGAAACCATGAGAAACACTGTTGGCCACAGTTCTCTGTCCTCCGTCTCCTAAATGTCCGGATAGTCTCCATTTTCCCCACCACAGGGCCCAGTATGCCCTTCTTTTTGGGAAATGTTTGTACCAAACTCTCCTTTTAATGACAATTTTCTTCTGGTCTGTTTGCCTTGTACCTCAACATTTCTAAAACACTATCTTTTAAAACAGTACTATTTATTGTTTATCCTGTGTTAGGCAGGAGAACAACTGATTTAGATACAACCTCTCCCTGAATCCTCACAACCATGCCATGAGGAAGACTTTCCAGATTCCTGTTTCATAGATGAAGAAATTTAGGCTTAGGGAAGATAGTTGCCTGCGAGGGACACAAGGCGCAGCTGATTCCTGCTCACTATGCTCTGTCACCATGTGTTGAGTGCCTACTAGATGTCACCATATGGCACAGGACAGAAGCTGCCAAGGGCCATCCCTAGGGACTCAGGGTCCCCAGGGAAATCCCTTCCCCAATTCCTGCCCTTGGAGAAGGCCGGGGCTGCCTCTGTGCTTTTGACCTTGCTTCCGTTGGAGCCATACAAATAGATCCTGGGAAAATCTTTTCTGGCGACTTATGTCTCAGTGCAAATCAGGAATTACAAATAAAGGACATTTATTTATCCATGAATTCGGGTCATCTAGCAGAGTCCCCAGCAATATTTTGCAGAGTGTATAGCACCCTACAGACATTTGGAAAGTGCTAGCATTGAGACGGGTGGATATGGTCACCAAGCTGGGGGACATTATCCTCAGGGAGAAGAACCAGCGCTGTGGGTAAGAGACTTATCCCAGTGACTGCGACAGCACTAGCTGAGAACACACACGTGTGACATTACATTTCTCTGGAAATGCAACTCCAAATCCACTTTCTTCAGGAGGATTGCCAAGCAGGGTCCAGAACAGGACAAGTTGTACCTTCACTGGAGGGAGACTGGGAAGCCAGACGGTGAGAAAGTCATAGTTAATCCACCAAGCGGGGCTGCGGGGAGCTTGCGGCCAACAGGCCTGGATAGAGAAAGAAAGCCCCAGCTTGGCTTGCTGGCTTGCTCGAGGTGTGAGCCCTGGGAAGGACTAAGCAGGCAGCAGGAACTCTTCTAGTTCATTTGCAAGCCTTTGGCTATTTTTAGCTCACTGATCCTCTGGGGTCCTTTTCCCATTCTGGCTTAGAGGTGAAAGCTGGGAAAGCTTCAGAATTCTCTTCATAGAGCAGGTATTCTTCTCCTGCACCGTGTGTCTCTTGGGGCCGGAAATAAGAGAAGCTGTCAGGGGAAAGAGGGAACTGAAAAGAGAAAGGAAATAAGCCGAGAGACAGCGAAGCCCCTGCACCAGTGGCCAAATTGGGTCAGAGAGAGCAGCCCTTTCTTTGAACGCGAGTCAGGAACTGGGAATCTCGGTCTCAGCAGGGCCAGCTGGTTGCCTGGTGGGCAGCTTCTTGGCCAGGGACCAGTGGGGTGCTGCACCTGCTGCCACTGCAGTTAACTAGGCGGATGGCCACCATGATGCCCTCTGGGCATCGTTTTCCCTGTGCCCCGTGGCCTGCTCGTGTCTTATAATGGACCTCTCCCAAAAGCAGCGACAGAAAAGATATAGAGTCTCAAATTAAGGTGGCTTCTCGCCATCTCTTACTGAAAGAGGAGTCTAAATGGAGGAAGAGCTGCAGACCCTGACCAGAGAGACATCGCCTGTGGACCCGGGAGTTGTGGCTGTATTTCAGATGATCCCCGCCCTGTTCCTGACTGGCATAGATAACCAGAAATGGGCTCACTTTGCTTATTGCCTTTGTAGCCCTACAAGTAAAGGAACATAGGGTCGGTCTTCCCCCTGCAAGTGTAGGCTGATTAAAACGCTTTGTAAAATTGCCTCGTTCCAACGATTTCTAAGCCAAAGGGCAAGTCGTGGTACTAACTCAATACTGGCTGAGTTGATTTATGTTACTAAGAAGTTGTGAATAAATTACATTTTTGTATTTTTGTAAACAGAACCATCTTTTCAGTGTCCTGGACAGTCTTGGGGCTCTGCTAGCGGATCGGGCAGAGATACCTCCTCTTAGCAGACCGCTCAGCGGCATCCAGTGGGATTGTGTGTGGCATTTGTCACGAAACAAGTGTGATGGCTTGAACCTCATGGTCACCTGTCCTGCCTCCTCCATCACGGGCTGCGCCTTGCCAGTTTCCTCTGCTGTCTTCCCCCACCTCTTCCAGACCTTGATGTAATAAAGGCACCTGTGGCCTTGCCTTGGTGCTCCGAACTTCATTTCTTGTAACCTAGATGCCTATCCCTGCACTCTGATGCCTCCTACATTACCAACTCTAGCCCGAGCTCTCCCTGTGCCAGACACCCCCACCTGCATGACTAATGGGTACTTCAGCATAAAGGAGCAAAACTGAAATATTTCTCCTTCAGAACTCACCTCTCCTCTCGTGTTCCCCATCTAAGTGGCATTGTGCATCCAGTTGCTAAAGCTGGAACCAGAAATCATCTTGCTTTTTCTCTTTGCTTCATCCTTCCTGTTCAATTCGTTCATAATCTCATTGGTGCTAATCTAGTACGTAATCAATCTATAATCACTCCACAGGGACCCTGCTGCACTGATGTTGCACTAGGGTCCTCTCTCATGGGTCTATCTCAGCTGCCTCCTTCCTCGCTCCCTGCTGCCACTCTTGCCTTCTCAGTCCCTGCTTCTTAGGAGAGAGAAATCCTCTTAAGATGTAAGTCAGCACCCAGTAGGAGAAGTCCAGGTTGCTCATCTAGGTCTTCAAGACTCTAAATCAAGGATTGACCTGCCTGCTTTTGTAAATAAAATTTTATCGGAACACCGCACACCCATTTATGCACGTGTTACCTCGGCCGAACAGCAGGAGCGGTTACAGCAGAGGCTGTGTGACCCACAAACCTAACCTACTTACTTCCGGCCCTTTAGAATAATTGTCTGCCATCCCCAGCTCCTAAGTGCCATCCCCAGCTCTTGCCTGCTCTCCAGCCGTGTCTCTGGTTTCCCTGTCTCACCACAGTGTGCCAGTCACACGGCCAGCTTCCTCTTCCTTGGCTGTGCCGAGCATAGTCCAGCATTTGTGGTCTTTGCACTTACAGTTCTTTCTTGTTTTGTACCCACCCCCTCAGATCTACCCAAAGCTGCTTCCTCTTTAGGTCTCAGCATGGCCCCTCCAGCTACTGAGTCTCCCTCCTGATTATACTCTCAGCAGTACCTACTACCAGGGAGAAAGCATGCGGAAGCCTTTATCTGTCTCATCCATGACTACAACTGCAAGCAGGAAAGAATGGGTTCATTACTTTCCCTTCTAAAGTGCATGGACATTGACAGATTGACTTAGTCACCCCTAGGTACCCAAGACCTAGCTCTGTGCCTGGCACTTGGAAGACACTCCAAACACTTTTGTCGCCTAATGGGATTGTCACAAAGCAAATAATTCTAGATGGTTATTTTGGGTCTATTATGGTTACCTCTGTGACACAATACCAGGTATCAACTACTTAAAGGAGGAAAAGGTTTTTTGGCTCATATTTTAGTCCATAGCCAGCGGCCCCAAGGTAGTGGAAGAGTGTGGTAGGAGAAGATGTGCAGGAAGCAGAGAGGGAGGAGAAGAGCCAGGGCGGGGGAGCTGCCCTTCTAGGCCATGCCCTCGTGACCCACCTCTTCTGAACAGACCCCACCTGCTAACATCAGGTCAGCTGTAACTGCCCCCTTCCTGCCCTGTTATACAATCACCATCCAAAAGCCCCACCTGTGAGCACATAGACTCTTACAACCAGCACGAGGCGAGGTTGCTCCCTCCTTTCACAAGTGAGGAAGGGGACAGGGAATTGCTAAATGACTCATTCTGGGTCATATTGCTAAAACTTACGGAGCCATCACTTTAACCCGGGCCGTGTGACTGCCAGTCCCTGAGTTGCAGGCAAGCACCTCTTCAAAGCTGTTCCCCAATAATCAACACGTTAGAATGCGTGGCTGGATTAGCTTGGAGCCCTAGCAGGGGAGATTCAGCTACCTCTGCATCATTCACTGAAGGCCCGGGGTGTACCCATTATCTTCAGATTCCTTTTAAACCAAAGAGTCAAAAAAGCAGCTTGGAGAAACTGTACACTTCTCCCCATCCTGACCTTCAGCCATTAGTTACTAAGTTTCAGATGTAGAAAGATTATCTGTTCTTAAGAGTTTCTTGTCAAATGCATGTGGCCCTGGGAGAGGTAACATGTATCGGGGATACGCTGACAGCTGTCTGAGTGTGGGACTTAGGAGGGGGACCCCAACAGAGTAGAAAGGAGAGATGTTGGACTGGAGGCGACCCTCAGGCATTTGGTCCTTCCCCCACCAGGCAGAACACCTAGTGATGGTGAGGGATGTCTTCCCAAGATTGGGCAAATAAGGGTAAGGCTTTACCATGGTATGTGCATGATCCATTTTTCTGTATATGTAGGAAGGTTAGAAGGCCACATACCTATTAACAGTGCATAAGCCTGATTTTGCTATATCTGATGGAATGGACAACTATTGTGAAGATAACAAGATATACAATGATGATCATTGTTGTTTTCCTATTATCCTGCTTTGAGTTCTGTACCAATTTTACTGCTTTGTTTTGATTGGCTTTGTTCTGTTTTGTTGGGTTTTATTATCTTTAAAATAAAAAAAATTAAAAAATGCAGAAGCCCAAGGAGCAGTACTAACAGTGATTGTTTTTCTTTTCCATTTTTACTTTTATATATTTTCTGACCTTCCTTAAGTGAATGTGTGTTAGAGTTTTAATAACACCAATCAAAAGGTACTATATAAACTTATGTCCTTGTCTGCTGGAAAGAATTATTTCTCAGAATTCTCTTCTTTCCCCCTCTCCTGGACCCCACAAAGTAATTCTGTAGCTGGGCTGTTCTGGTGGCTTCCGGAGGGTCCCCTTTCTCGGATGCCGCTTGGCTCCAATGTGTCCTGCACACGTTGCCGCGTTAACTCATAGCTGTAATCATGGATCTGCTCAAGCCAACCCTGCCCCAGCAGGTAATGTCCTGGGCAGAGATCAGCAAGTGTGTGAATGCTGGGCGGTTTCCACAGCACTGAGTTTGCAGTGAGGCTGAGCCAGCCAGCTCCGAGAACCTTGGGTTTCCCTTACAGGAGGATGCTTTTTGAGTAGTTCCATTTGGCCTAGTATGATAGGCTGAGCCACACATTTCGCCTCAGGGACCTCAAAAGGGAATTATGGGTTCAGAGGGGACAGTGCTGTAAACATGGAATGATAATGAGCCTCTTTGGGTGGCACAAGATAACTTGAACCTTTCAGATCTTTCCATCTTGCAGTCCTCCTGCTTCAGCCCCCTAATGCTGGGATTACGGGCATATGCCAGCACCCCAAGCCCTGGGCTTCTTTAGAAGCAAAGTAATATTAACAAAGTTGAGCCACGGGCTACCTAGAGAGGAGACACCTCTTTCCTCCACCACTCCAGGAACTCAGGGAAAACACTGAAGACCATTTATCTCACTTATAGAATTTTTTTCCATTAGCCCAGAAAAGTTTCACTGCAAACAAACAAAACAAAAAACAGACAAAACAAAACCAATCAACCAAACACACAAAACCACAGTGTGCTTACCATGCAGGGTGCTTATCAAACCAGGCCACCATAGCCATGTTAGTCTCCTGCAACCAGGCTCATTTCAGGGGACGCAGAGTGAGGGGCATCTGGGATGGTGAAATGCAACCAGGTGGCAGTGACCTCGTTGCAAAGCAGTGAGTCCATGGTTGTAGAAGAGTGGGGAAAATGTTTATATTCATAAGACCAGAACTCATGCTTAAAGTGGTAATGTTTTTATACTTTCTACATGTGATTATTGCACATGTTTCTCAGTGTTTTCAAATGCTTTCTGTAACCAGTATGTGTTATTTTTGTAAATGGATAAGAACATATGCTTTTAAAAACTAAAAATAAATAAGCACCTGCCTGGCAAGTGCAAGGTCCTGAGTTCAATTCCTGGTACCAAACAAACAAACAAACAATTAAAAGTAATAAAATATACCAAAGCAAACAAATGCAATGATCTTATGGTTTTTCTAAGTTCACTTTTATGCATGCTTATTTAAGAGTTAAGAACTATAATTCTAGCACTTTGACGTCAACATTGCTGATGTTTTTAATGTTGCTCATATTTTTCCTACTTCTATGTTAACATAAATTCATATGATATTAAAAAAATTTACTATATAGATACAAGGTATCTGTATATTTCCTGTGTTTTTTGCTCAAAACCACCAGGACCAGATAGTAGCCTAACGGGTCTGTCTTGGTAAGATAAGCAGGATGTAAGGTATGAAATTGTTTTAGGGTCTTGGATTCCCAAAGTATACAGAGCTTTAAAAATTTCATATTCTTGGTGAAAATTATGTTACTGGGCCTTATCCAAGCCATACACAGTTCCTGGGTTTTGATTATTTAACTGTTATTTAGCCCTAAGCTCTGAAACAGTGAAGGTTTTTACCAGTCAGGAGATTGGTGACTGGTGGGGGTGTGGAGAGGCAGCCAGGCAGTTCTGGGGTTCTTATGTTTAACACCTAAAGCGCCCCAAATTTTGGAAACTTGGAAAAACCAACAACGCTATTTTTAAAGTCAATGTTATTGAATATCATTCATGTATAGCTCACCTGTCAAGTATATAAGGTGAATGTTTAAATCTTTTAAAAACATCTTTATTACAGTAAAAAATCCGTAGCCATTAATCCCTGCTACATGCCCCTCTTTGCTTCAGACACATTTGTTCCCTCATTTTTGCCACTTTTGGAAGCAGTTCTGGAGTCCTCTTTCCTGAGTGACTTGCTTTGTGCTGTTATGGCTGCCTCCGTGTCCTAAATTCCCTCAAAACATTTACCTTCCATGGTCATTTTAACTTGCAAAAGAACCAGAAGTTGCACAGTACCAGGTCCAGTGAATAAGGTAGAGGAGGTCCTGCCTTTCTGTTGGATGGACCTCAGCCATAGCTTTAACCATATTTTTGAACACACCCTGTAATGACATTCACAAAAGAGGAATTCCAGAACTGCTTCAAAAAGTGGCCAGAATGACAGAATAAGTGTGCTTGAAGTGAGTGGGAATATTCTGAGGAGGACTGATGGCAATGTATCTTTCATTGCATTAAATTTGTTTAAGCATTCACCATATATTTTGATTGCCTTGTGTATAATTCTATGAATTCTGACAAATTTACAGCATTGTGTGACTATCACCATTATCAAGAGACATAATATTTCCATCATTTATCCACTTATTGACTGAAGACATTTGGAGACTCCTCTGTTCTAGGGTTTTGGTAATTATGGCCTTCATTTTTTTGTGTGAGATCTGTGCTGGGGACTAAACCCGGGCCTTCTGTATGCCAAGCACAGTCTTTACCAATGAGCTACACCTCAGCTCCTAAATTTTGTGATTATGAATAAAGGCATATAAACTTTCATTTATAGTTTATTATAGATACATAAGTTATTATTTTTTGGCCTAGGTGCAAGATTGCTGAATCATGTAGCTGGTACACATTTAACTTTAAAAAAGTTGTGATTTTCAAAAGTGCCTGTACTATTTTGCATTTCCACTAGGAACGCATGCAAAGTGCAGACACTTAACATCTTTGCCAGCATTTGTTGTTGTATTTTGCCATTCCGACAGACTTAGACACTAGGCTTGTGGTTATTCAAGTGTATTTCATTTACATTCTCTTTATAACTAATTATGTTGACTTGTTTTCACATACTTCCCATCCACATATCTTCTTTTCAGAAGAATCTGTTAAAACCTTCTGCCAATTTTTTAAATTATGGGATTTTTTCCCCTTTTATTATTATTATCTGGAGGGTTCTTTATATATTCTGAAGTGAAGGACTTTATCAAATATGTGTTTTGCAAATATTGTCTCCCATTCTGTGCTCATCTTTTCATTCTCTTAACAGTATCTTTTGAGGAATATATGTTTTAATTCTTAAGTGAAGCCATTTATCTTTACTTGTTTGTTTTTATTTTTAGAGTCAGGGTCTGACTAACCGAGGCTGGCCTTGAACTTGCAATCTACCTGCCTCAGCCTCTCTAGTGCATGCATCACCATACTCAGCCCATTTTTTTTATGCATTATGCACATAATGCTATATTGAAGAACTCAAAGATCATAAAATTTCCTTTATAAAGGAAAGATAAATGCTGTGTTGTTGTTGTGGTGCTGTGATTGGAATCTTGGGCCCTGGATGGTGCTGTTGGGAAATATTGGAACCTTCTGGAAGTTGGGTCTACTAAGAAGTCCTTAGGTCACTGAGGTGTGAGGCAGTCCATGTATGACAGGTGCAGGCTGTCACAGAAGCAGTGAGTCTGGCCCTGGCCATCCACTTTCTCTTTGCTCCTAGTCAGTGTGTGACCATTTACTCTTATGTTTCTGCTAAGAAATGCTACCACCACCTCACTAGAAGCCAAATCATTGGGGCCTCCCATTACAATGAACTTTGACCTTGAACTTTGAGGATGGTTAGTAAATAAAACTGTTTTTCTTTATAAGTCAGCTGCCTCAGGCATTTTCTTGCAGTAACACAAAGCTGACTAATATACTAGTCAAGAATGACCACTATCTTAAGGTATTTACTATGTATTGTACGAGAAATACACTTCGATAGTATATAAGGTGATACAGAGAGAAATAATCTGCATGTTACCAGCTTAAGCATAAAATTCAAATGATTTTCTCACTTGTGTCAGGAGCCCATCAGAGTATTCAGGAAGAAGCTATCCATATAAAAGCTCAGAATATAGGTAACTGAGTAACTCATCCATTTGGCTACCTAACTGGTAAAGGACTTGAAAGAAACATCCAGTCAGAATATTTGCATATTTTCTTATAAATGGCAGGTATTTGGAAGTTTAAATGGGCATATTGAAATGCTAGAGAGTTAGGGAGAACATCGAACTCTGAGAAAAGTCATTTAGTCAAGTCAGCATGAGGGGCCTCCATTTCCACATCTGTGAGGTGAGAAACTTGGATCAGACATTGTGTTCTTTTCAGGAAAATTAATGCAAAAATTTAGGATGTTTGACGCTGTAGCATGGAAACACGGCTGATGTTAGTCATGCTAAATGAGTTGATAGATGCTAAATTAAAAGATGTAATTATGGAGCCTATAGGCAAAGGTGATCTTTGTGTAGTAAAAGAAGAAAGGATATTTGCATAAATTAAAATTAAGTTGTATTGTGCACTAGATTATTTGAGGGTAAAAAGCTCTCATTAGAAAATGAATCAGTGGACATTATTGATATTTTCAAAACCTTGTAACAATATCTGTGAAAGGTTTTTATGGTATTTTCCCAATATTAGTGTAAACACAATTTTCCCTCATTACATCCAGAGACCTGCTTAAGATGTGGGAAGTAAACGGTATTTGAAAAAAGGACATTTTTTCTCTAAATGATGAATTAGAAAGAGTGGAGAGTCAGATGAGGGACTGGCCTTAGTTAACATGTTATGTGTGTTATGTGGAAAAGAATGAAACTGATCCAAGTTGGTGATTATTAATCCAATGGGAATAATCCTCTGCAATCTTATAAATCGGAGTGTCTTAGATAAGCCAAATTGTGTTAATAAGATGATGGGCAACCAAACTTTCAGTTAAGACAAAGGGCAGTGACTTGGAAGTCAGAGTTGTCACCCAGGATAGTAACCTCTAAACTCTGAAAAGCTTGCAGAGGCAAAAAGATAAAGACAGCGTGGGAGCATCAGTTATCTCTAATTAGAAGTGAACATGGGTCTGAAACATTATCCTCTCATAAGAACTATGGAGCAGGGGGCTCTAGGCTGGAGACCATGGGCCAGAGGCTGGTTGCTGAATGTTAGAGCAGCTGCAGTCATGCTGAAGGTTTTATGCTGAGAGTAGAAATGCAGTCCCATGATACCAGATATTTTTTTAAAAGGCTTAATCTAGAAATAAAAAGCCTTGATGAGGAATATGATCTGCTGTAAAAGCATTAACATTCTGAAGAGAATAATGAATCTCATTACCCCAAGTAGAGATTAAATTGATAATTTGAACAATTTTTATAGGAATTAGCTAATGGGTTATCAGGCGCAACCATCCACTGACTTAAAGGGATCAGATGTATTCAGGATGACATCATGGGAGGGCTGCTTGCCATCTTGGTCTCAGGAAGCCAAGAGCCAAACAAAGTTCCTTTCACATTCTACCAGATCATAAAAAGTAGTAACTTTTATCTTGAGTTCTGAGGAGGCCCCTAGTGCTGGAGCAGCCACAGTTCATCAAATCTAAAGTTTATGTCTGGAAGAAAGAAGACCTTCTTGCACATTTACTTGTGTGTGGGTGGGTGGATGGTTATTGGAGACTGGACCTAGAGTATTTGTACTGAGCTACATTTTTATTTATTTTTTATTCTTTTGGTGCTGGGGATCAAACTCGTGACCTCATGTTTGCCAAGCAGGCACTTACACTGCTGAGCTAAACCCCTGGCCCTGAGCTACATTTTTAAATTTTAAGAAAAAGACTCGCTAAACTTCTGAAACTGTCCAAGCGAGGCTCGAGCTTGCAACGATCTCAACCTCTCAGAGTGCTGGGATTACAGCTGTGCATCAGCATGCCTGGCAACAGATTTACTTCACCATCCCAGTCTCCTAACAAAATGAACTGCTGGGTTCTGAGGTGGTGTCTCCCCCTGCAGCAGTACTTCTGGCTGACTGCTCAGAGAAAGGAGATTTTATTTTTTGACTTTTAGAGACAGGGTTTTACTATGCAGTTCAGGCTGGCCTTGAACTCAGTTTGCAGCTCAGGGTGGTCTCAGACTCACAGCGATCCTCCTGCCTCAGTCTTCCAGGTGCTGGGATTATACATATAAACACCCACGCCCTGAGAAAGGAAATTTTAGATGTCTTGTTCATTTGTTGGACAACACTGTGCTAATTACATGCTGAGATATTTAGATTATTATAACAAGCAGCTAAGTGAATTATTAAAGTCTCACCCAGAATCTAAGATAACATCAGGCAACTAAAAATAAAAGTAAAATTGGAATGATGAGTTGGCATGAACAATAGAAGACATCAGAGGCCAACAGTTTGGTGGAAAATTATTTGAAAGTTACATCAATAGTAACCCAAGGCATATTTAGGCTATTGGAAAGCAATTGCAACTAGCCTAAAATAAGTTCTTCCTGGAATCTTTTGAGGAATGCCCTGATGGTCCCAGACAGACTTCAGAAAGAGGTGAAGGGGCATTGCTTGGTCAGTGGTTTTGTGCAGGGACTGCACAAAAAGAGGCAAGCATCTGTCTCATGGGGATCACACTCTGTGGCTGTGTTTGGCTAAACTTTTACATGTGGTTTTCCCGAGAGCTGTGTCTGTGTAACATCTTTTTCTTAAAAATGAAGTTTCAGAAAACAAAGTGTGTTTCTTGAGTGTGTTTTCATTCTCGACCCATCCATGGAGTACATACAGTATGCTAGATCCAGGATGGCCTTCCCACTTTAAATAATTCTAATCCTCAGCTGGCTACTTGTACACCCTGCAAAGAGAACATGACACAACTTGAGTTCATTTAAAAGAGATCCAAGCAGGATTAGTGTGACTTTCAGGCCAACTGCAGAGGCTAGAATGACTGCTCTGAACTTTCTGGAAGGGGAAACTCAGGCAAAATTCCTAGCTCACTCCCAAACTGCAGGAACACAGCAAGTCACTCAGTCAGCTGCCTTTGTTCTCATGCAGGAAATATCTAAAGAGAGTTTCTTCAGCAGGGGAACACATACGTTCAACACAGGCTGACAGAGATGCCTCGATTGTTAAAAATGTTACGATACTTCTGTACCCCTTGGGGAAATACTGCTGTCTGAACAGCTAAGAGAGTCACTAACTCCCCTATCTGCCCCAAGTTATCTCCTGTGACCCTTCCCAGACTTCTGTCACTCCACAAGGTGAATGCATGATCCTGAAGGAATCTGCAGCAGCCTGTAATATCAGTTCTGAGTGACCAGTGGCTAGGGGACTGCCAATGGTGTGATATTTCCATTTGTCTGTTCTCAGACAGTGGTCCATAATTGACTCTGGTGACAAAACTAACTAGAGAGCACCTTCCTAAAGGATGACTAGGGAAAAGACTAGCCCCAGGTTTCTTGGGGTGGGGAGTAAGGGGTTCTTAGTTCTGAAAGCCCTTGGGCTCTGGTGAAGATAGATTTCCCTTGGTCCTGAGTGACATAGCAATACCCACTTACTTCCTCTCAGAGAAGCTGGGGAGAACCCATCACAGCTGAGAAGCCATAGGAACCCCAGAGGAGAAAACTCATATGTAAATATGCAAACCGATTAAAAATAGAAAAGAGAAAATTAATCTAAACCACAAGTATATTTTCAGACTGCCAAGGTCATGAACTTCTGCGTCTTACGCACCTCCATGTGAATGGTGCTCTTACCAAAATAAGAGGGAATTTAGCTATGCCGAGGGACATATAAGGGAGGTTGAGGGAACAGTCCCAGCTGGGGTAGTATAAAAATGCAGACAGAGCATTTCATTCCTTTAAAGAGTAAATACCACCATGTGTGCTCCCCAAGCCTGCTGCCCTTAAAAATAATGTGCCTCTAGGGTATGGCACGTGAACTTTGGCCATGCAATAAGATTTCATTCACTTAACCAATATTTATTGTATTTACAAATTTGGTCTCAACCAAAAATTGCAGAAGGAGCTATCATGGCCAAATTTTCAAGTGAATGATTTATTATACCTACTTGTGTCCCTTTCTACCTCTCTGAGCTCTCCTGGAGTCCATCTAACCCTGCTGAGAGTGGAGTGCTTTTGACTCAAGGGTTTTCCTTTTTACAGAAGAATTAGGAAGTTCACATTCCATCCAAGGCCCAGAGGAGTAAGTCCCTATGTCTTAGTTACTTTTTACTCCTTGCTGAGACAAAATACCTGATGCCCAAAGTTAGGGAAGGAAAGGTTTATTTCTCACAATTCTTGGAGGTTTCAGTCCATACTCGGCTCCAAGGCAGGGTGGCATGGTGGGGCAGTCCTTCATGGTGGCTGCAAAGCAGCAAATGAGAATAGGCAAGAGAGAGAGAGACACACACACACCTTCTTCCCGCCTTTATATCATATCCTGGCTCCACCCCTAAGTGGGTGTAGCACTCACACCACCAATCCAAGTGCTAGAGAATGAACCAATCACAAATGCATAATTGCATGAGGCTTGGGGGCCAATGATATGAACCATGACACCCTACCAGCAGGCTTTTGGCACCATCTAGGAGGTGGAAGAGGGCTTTGTTAGGGGTTGGCTCATTGTAATTTTCTTGGGCTCATGAGAAAGGTTCTTCAGACAGCAGACAGTTGCCATTTTTGCCACTGGTTGGGGTTTGTCTATCAGCTAGGATGTCTCATTGTTTCTCATGGCTAAGCACCAGGACCGGGACCTTCATCAAACTGGAGCTGAGGAGTGTGTTCACCTCTCAGGCATCACCAGTGGATGCCAGATGATCAGAGAAGTGGAATTCTGCCCAGTGGTACCCAAGGGAGGTAGATCAGCAAGGACTGCTGACCACTGACAAAGGAATTGTTGCTCCATGATGGTAATAAAAAGCAAGTCATGGAGATGACAATGTGCAGTGTAGGTACCATTGTTGTCCCCTGACAGACGTGTTTTCAATTTTTTTTCTCATTGAAATAAAATGCATTGGGAAAAAAAAATTTAAAAATTTTAGAAGCAAATCATTTTCACCTGGGCTTCAATATTGATTTTTTTTAATTCCCTGCAGATAATATACACTGTACTGGGAGTGAACAGTGCTCACCACTAGCACCCACTCACACTGTCCAGCACATCCCTGCACCCTAGAGTATTTTTCAGCACCCATCATGATTTGTTATGGGAGCTTAAGTCTTGGAAGTTTTCTCAGAAGAAAAACCAGCAATAGCTGAATCAGATACACAGGCAGATGTGGTGCAGAGAACTTGTGTCTCCCTGACTGTGAGGATGTCCTCCTGCCAGGAGGGGAGAGACACAGGTTGTGCTTCCTAGCAGGACAGTACAGCCTACCTGTCTCCCAGTCTCTGGGGACTGCTGCATCACAGGAAGCCTAGCTTGTGTCCTCCAGTTGCTAGGGCGGTTTAAAAATAGCAACCACAGCCTGAAAGGGAGGGGTGCAGGGAAAGGAAGAAAAACAAGTGGCCTTTTGTAGGAAAACTACAGGCGATGAGTACTGCCTTGGCACGATCTGGGTGGAAAGGGGTCTTGTGTCTACTGTGCTTCTTGGCTGAAAGACAATTTCTTGTCCTTGGTTTGCTGGGAGCCCACCCTGCGAAGGGCCCAGCTGCCTCCAGAGAGCAGCCTGTCCCTCCTTAGACTGGCAATTGGGACCCTAGCGCACTTTGCAGAGGAAGGAGAAACGCTGGGCACTCAGGGGCAGAATGCCTGCTCTGAGGACAAGGAAGCTGGGGCTGCACTACAGCAGACCCTCTGCAGAAGTTGTCACTGGGCAAAAGCTCTGGGACTCTGCTGCCTCAAGGCTCCCAACATGCCCTTCAGCTGTGTGCATCAGGAATTTGCTGTTTTGGTGTCACTGCATGTAGTCTGGTGTGTTCTGTCCCAGACAAATGCCACCTGAACTTTAGAACAGTTTCTCAGTTCACTGTGAGAGTTTGAGGCTATGTATCCCCAAAAGCTGGCCAGCTGATTCTAAAAATTGCTTAATAGGTATCCCAGGATACTACTAAGGTATAATTCTTTCTCTCTCCATCTCTGTTCTCCTCTTGTAAGACTGTATATCACTGTCAGCTCTGGAGAAATAAAAAGCAGCTTTTTTCCCCAGGAAAATTCTCCATAATCTTGAATCAAACTGTGTGAGAACTTTTCTTGTTAGGTAATTTTTTGGGGGGTTTGTTTACTTGTTTGTTTATTTGTTTTGAGACAGAATCTGGAGATGTTCATACTGAACTCACAATGTAGCCAAGGCTGGCCTCGAACTCTCAGTGATCCTCCTGTTTCAGCCTCTTGAATGCTGGGATTACAGGACTGTGCTATCATTCTTGGCTTGCAGGGTATTTTTTGATCCCCTTGAAGAAACTGCCAAGATAAACTATGATACTCCATGTCATGGGACATAGGATATTGTAAACCAGGAGTGCCCAAGCCTTGGGACACACATTGGTACCAGTTGTGGACTGTTAGGAACCGAGCTACACAGAAGGAAGTCAGTGGTGGGTAAGTGAGCGAAGCTTCATCTGTCTTTGCAGATGTTCTCCACTGCTTCTATTACTGTCAGATCAATGCCAGCATTTGATTCTAATGGGAGCACAAATTCTGCTGAAATCTGCTCATGTGAGGTTCTAGATTGTATGCTTTTAATGAGAATAAAATGCCTGATGATCTGCAGTAGAGCTGAGGTAGTGATGTTGGCACTCGGGAGAGACTGAAAATACAGACTTAACATTAGCAGAGAGGTTTGACTGCACAGAGAACATAACAAACCAATCGATTACAAAATTATATCAAAACTCTTATCAGTGAGTGGCAAATGAAAATTAAGCTGTGTCTAATGGCAAGCTTTATAGTGGCAAGTGCATTGACATACTTCAATTGCACAGCTGTATCTGATGGCAGGCTTTAAGTCAGAATCCAACACCTATTTTAGTCCACACATGGCCTATCTGTTATTTTATTTATCACTTTCATCCGTGTCTCTTTCCTGAACTATGCACTTGTCTTTCAAATGCCCTGAGAAGCCTGCCTCCATTTCCAACATTCTATCTTTATGAAGCAAGATTCTCTGCAGTGATATCAACTAAAATAAGACCACAAGTAATTGAACATAAGCAGTCTGATGTCACTGTCTCCTACCACTTCCAGATGGGACTGTTTAATTCCAGGAAAACAAACTCAGGTCTCCCACTGATTGTGCATTATGGTGAGTAGTATAATTATTTAATTGTAGATCACAATGTAATGATAAAATAAATAAAGCATATAATAAATGTACTTGAATAATCAAAAAATGACACCTTACCCTGCTCTATGGATAAATTGTGCTCCAACAAACTAGTTCCTGGTGCCAAAAAGTTTGGGCACCACTGTTGTAAACTATGAAAAAAACAGATGTAATCAAAAGATGTAAAATTATTCACAATAAAGTGAAAAATGAATTGAGTAGGGCTACATCTCAGTTTTTAAAATTATGAAATATATTCACACAAATACATCTTATTACATGGTATACAAATATTATATGTAAAATTAGTTTTATAGAGCACAAAATACAAACATTATTTTAGACTGAATAGGTCTATTATAGCAATTTTCTCTGTATACTTTTTTATATATCATATTTCTCTATAAGGATCATTTTATTTATGTCATCCAAATGAAAAATTTTTTGAAAAAGACCCACATGACCAAGCTGAAAGTTGTATGTCTTTTCCTTAAATATATCCAGATGAAGAAAGAAGGGTGGCCTGGTGGCAGAAGTGGCCTTCTCTTGTTTCTAGAAACTCCTGGAGATTTTAAAGGAAATGGTCTTTGGAGGTAGAAAGATAGATAACATGGCCTCCTTAGACCCTAGATTCAGATCACTGTTTTGAATTTAATTTGCTCAAAAACCCTCCAGAAGGGGCTATTTAGAACTTTCCTAATCTGCTCCATGTCTCTTCTTGTCTCCACCATGGGCTGTGAACATTCCTAACGGAGACAGCCTGGCACCAATACTACCTTCCAGGGCCCTGGGCATGGCCTTGCTGTTTTGCAGAAGGCATTTGAATGCCTTCACAGCCTCGGGGTTTTCTCCTTTGACACGGTGACTCACACCAGGATGCCAAAGTCTCGCTAATGGGCCTGGATCTAGCTGCTTTCTTACATCTAAACTTCAGTTTTCTCTTCTGCAAACAAGGATGAGAATTTGGTGAACTCTAAGGCTCCCTCTGATCATAATTTCCTGAAAGCTTGGAAGTGGCTATCTTCTCTTTCCACACTAGCCCTTGCTGCATTTCCCAGGCACAGCAGGTCCTTTTATCTTTGCTTTTACCCCCTTTTTCTCTTTCACTTTTGTTTTCTTGAATAAACTTTGCAGCGGTTTTTGTTTGTTTGTTTGTTTTTAATAAATAGAATTGGAAGTGACCAATTGTGTCTAAATCTCCTTTTTCCTCTGAACTCTTTCAAGTTGTGAATTACAGATCTAGGGTGCAGGCCGTCATAGTTGAGATGTTGAATGTGCCCACCAAGTCTCATGTGCTCAGGTTTGGTCCTAGGGTGGTACTATTTAGGAGGTTGGGCCTAGTGGGAAATTATTAGATCACTGGAAGCAAACACTTAAAAAGGACTTGGGGCCTCAGTCTCTTTCCCTCTCTCTTTGCTTTCTGGCACATGATATAAGGGATTTGCTCTGGCAAACACTCCTACCTTGATGAGCTGCCCTTATCCAAGATCCAAAGTGATGAGATCATTTGATGTTGTACTGGGACCTGCTGAACCATGATCCAAAATAAAACTTTTCTCTTCATAAATTAATTTCTTCAAGAAATTCATTATAGGAAAGATCACACAATAAGAATATCCCTAGAGGCCAAGTGACTGAATCTCAGCCCTCAGCGATGTTTTTATTTGAGTCACTGTTATAAGGCCACAAAATTTTAAAAGAAAAAAAATTCACTTAATATTTCACAAATAGAAATATTTTAACAATAGAGATATTTTAAATAAAAACCTTTGTTTATAGGTTTTTCTTGGGAAATCTGGCACTGGGCCTGCATGCAGATAACTTGCTGGATCTGAGTGGCAGGTGTCCTTTCTAGGAAAGAGATATGGTCTTGACAGGTGGCCCTCCCAACCCCACACTGTCTCTTGGACTCTGAGACTGAATTGCAGTTGTTGTTATCATTTTAGTTATTTTTATTTTATGAAAAAATAACACAAAATTCCACAATGAAATAATAAGAGGCATAACAATAATTTATATAGCTTGTACCCTTTTTTCAAAGTACTAACTCAGAAGATGTGGGCATTCACAACTATAAACTTCCCTTGTAGAGCTGTGTGTGTGGTATCTCATAACTTCTAGAATGCTGTACTGACATTATCCCTTTATTCTAGGAACTGTCTTACTTTTTCTTTCATTTCTACTGATCTATTGATTATTCAGGAGTGTATTGTCTAATTTCTATACATTTGCATAATTTCTGTTGCTTATGATTTCTAGTTTCATCACATTATGACCTGACAAAATGCACAGGAAGGAGCACACCGCTCTGGTAAGTGGCTGTGGCCTCCCAAGCCACTACCCCCCCAGGGTGAGAACTGTATCAGCGTTTCCTGAGATCCCTGCCATGTTGGAACTTGGGGTGCTGGGAAAACAGGCAGCCAGCTCACTGCTCTGGTGGGCGTCTGTGAGCCTAACCACAGGCTAAGAATCAAACATTCATCTCATCCCACACCCCTACCCCACCCCACGCTAGCAAGTGAGAGCCAGAGATCTGAGCATCTCTTGAGAGTTTGACTATATGCGATATAGCAAGTAAGGGGGATTTTCTTCTGCCATCTCTTTGACAGCAAATATTTTTATCTCTGTCTTGCTCTGTTCTGATCAATGGTATTGCTCTATTCAATATTCTGTTTTTAAAATTTCGGTATTTTCTTTGATATTGCTCTAGCTGATTGAAGGAACAACTATTGTGAAGAAAACTATATATACTATTGTACCTATTGCTGTTATCCCAGTAACCTGCTGTGAGGTTCTGTACCAATTTCACTGCACTGCTTCAATTGGCTTTGTCCTGTCTTGTTCTGCTGTATTTTACTACCTTCAAAATAAATAAATAAAAAAAATAAAAATAATAAATAAGAAAAAATTTAAAAAGTAAATAACAACAACAAAACAGATCAGTAAGGTACTGAGCAACCTGAGACATGATATAACTAAACAGATAATGGACTTGAAAAGAAAGTGCTCTAAAGGATATAACTGTGTGTATATTTAAGTGTGTAGGAGTGATAACTATGTTGCTAAGTTTTTGTTGGATTGGTGAACAGAAATGTTCATAGCCTCACTGTTTGAACGTCCACTTTGTATGCTTTAATTTTGTAACTTGAACAACTATAGCCAAGAAGACAATGTGTAACATATCAAAAAAAAAATTCTTTTTACCTTCCCTTCCCCTCCCCTGCCTCCAACAATAAAAGCTTTTTAAAAAGAAAAAAAAAAGATGCACAGTAAGATTTGCATTCTTTTGCGTTTGTTTAGGCTTTATTAGCTAGTACGGTGGTATCTCAGTTCATGAACTCAATTTTTTCACAATCCTAGTCACAAACCAAACTAGAGGAGAACCTAATCAAATTTCCCCATAAAGTCAGCATCAATCTCACCACTGAATTTGATTCAGCTCTGGTCCAGTTTGGTTTGCGTCTAGATCTGTGCCAAGAATCAAGTTCGTGAACCTTGGTATCACTCTGTGGTCTGTTTTGGAGGAAGTACCATGCGCTGCCTAAAAGAATGTGAATTCCGTTGTTTGATGGAACATTCCGTAGATACCCATTAAGTCCATCTGGTCAACAGTATGGTTGATATTTCCTTGTTGAATTTTTGTTTAGTTGATCTATTTGTGATAGTGGGGTATTGAGGTCCTCCATTGTAATCATATTGATATTTATCGGATTTTTATATCAATTAGTGTTTATAGAGTTGGGTGTGCCGTAGTTTTGTGCATACATATTTATAATTGTTATAATTATATAACAATTATAACAATTATATTGAATGGTTCCATTAATCAGTATGTAACATCCCTCTTTGCCTCTTTTGATCAATTTTGGCTTAAAATCCACTTTGTCTAAAAACAGGATAACTACTTAGAATAGCTAACTAGGATAGCTTGTTTTCTGATTCCTAACCCTAACCCTAACCCTTTTTTGTGTTAAATGTTTTTCTTGATACAACATAACATTGGATTTTATTTCTTAATCCATTCACTAATCTGTGTCTTTTGCTTGGCAAATTGAGTCCATTTACATTGATAATTGTGACCTGGGGGTGTTGATTTATTCTGTCATTGCATTATTTTCCCGTTGCTGTTTTGGTTTCTTTACCTTCTACTTAATTGCTAGCCATAGTGAAGCCTTCATTATGTTGGACCTTTCAGGCCTCATTGTTATTTTCATTGTCTCCTAGGATATCCCTGAGCACTTTGAGTGCTGCTGGTTTGGTGGTCATGAATTTCTTTAGGCTCTCTTTATCTCATTTCTCCATCAGTTTTGAAAGGTAATTTTGCAAGATATAACAGTTTGGGTTGAAAGTTGTTTTCTATTAGAGTTTGAAACACTTCAATCTAAAGTCTTTTTGCCTTTATGGTTTGTGTTGAGAAGTCTGTTATAATTCTAATGCGTTTTTCTTTATAGGTGACTTACTGCCTTTCTCTAGCAGCCTTTACGATTGTTCTTGTGTTGGATTTCTGGTATTTTAATTGTTATGTGGCATGCAGTGGCTTTTTCTGATCATGGTTATCTGGGGTTCTATATGCCTCACTTAGTTATATTTTAGATTCTTCTTCTATGGAAAGTTTTCCATTATTACTTCCGTAAACAGGGTTTTTATGCCCTTTGTGCAGTCTTCTAATTTTTCTCTTTCTTTTGTTTTGTTTGTTTTTTGAACTGAGAATCAAATTCAGGACTTGCCAGGCAGGCACTTGTGCCACTGAGCTATATCCCTGGATAATTTTTTTTTCATCAATTCTAATTACTTGTATTAGTCTTCGAGTCCGCTAGCAGCTGCCAGATCCATTTTTCATGCTTTCTTTTTGCTTTTTAAGAACCTCTTGCTAATTGATTGTTCACTGTGGTCCTGTCCTCTCAATCTGACACTGCCTTCACGTCGCTCACTTCAGCTTTTTTTACTTTCATTTGTATTTTTAAACTCCTGATTTTCTCTCTGGAGCTCTTTTATAGACTCTATTCTCATTTATTCTGGGTATTCATGTTTTGCATCTTTTTCTTTAGCCCCACTAGAATTTTACTAGTGTCTTCTCCAGACTTCGTGATCGTTTGTTTCATTAGCATCATTATCTGGGCAGTTACATCTTCTTGACATTCATCAAGCACTTTACTGAATCATTCTGTCTCCTCTAATACCCTTTCATACTTTTATGTATGTGGCTTATGATTTCCTCCCTTTTGATGCCAGAACCAGTTTGGGGGTAGTTTTTGGAGGTATCTTGTTGCCTTGTCATGTTTCTATTTGTTTGTTTGTGCTGGGGTTTGAAGCTTTTTGTCTCAGTGTATAACCTTTCCTATAGTAGTAAAGCCATTTACAGCAATGGTGTTAGACACTAACAAATCCTAAGAACCACTCCCAAACCAACCTTATCCAGAGCAAAAGAAGTCTGTGATTTTAGTGGACTCTTAAGCCACCCAGATATTGACCTATAGTAATTCAGATCAACAATTTCTGTTGGCTATAAAGTGTCCCACTGGACTGAACACCATCTCCTTCAGGTCCACTCCCTCTGAAGAGTACACCTGCCAAACCCAGCCTCTCACCGCACTATACAGACCCTGTGATTCTCCTAGCCTGAGCCTGAGCCTGAGCCTCATAGGGGATCTCAGGAGATCCCTATTTAGCTCTCACCCTCTGCAAGCCTGTCTCCCGCAGCTGTCTCTCATCTGGTGTCTGTCCTAATACTTCAGTCCTGGAGTGAAACTCTCCTCCTAGGCGTTGGTCTCAGCTTCAATGAGATCAGTGTTTTGGTCGTCACCTATACCACCCTGTGCTTCGGAGAACCCAGGAGCAGACTGGTTAGGAAATGGTAGTTTGACTGCTTTCCTGTTTCCTCCTGTGTGGATCACGTGAGGACTGGGCCAGTGGCAGCAGCAACAGGGGCTGGATATGTGGTTTCTCTTTGCTCCTGCATCCTGCATGAGTCACACAGGCCCTGGCGTCCGTGGTGGCACTAGTGGGGTTGGGGTGCATGGTTCCTCTCTGTTTATCATTTTTCTTAAGGCAAATCTTTGTTGACTTGTTTTAACTGTTTGGCCCTTGAACACATCTGAGTTTGCAATTTCTGATTCCATGGTGGGGGCACAGGTCATTATTGTATCCTCTACAAGGCATACACAAGGAAGTTCTCAATAAATATTTGTTTCTCATTACCTAAAATAAAAGGTGTGGTAGAAAAATCTGTCAACCCTAGTGTTTTCTGTCTTCCTAGGAGAATTTTCCCCTCCCCCACAAAGGAAAAAAATGTTTGTTCCTAAAAGTAAGCCTCTGGTTAGCCCTGGTCTTCCTCTCATGCAGGCTTGCTCCCAGCTGTGCATTCCCTTGGACTGTGCTTCGGAAGGTTTAGCTTAGTCCGGCCTCTCACTGAGAAGAGATCTTGGCAGATACTCCATGAACACCGAAAAGGGATTCCAGAATCCCCTCATATCTCACTTTTGACACTCAGATGAAAATATGAGAGCAGATTTCTCATGTACCAACCATCCAAAGACAGAACTCTCAGCCTGTTTATTAACACTATGGGTTTGGAGAAACTGCCAGTGAATACAGAGTTAGCAGCTTCTAGGGATCTGCTGCAGAATAAGAAATCAGAGAATGCTTATCTCCTGATATGAGCTCTCAGCAAGGCCTGTTCATCCAATGAGACTATTCCTTTCCTAACTGCATCTTCCTGAAGACGTTTCTTTTGGTACAAGTGAAAACATGCTAGGATTAAGTAGGTACTTCAAAGGGTAAATCAGGAACAGCTGACTAGCTTGAAGTAAATAACTTGAGGAAAATAATATATATTTTAAATTTAGGAATAGGGGAGCTGTATAACTTACCATCTAAACCAGGCTCTCTGGAGAGTGACAAGGGGTATTAATTGGATGGGACACTGAGATTACAGGCATTAATTGGCACTATCCCCAGAAAATTGGTATTTATGGGCATCCTATTTAGAAATCAAATGTCATTTTTTAAAAAAATTAGAGCACTGGTTTTCATTCATGGTAAGTTTGGATGTTTCATAGCAAAAGTATCTTCAGGTACTTACAGGAAAAACTGCTGAAAGGGAGAAAGAGGTTAAAAATTGTTTTGGCTTTCTTTCTAGTACTGTGACCAAATATCTGCCATAATAAACTTAAGAGAAAGGTTTATTTTTGTCATGTTCAGAGGTTTCAGGCCATGGTTGCTTGGTCCCAGTGCTTTGGGCCTTTGGTGGCACAGGACATCAGAGCAGAGGAGGCCTGCTCACCTTACAGTAGCCAGAAAGCAAAGGAAGAGGAAAGAGCTAGAGTCCCCATATCCCCTTCAGGGACACAGCCCCATTGACCTAACTTTCCTCCTCTCTACCCTTCTCTTAAATGTTCCTCCATCTCCCAGTGATGCCACATGGGTCTTTTGGGGGGACATTTCAGACCCAAACTATAGCATTGTGGGGGGGGGATTCTTACCATGGGCTCAACAAAAAATTCTCAGATACTATGATTGTCACATTTCACATTTTGGCCAGTTGGTACCATAAACATTGACTGTAAACACTTGTGTCTAACATTCAGCCTCCACTTTAGTTTTGAATCTACTCAGCTTATGATCTTAACTCTACCACTGTCTACAAGAGGACAAGTGACATATAAGTGGCACTTCTTGATACAGTCACAGTTTCTTTAACTGCCCAGAGGAGTGTAATATGGGGCCTGAGTCAATTCCTTTCCCAATGAAGTTACTCTGCCATTAGAGGGAGTATATTTGTTCTTACGAGGACATTTCTCCATACCCTATGACATGGGATGTGTCAAGGCCTCAAAACCCTCATCTTTGGATCCTGAGACTAAAACATAAACTCTTTATTAATACTTCACTATCAGAGTGTACTATGACCCTGCTTGTTAGCCTTCCAGCGGAGACGTGGTTTGTCTCACATTCTTCCACTCTGGGTGTGTTAATCCAGTCCCCATTTGTACCACGGTGCTCTTGCAGCTCTGGACTTACTATGAAGAGCTGTGTCAACCAGGCTTTTGTATGACTGCAAACGTCCCTGTGATATGTAGCATTAACACAAAGATGCACAGGAGTGAGACACGAACGAGCGGAATCATCTCCGTAACTCCCTGGATACTCTGGGTCCATGTGCTGCTGAGACAGAGAAGTACAACAAATCTAATGGAGAACCGGAATGAAACCTGAGAACAAAAGTTCAGGGTTGTTTGGGTCACAACCTGAGCTTGAGAGATCTGATTTTTATACTCTACTCCCTAAAGCAAAGAATTTGACTGAGTCAGGGGCTCACTGCCATCCAAATGGTGGGCCTCTACTGGAAACCGCTACCTGCCAATTATCCCCATGGCATTTAGCCTTCTTTACATTAAGCTAATCCATAGGCTTGTCATTCGGGGGTGATGTCACTGGAATTATGCCACTCATTTCATGTGACAAGGGCCTCAGCCAATGATGCAAGGAGGAGACTGTTGGAGTCCTTTTTGCTGAAGGGCACCCATAGGCCACAGAGTAGGTGGAGACTTCTTAATTTATGAATGTACTCCTTAGGTTTGGTCAGTGTAATTATTCTCTGGAGATACTTTTATAAATCATTATAGCTAAAGTCCTAGTGGGACTCATTTTTTAAAGTATTGTCTTGAACTTTGAGGCAGCGCAGGGTTCAGTGAATTGGTTTTCATGATCTCTGTTACTGTGTGATTTACTGAGAGCAGACATAGGTGTCGGCTCTCATTTCCTCAAGCAGTTTTTACAGATGACTTACACTTATGAAGAGCATGCCTCAGAGGACTTTTAACTGTAAAGATGCCAATAAAAAATGATTGCTACTTGTTTGAAAATGTGAATGAGTATATCCCAAACTGTGCTTCTAAGAAATATGAAGAGGTATGAGAACTGGTGACCAAAGGCTGAAGTTATGAAGACCAAAGAAGGAGGCAGGCAAATCTAGGACTGCACAGAGTGCAATTTATTGGGGACTTATGGACAAAAGTGGACCCTGGGGGACAGCAATGTGGATTAAGTTCTTGCACACTGAGGCAGGAGGAAGGGGTTCGTATGCTAAGCTTGGCAAAGGTGAGCGGCAGCCAACCAGAATGTACCTGGAATTTCCAATCAATCAAACTTGCAATACGTTAGAACACAGCTGTCACCAGGACAAACTATTTGACCAGGCTGGTGACTCTGTTTGTCCTACAGGATTTGGAATGTATGCCAGAACCATCTGACAGGCAAAGCAGTAACCTTGATGGAGGTGGCCATAGTCACGCCAGCCTGTATCTCTATTTTCTACAGACACCTGAAAACAAAGATGTGGAGAAAAAAAATTTCCCACCGTCAATGAATTTTGGGAAGAATTTCTCCAAAAGCATCTTCCTTTTGGAGATTCCTCCTCTAATCAGTCATTTAGAAGCTCGAGAAGTTTCATTGTAAAGGAATTTTGTATTAATTTTAGTTGATTGAGAAATCCCCAAATGTGCCTGAACACAGACAAGGTTCTGCTTTGGCTCCATGCTTTGCCAGGTCCTCATTTTAGGGTCTACTGATCTATGTGAATTTAAGTCAAATGTGTAATTTTGAAAAATGTGTAGAGCTGAAATGAAACAGGATGCTGAGTAAGCTTTGCCTTGAATTAAGTCCTCAGGGGGCAAATTTTGAGATAAAGATGTGGGGGAGGCATGGTGGGTGACCTTCTCAGGTTCCACATCTGTAGGAGCGTTAAGGCACAGCGCCGGGCAGTGCGAGATACTGAGGTAAGATGGAGTTGCAACAACGATGCGTCTGTCAGGGCTGATGTCTGAGGTGTCTTGAGCCCTTCAGAGTGGTCCCGCTTTGAGGCAAGGTGGCTGAGCATTTGAACCACCTTGTTGCCAGACTCACTTTGGAAGAAGAGGACAATCCTTGGAGGAGGATTCAGCTGGGCTCCCTCATTCTTGGGGTCCCTATCCTTTGGAAGACTGAGAGCCTCAGAGTTAGAGAGGACAATGGAGAGTATCCAGTAAGCCCATACTTCGTCCCACTTAGATCAACTTTTTCTGCAGGTTAAATTCTGATACCACCTTCTTTGAAATTCTGGTTGGTCACATTTCTTGAGGAAGCATAGGAGGCTAAGGAAAGGGCAGGAACTGCAGCCCCACAGCCATGGCTGACGTAGAAAGAACAGGGAAACACAAACTCCACACGTGGTTCAGTGGGGTGATGGCAAGTGTGGCAACTCCCGAGCTTCTCCGTTGGTTTCTGGACCATGTATTTTACTTGTTGAGGACCCAGAACCACGTAATAGTGGTTCGTTTAGCACAGTAGCTTTTAAACTTTTGATTTTTGCTCCCCCCCCCCCCCAGCGGGGCACTCTTAAAAATTGTGGAGAATCCCCCAGGAAGAATGTTGTTTGTGTGAGTTATAACCATTGATACTGTATTAAAAATTAAAACTGAGAAAATTTAAAAATACTTCTTTTCCTATGAAAATGGCAGTGAGTAATACATTGGATACTAGCAGAAACAACATTTTAATATAATTATGACAAAATTAGCTCTGATCTAGTATTCATGAAACCTGAAAATAGCATCTGAAGGGTCAAATTTTTCCAGAATGTGAAAAAGCAAGATAAAGGACAAACTTGAATTTTAGTTGCCTTGGTTTATAATATCTGATTCTTTTTTAAAAAAATATGAAATATGTTAACATTTTAGAAAAATCTGGTCTACTTTAATTGAATTCCTTCCTTGAGTACTGATTAATTCCTCAGCAAATAATTAAAGAGTCATTTTTTTCACTTTCTCTATAACTACCTAGATAACCAAGATTCTTTACGTTCACTTTGTTATGATGTTGATGGTTAAAAAAAATCAATTTTGAAAGAGCTTCTGTGTTCTTCACTATCATGTTACTTTCTATGGTTTAAATTTTTTATTGCTATTTTGATTAAATAGGTAACTAAATATTTTCAGGCACCCACAATTCCATGTTAGTCAAATGTCCAGATCTTTTCTGACAACCTTTTTATTTTTGCATCCTGAAAATCAGATCCAAATATAGAAATACTAGTGGGAGAAAGAATGTTTCAAGATTTTTTTTTATATCAAAACCTATTTTGAGATTTCCCAGAGGGCCCCTGCAAAGTCACAAAGATTTGTTCTTTCACCTTATAAAAAGAGAGGTGCTGGCAGTGATTAGGGTTTCTGATATGTTACTGTCATAAAATTTCATGGGAAAATCAGTGAAATCAGAAGAGACGCTGAGTTAAGTTCGGATAGGTAAAAATGTTTTATTAATATAGAAGCTTTAGAAATCATAACTCACGGGGTGTCCCTGTATATTTGTCAGTATCCTACTTTCCGTGTGTCTCATGCAGAGTAAACACTGACTTAATCTTTGTTGAACTTTTATGCATTTGTCAGAATCTGGGCGGTGCTTTCCCTGATGATATTAGAAGACAACGGTAATGGTGGACATAGTTTCAGTTGTTATTTAAAATGTGAACTTAGTTACCAGCTTCATTCTTTCATTTGAATCTAGAAAATTCCACTCTACTGAGTTTCAACTGGGGATATTCCTCACGTACTTGTGGAGTTGTGTAAAAGTGCAGATGTCAATGCTAGATTTATTGAATTTCTTTATATTGCTGGTATGCTCCTGGCATGTCCTTGCTATAATCTTGGTAATTCCTATTTTATTTCTCAGGATTACTATGTTATATCTCAAGTTTTTTTCTCTATAAAACTATGTTCATCCATTTTTATAAATCCGATTAACATTCACTGACTTCTCTGAAAATAGGATTGATCACTATTCTTAGAGACATGTTGTCTGAAAACTTGTCTTGGAATGGTTTTATCATCTTGTTATGCATTCCACAGAGGCAATTCAATTTCCTTGTCAGTTATATTATTCTTAGGAACTCTCATTAGACCTTTTTGCTGAAAATTATCAATAATAAATTAACCCCAGCCATTTGTTCTATCATCTAGCATAGTTTTTATTTCTTCTGCTGCTTGGTTAAAATTCTGTTGTCAGCTACAGGTCTGAGTTCATGTCCACAAGAAAGTAGAACCATCTCACAACTTACAGGACTGTAGCAGGTACTTTAGAACCCTGACATGTCAAAGAATAGACTTTTGGGCCCAGGCCTCTGAGCTATTACTCACACAACTTCCAGACTATACTGGTGTGTTGAGGTAGAATTTTCATGAAAAAACACTCAGGCTCATGAGCCTGCTAAGCCAAGAACCACTGAAGCAAGTGCTATGACATCAGACTGAAAGAATCGAGGGAAAGTTTGTTGTGATTATTAGTTTAGGATATTATTGATGCTTAAATGTTTGATTTTTCAGATTTAAAAGCAAGTGTGTTCCTTTTCTTCATAAACTTGCTCTAATCTAAAACAGTTTAACAGATTGCTTTCTTTACTGAAATATAAAATTTTAAAACGATGTCCAATTTTCACTGACCTCACTGAAATCAGAAACACTTATTTTTAAAATTTTTACAAGCATATATTTGCATATGTAATTGCATTCATTTTGGGGGAATGAGTACATGTCCATAAATGCATCTTGATCATTTGTACTCCCTTCCCTCCTTTTGTTTTATTCTTTCTATATTTCTGTTCTCTCCCCCTCCCTCTCTGGCGCTCTCTCTCTCTCTCTCTCTCTCTCTCTCTCTCTCTCTCTCTCTCTCTCTCACACACACACACACACACACACACACACACACACATTCTTTTTCTAAACCATTCAGAAGTTAGTTACGGTCATATGCCCGAACACCTCACAATGTGTCTTCTAAGA
This sequence comes from Hydrochoerus hydrochaeris, assembly GCA_004027455.1. Taxonomy (NCBI): domain Eukaryota; kingdom Metazoa; phylum Chordata; class Mammalia; order Rodentia; family Hydrochaeridae; genus Hydrochoerus; species Hydrochoerus hydrochaeris. The sequence continues at coordinate 118,467 of PVLA01001625.1, read as the reverse complement.
ACAAAGACGGTCTTATATAGCCACGGTACACTCACCAAAATCACAACTTTAACCTCGACACTGGTACTCTCCTATCTGTAGACTCTGCTCCCCGATTCCTGATTCTCCCAATAGTAGTTTCTTTCATAGAAACACAACAAGAACATCTGCGGTAACCCCCTTCCTTCCTGGTCCTGGATGTAATACCTGATCATTCACTGTACCAGTTTAATCTCTCAATTATCAACAGTCCCTATTCCGCATCCCAGTCTTCACCTGTCCTTGGCAGACTGTCCTTCAATCTGAGTTTTCCTGATGCTTTCTCTTTAGATTTGGGTTTCACAGTTTGCACTTAAGCAATGCTGCTGTCACGGTACATCCTGTCGGGTGACCCAGTGTCCACCCGACCCAAATGCTGCTGTTAGCTTCTGCTGGTGTCTATGGCTTGGTCACCACAGCTTCTGTTAGGTATTTGTCAGTGATCAGGAAGGATTCAGTATGAGTATACTGTGAGGCCATCTCAACATTCCTGGTCTCATCAAACTTCTGCGCATTTGTTTTGGCTTCTATTGATGGCCTTTGACTGAGTTCGTGATTATGAAGAAGGTTGCCAAATGGCACTTTTCTAACTTTATCATCTTCACACCTATCAGTTGGCTTTCTTCTACGAGTGAGAGCCTTTTTGTCTTCTCCGTTTATCTATTATTTATATAAACATGGACTCATGGGTTCCTAGTATGTGCAATAGTTTGTAATAAATTACTTCTATTATTTTGATGCCCACATTGGCTCAGATTTGATCAGTAAGATCCCTTTCAAGCAGGCTAGATTTGACTGTAAAAAGAGGTCAATTTTTCCATTCAAGTATGTCTCCAAATAGCACAAGCAAGGCCTCAAGAGAAAATAAAGGGGAAAGTCCTGGCCGAGTGCCAGGAGGTGACAGCCAGCAGAGAAACCTCTAATGGCTCAGAGCTCCCCAGACTATCCCAAATTTTCACAGCTTCCTCCTCCTTTCTGGTCCATGGGGGATTAAATGCTGGAGCTTGGAAAGACCTTGGAGATCCTTCCATCCCGATTCTCAGCCCTGGTTTATACAGAGAGCAGAGTGACTGCAATCCTTGGAGAGTTGGGAGTTGCTTAAACAGAATATCTGCTTCCCTAGCCCAACTCCGAGATCCTGATTCAAAGGCAGACCCTGCAGAGGCAGGCTTTTTCTTATATTTGTAAATCTCCTGCAGGTAACTCAGGCAGTAAGTCCATAGCCACTCAATGCCTCTCCCAAGACACACACACATGCGCGCACACACACATGCACGTATGCACGCATGCGCACCCACACCCACACCCACACACACACACACCCCTTTCTTTTAGAAGGAACAAACAGCACCCAGAGAGGGACAGCGGCGTGCTCTGGTCATGTTGTTCGTCAATCAGGCGGCCTCTGGGTGGTCGGTGTTCCTTCAGGTTGCCCACGTGGTGTACCTTCTTCCAGCTCTCTGAAAGTGCTGAGGTGCTGGCAGGACTCTGTGCTCCACCTTTCCTTGTAACTCTTCTTGCAGGAGTGAGTGAGGAATTTACCTGCAGGAGGGATGATGTTTAAGTCAGGTGTCTGAAAACTGGGGGCTGTCTCTGCTTATTTCCCTGACACTTACTTGCAGTGTAATTTTCTTTGAGCTACTCCCAGAGTTTCATCTTTAAACTGAAGACCGTAATGCCTGCGTCCTGCAGTTGTTATGAGCATTAAGTTTAAAGATGCCATAAAAGAAGCCCTGGCAATTTTGCTAGCTGAATATACACTTAGAGATCTCCTGACCTTAAACACACCCCTCCCCAAAGGTCGCTTAAGGAAGCACTTTCTATTACCACTCCTGCCTCCCTTCCTTCCTTACCCTGCACTCAGCCTAATGGCTGTCTGTCCTTCCATCAAGTAGAGGAAGGTAACGATAAGATGAATGTCACTATACTGTACACACGTGTCCCCCTTCTGCTCTGTGCTCCTCATCTCATCTCTGGGCCACATGATCATGACAGTAGACAAAAACCAGTCTTTAGGCATGCACACTTTTTAATTCAGGCTTTCCACCCACCAACAATTCGGCCACACTGCCTTTCAAACCCAGAGAAACACTAGTGTTTCAGCTTTTGTGGGCCTGGAGGGAGAGAGGGGGACATCCCCCAAGCATGTTTGCTAATGTTGATACCTGGTACAGAGCAGCACCCCCGAGCTCTTGGGAGGACACAGTTCATTGCCTCACAGTGGTTGCAGCTTCTTCCCGAATGCTTCTTCCATTTGTTCACTTACTGAAGAGAATCTGTAGGCCGGGGCAGGGCCTGGAGGCTGGGCCTCCGGAGCATCCAGAGGACCCAGGCTCCACCATTCCATCTGCCCCCAACATGCCAGCTTGGCCTCCAGACGACGACAGCTTCTTGACATTGTGAGAGTAGGGAAGCAAACAGTGGCTGGGTTGGGGACAGCCAGGCCTTAGGGCAGAGGCAGTGACCGTCTGTCTTACCCTGAGCTAAGCTACCTCCACGAGATGGAGAAATGAGATGATTCCTGTCCTTTCCAATAACTTTAAAAGCAAAGGAAATTAGCATCACTGCTGATTGCAGACACACCCATATTCAGCTTAGGAATCGTAAGATAATCATAACAACTCGGCATAGAAGGGTTTTTTAGTAGCTCCACAAATTCTTTGAAACTCTCCCTTTCTGTGCAACTCACTCTCTCTCTTCTTGAACGTGGGAGCTTCTGTGTGATTCACTTCTAGTCAGAAGGACATAGAGGAGCTGATGGAATATAACTGTCAAGCACAGGTTATAAAAGACACTGTGCTGCCGTCTCACTCTCTCCTTTGGCTGCAGAATACTCTTCGGTAAGCAGCTGCCATGTCATAAGGACACTCAAGCAGCACCAGGCAGAGATCCAAGAAGTGAGGCACTGTGGTCTCTTTCCCAGATCCATGGGAATGCAGCCCTGATTGAGCTGCAGCCTCCTGAGCTACCCAAGCCAGAACCGCTCAGCCAAGCCGCTCTTAAATTCTTAACTCGCAAACACTGCAAGAAAATAAACATTTATTGTTTAAGTCACTGAGTTGTGTGGTGTTGTGTTACACAGCAATAGACAGCTCACTGTCTCCATCACAACTGGGACAGGGGCAGCTTGAACACCGTGGCTGATGGAGCTGGCTTCCTCCTGGGGTGTTCTGCCCTCTGTTCCTCAGTGCTGTTCCCCAGTTTGGGCTTCCCCCATAACTTCCCTTCTGATCAAGATATGCCTTGTGTGGCAAAAGTCAATCTTCTCCTCTCTCGAGAAGGGTAATTCCTGTACATGAAGTTTGTACCCTTCAGGTACATGAAGTCTGTCATCATTCCTGCCACCCAGTTCTCTTCCCCGCTAGCAGGATAGGGAGAATCCAAAGATTTTAAGAACTGTGGGCCACAAAATAGAAGGAAGGCTAGAAACCGAATACGTATCCATTATATCACAATATCCTAATCTGAAATTAGACCACAGTTTTTCTGTGTACCGATCCAAGGGGAACTGGATTCTGAAAGTCCTCAAGCAGGAGGAGGCACCACCCTGAATCACAAATAGAAGCAACACTAATAGCAGTGATTAGCACTACCAGCGCACTTCAACTATGCCAAGTCCTGGCCGGTGTGTTTTGTGAGACAATTCACTTAATCCCCACATTAGCTCACAATTATTGCCTCTTTTCACAGATGAGAAACTGTCGTGCACAACATGCTCAAGATGACATGTCCCGTGAGTGGCAGAGTAGGATTGAAATCTAGGCTGGATTCAGAATTCAGGCTCTTCACTAGAACTCTGTACTACCTTCCTCCCCGGATCTGTATTAAATGCCTAGCCAACCCTAGATCCGTATTAAAAGCTTACAGAAAGAAAAAAATAAGCATTGTGATTTGAGCAGCTGGTTCATGTGACTGCTTCGTGTGCAGCAGAGAAGTGAATGCTCACAGTTGGTGGAACTATTCATTCGGCATTTGTTTATCCATCACAGAGCCTGTGCTGACCCCCAGGAGGACACAATAGTGACTCAGGCTTTATCCTTTTGTCAAGAATTTTTCAATTCCAGAGGAATAAATAATAGACAGAGATGACTATTCTTTTAGGAAGACAGTAAGACTCTCTATTCCCAGAGAGGAATGGAGCAATGTTATCACCCAAATATTTATGCCCTTCCAAACTTCCTTGAAATCATAACTCCTGTGGGAATGGTATTAGAAGATGAGGTTTTATGGAAGTGATTATGTCCCCAGGGCAGATCTTTGACAAGTGAGATTGGGGAGATTGTTTGGTCTTTCCACCATGAGAAAACTCAGAAAGAAAAAGAAAGTCTCATCGATGAATCAAAAAGCAGGTCCTAGTTCTCTTCCCATAGTCAACAGGGTAAGGAGGGAAGATGACACATTTTGAGGAGCCCTTAATACTCTGTTTCCAGGGAATTGAATCTGCAGATGTCTTGACCTGGGAGATAAGCATCTGCTTATAAGTGACCCAGTCTATGGTATTTTGTTATGGCACCCTGAATGGACTAAGATAGAAATACACAAAGAAGGAAACAGGGGCCTGGCTGAACCCTGAGCAGCATTTAAGCAGATTCCGAAAGAATATGAAGGTTTGAAGAGATGGCATTCCAGGAAGGGAGAGTTAAAATAAGAATAATTAGGTTTCACCCTAACTGAAGACAGAGAAATGAAATAGAAGGACAGAAACAACATACTGGGGTGTTTTTAGTCAAATTTCTGACTGCTGTTAGTTTGTGATTTCAGTGAAGCCACCCCAGTCTGGAAGGGAAGAGGTCCTGTGAGGCTGGAAACTGTGAGGCTCTCAAAGCCCCAGGACACTCATTTATCACAGTGAGAAATACTGATATTAATAAACTCTTCTTCCGGTAGTGTCTCCTCATTACCCACCTCCCCACATCATCAGTTTCCACTCGCAGAGGAAAATTGTCAGCAAACAGAGCTTCACACTTTTTGCAGACCTGTTGGATAAACACACATAAATACTCCTAGCAACCATTTCACACCTAATAAAAGGGGGACAAAGGCATCAACTGCTCAGTGGGAGATTTTAGAGCTGCCTTAGGCTGGGATTCCCTCTTCTGAGGTTTGGCAGCAGTGGGCAGAGCAGTCCTGACTCCACCTACGGGTGCTATACGTACGGGGTGGGGGTGGGGTGCAGAGTCATAACTCTTGGTCCTCAGCAGGTGTGAGCCTTTCAGAGAGGTGGTGAATGCTTTTAAAAACTTGTCTTTTTGAGCTCTCAGAGAAGAGGCAAATTCAGATCTCTGAGGCTTGACACTAGTACAATTTGTGGACCTTTCAAAAGAAAAATGATACATTATGAATTCAAGGTGAACTTTGAAAGCCACTTCTTATTTAGCATGATTAAAGATAACATGAGAGATTTTGAATCTTAAAAAGACTGACACATACCAAAAACATAAAGAAAATCAAGAAAAATGATATTATATTTTGTTAACTGCTTGGCATATAACTAAAATCTTTTTTCCTACTTTCCATTGCTGCATCAAGATACCTAACACCTGAAACTTATAGGTTTCTTTTGGCTTACTGTTTCAGTGGCTTCAGTCCATGGATAGAAGGCTGTAAGGCAGAAATGGCAGGGCAGAACAGCATGGCAGAGAAAAGCTATTCACTGCAGGGTGGCCAAGAATCAGAGAAAGAAGAGAATAGCTGGAGATAAGAACACACCCTTCCAAGTGATGCCCCTAGTGACCTACCCCTTCTGACCAGGCTCCACCTCTGTACACCTCTGAGACTTTTAGGGGGAAACTTTAGGTCTAAAACATAATGTCTACTTCTTTGGGATCACTTCTTTAAATGGTGACAGTTTGAGAATAAGTCTGCAGAAAGAAGTAAATCTGTCTCATCTCTAGCATGTTTGGTCCTAATTACTTATTTTTATTAATCAACAATTTTGAACTTTTCTTTCAGCTTTATACTTATTGGAGATACTATGTAAGTGTTGTCTATTATAAATTTTGGGGAAACTTCTAACAAAATTTCTTTCCTATGTGATAACACAACTTTAGGGCATGTTGAATTTTCTTCTGTAGTGACTAACTTTAAATACTCTTTGAATTGGGAATTATTCATTGGCTTATAAACTAGTTATTCATCCATGGCCTATTGTACAGATGTGTCATAGCTGTATGGTATCCTTATAAATGTCAGTTTCTATCCTAATTCAGTAAGAATTGCAAATCTTTTCCCAATGTATTCACATGATTCACTCTTCTTTATTAGATTATTAAATAATTGAAAAAACTATGCATTACTGTTCTGTTGAAAAATTACCTCTTTCTTTTTCTGAATTACTGCTTTTGCTATAATTAAATATTTTTTGTTATAATTTTCTTCCTGATGTCAGCATAATTTATACTTATTTTATTGTATTGGCATAACTTTTTCCTAAAATCTTAGTTCTTTAGTAAATATACATAAAAGAATGCATGCTTCCTATTTCACAATTAGAATTTATACTCTATTTAATTGAAATATTCCAAAAATGCCTTTCAAGTTGAATTAAAATGGTACATTGAGATTTATGAATCTGTAAAGTTCACACTTTATATTTGTATGTGAATTTTTCTTCTGAATCTTCAGAATAAATTTTATAATATTTGAAACATTATTGTATCCATATGTCAAAGCTTGCACAGATTATAATGTAGACCAAACCTTATCTACTCAGTAGTGGTGCTGTAGGACATTTTCACAATGAAAAGAAATCTCTGGCTCGAGATATTTTGGACACAGTATTCCTGGAAACCATTTCTATATCAGAAAGTTAATAATAATTCATTTATATAATGAAGTGATTGTGATTTAAAATCTCATAATTATATCCCAGTAAATATATGGTAATATATTTTCTATTCAATTTCTTCTTAACCAAATACCCCCAAGGTATTTGTACACCATTGGCACTATTACATCACTTGGCATGAAGAACATGATGGAGAAGAAGTTGCAGAGACACCAGTCTAAGTCAATTGTAAAAAACAGTATTTATTTTTAAGGAAATGCTCAAAAACTGTTAAGTGTAACTTGAAAAGGCTCCCAAGGTTCAATAATAATTTGCGTTATAGCATAGAGGAATATCCATGATTTCATAGTGATATGAATAAACTAAAGAAGTAGAAAAGGAAGTATAGTTTTTCTTTTTAAAAAAATTATAAATAACAAATAGAGAAAAAATATGAAAAAGAAAAATCACCATTTGGCAAATACTACCCTAGTAACATTGTGGGCAACAATCGTTAATCCATACAAAAATCAGTGAGTTAAGCATGTTGCTAAACAGAATATTTACACAGTTTCAAAGTATCTGTTCATCAGATACTTGTTAATTACTAGAGGAAACAAATCAAACTTCGTGCATGAAAAGCATGGCAGACACTGTCTTAACCAACTTGTCAAAGTTATCACCAGTAATGAGACATAGCAATATCTTATATCATTTGATATAGTGCCTAAGAAAAGCATAACATTGTGGTCATATGAATGAAGGAATTAAGGATCCAGAAACTAAGGACATGCCCCTGCATGTCCAAATGAAGGTCAAATTATTGCATCCAACACTGCCCACCACTAGGGAAAAACCTAATGACTGGTAGCCTTCCTCAGTTTCTGGCAGCAGCATTTAGTGATATTGCTCTATCTATTTACCAGATATGCTAGTCAGTTTTCCCTTACTGTAGCAAAATACCTGAGATGAATAAACTTTAAAAGGAGAAAGATTTATTTTGGCTAACAGTTTTGGAGGTTTTAATTGGCCCCATTGCTTGGATCCTGTGGCAGAAGAAAACTCCATGATAAGAGCATGTGACAGAGAAGCTGCTCACCCACCAGCAGAGAATAATGAGTGATGTAGGGGGCAGGGTCTTAATATCCCCCTCCAAGGACATGTCCCCAATAACCTAACTTCCTTTCACTATACTCTACCTCCTCAAGATTCCACTGCCTTGCCAAAGTACCATGGAAAAATCCTTTAACACACGGGATATTCAAGATCTAGAAATCTTCGCAGGATATTCAAGATCTAATCTACAATACTAGGTAGCCTAACAGGTTCCACCACTTTCCAGTAGTGCCATGAACTTGGGACAAAACCTTCAACACATGGTCTTTCAGGGACATTCGAGATCTAAACTATCACGCCATGTCCATGGAAGGCTGTCCTGCTGGGGTGGACTGATGAGCAGAACCAACCAATACTAGAGTGAACTATGTGGGAAAAGACACCATGTAAAACCATGGTGAGCCCCAGTAAAAGAATCCCAACACAGACTGAGGCCAAGTGTTAGAGCCAGTCCATGCCATCGTGGTGGAGACTTAATATCTCACTTGAAAACAGCTCCTGGAATGCCACCTCCCTGAGGGGAAGTGACCATGCAACGAAAACTTCTCATCATGAACTAATTAGCGATCAACCTATTAAACCATAATATTGGCAGGGCCAACAGCAGTCTATGTTTCAGGAGGTGGCACATCTATGCCTGACCATGAAGAAGGCAAGAGGGTAAATGTAAACTCTATTCGTCGATGGCCTAGACTCCCCTGATCTACCACTGCAGTACCAACATCTTTCTCTTATGTAAAGCTTGTGGCTATGTGGACACTTGGATATCCAAGCTGATGGAGAAAGGAAAAGTCTAAGACTGACTCAAGGAAGGATTGTCTGGTTCGGGAATGCTAGCCAAAAATGGCCCACTGCGATACTATAGTTCCACTTGGGTTGGTCTTAGGGGAAATTTTCTTGTAACACAAAGAACATGTTCATTTACTTCGTATGTGGAAAAAAATGTGGCTCAAGGTAGGAATATTCAACGCAGGGCTGTGGAAAATAACTAGGCTGGTTAGCCGTGGCCCTGAAAGAAGAGAGGTTTTAAGATTGAGAACTAGGGAGAGACCATGTGGCCACATGGACCAGTGGGAGAGGGCACAGGGGGTGAAGACCTTTGAATTACATACGAATGCCCACTAGAGGGCATCTACCAGGGAAGAGCGGCTGAACGCTGAAGAGGGCTCTTGTTCCTTAGTCAGTTATCACCTGCTATGGTTTGAGTAGGGTTTGTCCCCCAAAGGTTTACATGCTGGAAACTTGGTTCCCAGTGTGGCAGCACTGAGGTAATAAAACTTTTAAGAGATGGAACTTAGTGGAAGATAATTAGGTCAAGGAGTCTCTACCCTCCCAGAAGGATTAATATTGTCTCTCAGGAGTGGAGGAGGTCTGGTAGGAGGAAATCTGTCCCCTGAGAGTGAGTGGTTATAAAAAGTGGGTCTCACACCTTCCTGGTATTTGGTTCCTTGCTCCCTAGTATTTGCCCTTTCTTCATACAGCTGATTTCCTTACCCCTTTTTGGACACGTTACAATGCAGCTAGAATTCAGCATCATGCTGTTTGGACTTTCCAACCATCAAAAACATGAGGCAAATAAGCCTCTTTTCTTTATTAAACACCCAGCCTCTGGTATTCTGTTATAGTAACACAAAATGGACTAAACACCACACATCAAGGACCATTATTTAAGTTGGTATCCCCAGCAGGTAGAATATACAGGTTCAGAATTTAAGGAGTAGAGATAGCAGAAGTCCTGCATTCCAATCAGCATTTGGCACATATATTGCTTAGGTTTCACTAAAGTCACAGAGTTGATGTAAAAAATATGATATATAAAGGATTTACAAAGTAGGTTTACAATGGCTACCTGCAGCTTAGGTGTGGAGAGTGCATTGGGGAATTGAGAGTAGGAGGATCCCATCAGAAGTCAAGGCTTGAAGCGCACTGTGTAATCCTGTGACAGTCCATATCAGGAAGCCAAGAATCTGTTTTGGAAGCCTAAAGAATCTGCACTGGAAACCTGGTAATCCAAATGTAATGGTAAAGACCAGAGCTCCTCCAGAGAAGAGAGAAAAAGATTTCCTTCCTCTTTCCCTTTTTATTCCATCCAGGCTGCAAGCCTATTGGTTAGAGCCACCCACAAGCAGGGTAGGTCTTACCTCTTCAGTAAATCCATCAGCCATACACACCCAGAACAAATCCATTACGTACTTCTTATTTGACACCACAATTAACTATCACAGCAAGTAATGCTTCTCATTCCTGGAAATTAGGCTCTGTGGGTCTGGAAATCCTGATTTCCAGAGGGAAACACTGACCAGTGTGCTATTAAACTTGAAGCCTTGGCTGCTGTCTAGTCACCTTGACCTCCTTGTTCCAAAAGAACAGACAAAAGAACAGGTGCGGAGTCCCCATGCCAGCAGGAGTGGTGACCCTGGTTGTTAGAAGGAGCTGGGACTGCTGTTACATCATAAAGGTAGGACAGAATAAGGCAGACACCCAGGTGATCTGATGGGGCTTTTCTTAGCACTCTCCTGCCTGCTCTCATAGTAAATTGTGACATCCATGGCCTGAGAATAGCATAGCGCAGGAATGTTAACGTGGTGGTTTGGGTTGTCCCGCCAGGTCAGGTAGCTGGACTAGCAAGGTCAGTTGTAAGAGTGATATAAAGCAGATACTCATGGCCTTGAGGCTACTTGCAGCTACTGGGGTTATAGACCATGCCTCTAATCTTCCTGCGCTAAGTGATAAAGAGACCAATCAAATGCCAGAAGAGCTGTTCCCTGGTGGTTTAAATTTACCATAAAAAGTAATGAGATTTGATCAGCCCAAACTGTGGAAGGTGGTGGATTCTCTGGCGTGTCTCCCTGACCTTTCCTTTTAGGACCACGGTCCGCATACTCTTAGTTGCCATGAGTGCTGCCCACTGACTACTCAGACTTGGGCCCTTCTGGGAATTGCTTTCTGGGTTGCTTGAGCCAAAAGGCTGAGGCTCCCTTCCTCGGTTTGGAGCAGCTTGAATGGACCATTCCAGCTCCAGAGATACTTGTAGAACTGGCCTCTTGCACCCGCATCGCAGTTCAACCCCCTTTGGCTCACTCCTCCTCCCTCACTCCCTTCGGGTTTTCCCATGAGCAATCACCTCCAGACATCTTGCATGCAAATGTCAGCCCCAGAGCCCAAGAAACCTGATCCCAAGATTCCAGAATTTCCTACACGCTCTCAGTATGAGTGAGAGTTTTGGCCCCCGACTCCCTGTGGCCTAATTCTATAGGTGGAGTGGTGTGGGGGTGATGTGCACTCTGCAGACACATGAGGCAAACAGGAAATGAGCCTTTGTGGCTTTGTCACTAATATTTAATGGTTATTTGTTAGTCACCGTATGCTCTAACCCATCCTGACTGCTACAGATTCAATAAAATGATTCCGTCTTTAAAAGTTTGGAGACTCTGAAAAAAATAATAAATGCTGGTAAGACCATGAAAGAAAGGAACACTTATACACTGTTGGTGGGACTGCAGATCAATAAAGCCACCATGGAAACCAGTATGGAGTGTCCTCAGGAAAGGTAAAAATAGAACTATTATGTGATACAGCTATTTCACTCCTTGGTACAATGCATACTGGAAGGAATCAGAATTAGTTTACTACTAGAGATCAATGCCTTTCCATACTCATCATGTCCCTGTTCACAGTAATCAGTTATGGAATCAGTCTAAGGACCCACCAACGGATGATTGAAGTAGTGTATATACCGAAAGCAATTAGTCAGCCGTAAAGAGTTAACTCTTGTCATCTGAAAAAAAAAAAAAAAAAACGGATGGAAACGGAAACTCATGTTACACAAAATAAGCCAGAGTCAGAGAAACAAGCATCACATGTTTTCTCTCCTGTGTAGAATCTGGGGTCAAGGAGAGAATATGAAAGCTGAGACTACTGGAGAGGAAGGGAAGGGGGAGGGCGGTGGGATTAAAGTGTGCGATGTGCATGTGTGAGAATGTTACCAGTGAACTCGCTGTAACATACAAATAAGATGAGCTAATTAAATTTGGGTTGCAAGTCGGAGGTAGCCAAGGACTCTAAATTTGGGAGGGAAATGTAGGTCAGCACCTAGAGCTGATAAATCAGAATCAGGCTAGGAGGAGTTGAATGGAGGAGTCAAAGAGGTTGGATGTAACTGAAAAATATGGTGAATGTTTACTTTTTAAAAAAGTGTAAAAATGTAAAAGATACATTGCCATTAACCTCCCCTGAGAAAACGCTCCTTTGTTTCAAACACACTCATCTTTTCTTTTGACTTCGCCATGATTGCTTGCGTGGCTGGCTGCCTTGATGTCCTGAATCGATTCAAAACATTTAACTTTCATGGTCATCTTGACCTTGAAGAAGAGCCAGAAGTTGCCTGGTGCCCGAGCCAGTGAACAGGGTGGATGAGGACACGCGATAATGCATTTATGACCCTGCCTTTCCATTGGCTATCACTTGGCAGCAGCTGTATTGATAAACTATACTTTGTATAGTTTGTATTGATAAACTGTACTGATAAACTATACTTTGTAAAGACATTCAGGAAACAGGACTTCCAGAGTGGCTTCAGAAAGCGGCAAGAACAATGGGATGGTGTATGAGAGGGGTGTTTGGGCGAGGATTAATGGTAGTATGCCTTTGACTGTAGTAAACTTTTAAAATTTAAACATTCACCATATATTTTAATCACATTTGAAGTGCCATCCCACTGGAGCTTTTCTTGAACCTGACTGAGAGTTGCAGGATTGGAACCTAGAGCTTCTTGGCATGGTTACTTCCTGGCATGGAATGTGGTGATGAGTTGCCAGTCAGCAGGTCATGGTTAGAATTGGTGGCCAGCTTCCACGTGGCTGTAGGTCACTGCCCAGAACTTCTCTCAGGCAGTTTGGATGGGTTTGGACTCATGGGAGAAGTGAGTCACCAGTGCCCTGTGTCTATGAGAAAATAAAGGTTAATAATTAAGTCTTGTGTCTCATGGGAGACATGGATCCAAGACAAAGGCCTTGGCATTAATTAGACTCTGTGTTCTTAGATAATAGCACTTGTTAAGGCTCCTTCCAAAAGGGTCAAGCAATGATTTTTACTGATAAAACCTGACCAGTCAGGGGGCCTGATGAGCCTGTCTGAAGGAGAGGGCAGGTAGCTTGGGGAGCCTGTGACTGGCTTCTTGGCCTATGTTACAGTTTAGAACAAAAATATCCCCCCAAATTACTTGTGTTTGGCACAGCAAAGGAAACCACAAATTGAGTGAAAAAGACAACCTACAGAATTGGAGGCATTGACCAACAATTTCTTGGATAGAGGACTAATATCTGGAATATAGAACCCCCAAAATTAGACCCTCCAAAATAAAAAGCCCAATAAAAAATTGGCCACTGAAATGAATAGACACTTCTCAGAAGAAGTACAAATGGCCAAAAAACATGAAAAAGGTTTCAACATCTCTAGCTATTAGAATTAAAACAACACTGGGATTTCATTTCCCTTCAGAAAAAAATGATTATCATCAAGAAATAAAATAACAGCAAATTCTGGCAAGGTAGCAGGGATAAAGGAGTTCTTCTACAGTGTTAATGGGAAGGTAAACTCGTACAACCATCATGGAAATCAATATGGAGATTCCTCAAAAAGCTAAAATAGGAATTCCATTTGACCTAGCTATTCCCCTTTTAAGTATCTTCCTTAAAGAGTTAAAGACATCATATTACAGTGATACACATATATCTATGACTGTAGTGGCATAATTCATAAAGAAAGATAAACTCAGGTCATTTGTAGGAAAACGGATGCAATTTGAGGCCATATGTTAAGTGGACTAACTCAGACACACAAGCTTAGATGTCAAATTATTTCTTTTATGTAAGAAACTTAAAATATATATAAAGAGCAAAATAAAAATAGATAATAGAGGATAGGGAGATAGATCTTTTGCAAAGGGAAAGGGACTAAAGATGGAGGGAGGAAAAGGGTAGGGAGGAAGAAAAAATAATAAGAGAATTAAGATGTGTTATATATGTACAAAGAATGTAATCATGTACTAATAAAAAGTAAAATTGTTTAAAAATCTCACGTGTTTGGAAGTGGACTGGATCATGGGAATGCTGTACTCACCAGTGGGTTCATCCAAAAATGAGATCAGTGGCCAAATGTCCTGCTAGGAGGTGAAGCCTGGTTGGGGTGAGTCACTGGGGACCTGGAAGGGTGCATTCTTGTCCCCAACTCCTCCTCTTTGTCCGCTTCCGGATTGCCATGGGGTGAGACGCTGTCCTACACCGAGCCCATCCGCCATGCATTTCTGCTGACATTGGGCTAACTCCACTACAAACTGTGAGCTGAATAAACCTCTCCTCCTCTAAGTTGCTTGTGTCAGTGACAGGAGAGGTGACGAATGTGACACCTTTGTTCGTGTCCTGCAATATAACACAGGGTGTCTGGCTTGGGAATGGGCTGCTGGTTGTAGCTGATGAGGCAGAAACTAGGGAGTCAGTCGTCCGTTGACGTTTCCACTGCACAGAGTCTTGAAGGTTTGTTCGCTGTAAGCCTGTCAGCCTGAGAGCCACAGGCGGTGAGTCTGTGTCCTTCAACCCAGTTTCTGCACAAATCATGGCCAGTTCCTTATTTTCAATCTCGTTTTGATATTTCATGGTCTGTGTGTGCTAACTGAGGACAATGAGGGCATTAATATAATTCTGTAGCTGTTACAACATTAAAGCTCCACCTGTCAAATGTCTGTCCCTATGGTCATGGAATATTCCACGTTCAGGAAGAGGGGTTTTTAGAAGTATTTTTTTTGTTTGTTTTTTGATCACCACTGTTTCACCCTCGGCACACAGACATGCTTCTTCTCATCTTGAAGAGACATCGATTGCTAAAACACGTCTGTATGAGTAGCATTTTATCTGGATAAATTTAGCTTGAATCTTAATTACAAATAGTCCTTGGGGACAGAATAAACTGCTTTCTTTTTTCTTGACAGTTCTCTCTGCATACCCTCTGCAGTTGTGGGCCTGATAAATAGGTCAGCTCTTATTATACCACTTGTCCAGACTAGACAATTTTGCAGGCTATCAGTCGAGTCTCAGAATTCCTAATATCTCCTTGTTGGCACAGCCCTTGACATGGGCTCCAGGAGTGAGGTAAGGAAGCAAGTCTTTCCATGCCAAATAAGATAAGGGTACGAAAGACATCCAGACACCTCCAAGGGTTGTCGTGTGAGTCCGAGCCTCATGCAAAACTGCTTTCTAAGGAGGCTGTTCAGAGGGTGTCTGAGAAAAGCCAATGACCTTAGCTCCCCCACAGCCAAAGCAAATATCATTTTATGCATTATTGAGACACTAGAAACAAATTCCTCCAGAAATCCAGCCCCCCATACACACACATTGTCCTAAGCCACCCCAAGACACAGTGAGTGAGACTTTGAGAAGCCAGGTGCACTCATCTCAGGTGGAGTAGCACGATTACCCCCCAGAAGGCTGCGCTCTGCTCCCAGCCCCTGCTGAGCACGTTTTTGTATCCTGGAGATGAATCCATGTTTTTCCCCTCTTAAGCCCATGACCACTTTTCATGTGCTAAGCACTGTGGCAAACCCTTCACAACATAAGACCCTAGCGAGGCAGCAGAGGACTCAGTTTTACACATACATGAAATTAGAGACCAAGAGGCAAAATGAGTTGCATTGGCCAAATCTGGATTTGAACCCAAGTCCATCTGCCTCCAGAGTCCTTCTGCTTCACCTCTCTGATGTAGTCCACAAACTGCCCCTGTCCTGCAGTCCTAGCCCAGGACTCCTGCTGAACAACTTGTCTGGGGATTACAGACAAGAATAAAAGATATACAGTGATGCCTCAGTTCATGAACTTAGTTATTTTCCTGATTGTGGTCACAAACTGGATTGGATGAGAACCAAATCAAATTTCCCTATAAAATCAACACTGAACCTAACCAGTGAATCTGACTTACAACTCATTCAGTTCAGTTTGGGGTTAGAACTGGGGGAAAAAACTAAATCCGTGAGTCAAGGTATCACTGTGTTTTATTCATCTGACTGTTTATTTGTTTCTCAATCTATTCACTTAACAAACATTTACTGAGTTACTACTACATTTCAGACCCTGGTTAGATACTTTAATAGTACAGTAAACACAATAGATGAGCCACTGAAGAAATGTGGTACTAAACAAGTAAACACAGATAAACACATAATTTAAAATTGTGATAGGTGCTTTTTTGCCTCTGAAGTTCATTACTGAATGCCAAAGGAGTAGAAAGTTACTGGAAAAGTAACTTCACTTGTGTGGTTTGTGAATCGAGGCTGAAAAAAAACACCAGCATAGCATTGTTCTGATGAAATATACCGCAGGAGCTGGGGGTGTGGCTTGATGGTAGAAGACCCTCCTCATGTGCAGGAGGCCCTGGGTTTGCTAAACAAATAACTGCCAAGCAATATATCAGTGTAAATTTTCTAGTAGCCATACTGGAACAAATGAAAACAGGCAGACAGTAATATCTATTTAACCTGAAGATATCCACATAGCATTTCAATAAGTATCTCACTCTCCACGACACAGTACACATCCTTTCCTCAGACTCAGCTCTCAAGATCCCATGTGTATTTTAAGCTTATAGCACCTCTCGATTCAAACTCAGTGCCTAGGGGGTGCAGGTCTTGCCTCGAAATCAGTGGTTTGATGATGAGACCACCCTGCCTCATCAGAGATTCCCTAAACTGCTGGTGTGTGTGTGTGTGTGTGTGTGTGTGTGTGTGTGTGTAAAAAGGGGCAGTTTAGAACTGTCCCCAGATGGGGGATAGGTAGTTTGGCGGGTTGTAGGTTTACTGATGTCATCACAGAAAAGAATTGTAGGACACATCAGTGAAGACTATTAGAAAGTTTTGTAAGGCAGAATTAGAGAAGTACACACTCAGAAGAGAGGACAGGTGCTCATAAAGTGAGATGCATTATGGGCTGGGCCTGGGAATTTACATCTTAGAGGTATTTTCAAGGTGGGTGGTCTAGGATTGTGTTCCCACTGTCTGTCAGATTATTCACTGGGTGGGTTATCTTACAATGCAAAGTATTTGATTGCATGTGTTTGAAATTGAAAGATAAAGCTGCTCTCTTAGTAATGGCTACTGTCTGAGGACTGAGGTCTGTGGAAGGAAAAGCTCAGGCTCAGTTTGTAAATGAAAAAGTATGGGCCCAATTTACAGGTGTTCTGGCTTGTGTCTAGATGTTCCCCAAAACTCACACACTCATAGGTGTGGCTTTTTAGAAGTGGCTGGATCCAGGGAGTGCAAATGTGGATGAAGGATGTGATAATCAGATTAGTTCACCGATGGGTTTAGCATTGTTCTGGGTGTGGGTAATGGGAAGCACCAACAAATAAGCTTCTAGCCTGGATGGAATAAAAGGGAAAGAAGGAACGCAGGCTCGATGCTTTTCTGTCCGCCATGCCATGGACTGTTTCTCTTCTGTGAGGCCCCTCTGCCATGCCTCTCTGTCTTGGAGTCAGTCAACTGTGGACTGAAACCTCTACAAACCCTGAGCTGAAATAAGCATTTCTTCCTTTAACTTGTGAGTATTCAACTATTTTGTCTCAGCAAGAGAAAAGTAATTACAATAACAGACACATTTTATCTTTAAGACCCTTAGAAATTTTTTGGAATAAGTGTCCTGAAAAAGGAAAGGGAAAGCTTGGGGAACCATATGTCCTAAAGCTGCAGGTTTTCTTAAAAGAAAGATTTTTAAATTGTAACTTATCTCCTTTCTACCTATCTTTACTTCTATTCTAATTCATCATTAAGTTGTTTGTTTGTTTTTGTTTTTTTTTTTGGTACCGGGGATTGAACTCACGACCTCATGCTTGCCAGGCAGACTCTTAGGCCGCTGAGATAAATCCCCAGCCCAGTTAGTATGTTTTACAAGACCCAGGGGTGTTTTAATGTACAAAGAAGGCCTAGGACTTCTGTTTTAGGCAGTTGTACATTGGTACTGGAAGTCTTCAAAATATACAAAGTGTCCAGCCTGAAGGCCCTGCATCCAGCTGCATCTGGTGAGCTGTCTGACCCTCACCCCTTTGCAAGCTCAGCCCTAGCCCCAGCTCTGGGAAGTGACCTAAGTCCAGAAAGCAGGGTTGAGGGGTTCTAGGGCACCATCATCATGGCCTGACATTCACACACTGGCTGTTGCGTTTCACCCCGACCTTGTGGCCAAGGCTCTGACAGTTATGACCCTGCTTCCCTGGTTGGACTGTACACTACATCTTAGGTCTCTTCTGGAAAGCTGCCCGGGGTCTCTGGCCTTGGACTTTCTTTGTTTCCATTAGTCCTCTTTCCGGTTCTCTGCTGCCCATCCTCTGAGAACTCTGCCTTTCCTCTTGTCCACCGGGACACTTCCCACCTTTTAAGAGGTCTCCCCAGTGCTGTAAACTCACTGCCCTCTTATCCTCCCTTTCTGCACCCCCTTTCTCAGCATGCATACCCATGCACCTGGCTGCTTCCTCGTCCCTCCCACCTGTGTCCATTGCCGGGTCCCCTTTCCCACAATCAGTCCTTCCTTGCCAAAACCAGTGTCCCAAGCTCTCACTCCTTCTGGACCCATCATCCTGGTTCATTCGTCTTTTAACTGGGTATTTCCACCTGCCTGGGAAGCAAGGACTTCTGTCTATTTCTGTTTTATCTTTACTTTTTAGTTCACTCCTTTTTTGAACCTTGTCTCCAGTTGCTTTTCCAGCTTCAGGCCTGCCATTCCCAAGGAGAAATTATAACAACAGTAAGCAGCAAAGCAAGCATATTCCCCGCTGACCACAGCAATTGTTTCTCCCGAGCTAACTCACTGCCTGTGACCGCTTCAGGACAGGAGTAGGGATACAAAGCCGGTGGAGAAAAACCTCTTCAGGAATTTGATTTCAAGCT
Organism: Hydrochoerus hydrochaeris; assembly: GCA_004027455.1. Classification (NCBI taxonomy): domain Eukaryota; kingdom Metazoa; phylum Chordata; class Mammalia; order Rodentia; family Hydrochaeridae; genus Hydrochoerus; species Hydrochoerus hydrochaeris. The sequence goes on along the minus strand of PVLA01001625.1, from coordinate 99,646 downwards.
CGCATTTTTCTCAGTCTCTCATGTAAGGTGTAATGCAAGTCTGGTGTTTCCAGAAGCCCTGAAGATCGTTACAATCAGCCTTGCAGTCCTGTTAGGCTGCAAGTTAGTAATTTTCTCGCCTTTGTGCATAAATTAATAATTTCCTTGCCTTTGTGTATGAGCTTACAGCTGGTGTCCCCAGAGTCAAACTTGTCAGATAAATAAAATTAAGGCTGTTCTCTAAAATGTGCCACAATTCTATTCCCAACAGAGATTTAGGGAAGGATGGAGAGGAAGAGAAGAATAATTTTTAAATCTGTTCATAACACACTGAAGAGCCAGGAGTTAGGAAGTTTTTTCCACTGAGAGTAAAAGAGATGGTGAAGTCCCCCTGGCCCAGGCCACGGAGGGCAATTTCCAGAGGAGCGGACCACACTAGCCCTCTGCTTCACCCTTTCTTACCTTTTTTTTTTCTTTTCTTATCCATGTTTGCGTTATGTGATAATTACATTCACTGTGGGAAGCTGATACCTGTAAGTAACTTTCTCCACTCTTTCTTTTCTCTCTCCCTCTTGGTCCCTTCCCATTTGCTAAAGTTTTACCTCGCTATTTCCTATTATCATTCTTTTATTTTGCTCTTTTGTTTATTTATACTTTGAGTTTCTCCTATAAGTGAAACCATGTGATATTTCAACCTTTGTGTCTAATTTATTTCATTTAACATCGTGATCTAAAGATCCACCCATTTTCCTACAAATGATTCAAGATTGCTCTTCTTTATGGCAAAGTACTACTCCGCTTGGGTAAATACTGTGTTTTCTTTATCCACCCATCTATTGATGGACATATATCCTGCTTCCAAGATTTAGCTATGAAATGTGTGGCTATAAATATGGGTATGCATGGATTACTGTAATATGATACCTTTAACTCTTGGGAAGATACCTCAAGGGAAATAGCTGGTTCAACTGGAATTTCTATTTTAAGTGGCTTTTTTGTGTGTGTGGTTTAAAAAAAATGTTTTTATTTAAAGAGGAAGAAAAACCATGTAAAGGGTAGAGATAATACAGAATTTCAAAAAAAAGATGAACAGTAAGAAATCACTAGTTGATAATTACATATTGTCCTCTTAGAAATAGTTGTTCAAGTTACAAAATTAAAACATACAAAGTAGATATTCAAACAGTGAGAGTGTAAACAGCTATGCATGCATGAATCTCTACATGTATTTCTATCTTTTCTGTATTAGAGGGAAAAACAAAACTTAGTAAGACAAAACAAAACAAATTCCTATAAAAACATGAAACCAAAGTCGTATAAAACCACAGTATAAGGTGATCTACAATGATTATTGTGTTGTTTCTTATTATCTTCAATACAATTGTTTATATCATCAGGCATAATTGAATATAGCAGTATAATTGAATATAGCAGGACATAATAATATTAGTAAAAAAACATTGTAGACAGTGTAAAACTTCAAAGGCCAGTAATAATCAAACAAGAGTGGATATTCTAGTGAATCTTGTCATCTTCAGTGCAGTTGCCTATACTCTCTGACTTGATACTATCAAGCATAACAGCTTTGAATAAAATCTATCAATACAAAATAGTGATCCAACAAACCAGATTCGATTATGATCAGTCATGGTAAAGCAGTGTAATTTATACAGAGCTTTAGATTAAGTTAATAGGAAATTAAGGATGATTACTGTACTATATCCTGTTATTTTCAGGATAACTGTCTGTGCCCTCAAATCTAGTACCGGTAGAATGACTAGAACAGAATATAATACATCTAAGCAGAATGGTGTGAGTAATGTGGGTTTTAAATCCTGGTACACTATTAACAATATAGTGCATCAAGATCATCTATGTTAGAGATTCTAGCTATCCTTCTCTGCCTCATTTCTGCTATTCTATTTTTCTGCCTGTTTGTCTAGTTTTCTCCATTCTACTGCCTTCCCCACTTATTGAGGCCTTTCTGCCACTGTTCCTGAAATCCTGGTATTTTTTTTTTCTCTCTCTAAAATGTCCTTCAGTATTCTCTGTAGGGTTGGATTGGTAGTCACAAATTCCCCCAGTTCCTCTTTGTCATTGAAGCATCTTGTTTCTCCATTAATTTCTAGTGACAGCTTTGCAGGATACATCAATCAGGGCTGGAGGTTATTTTCTTTCATGGCTTGGAATATTTCACTCCAAGCTCTTCTTGATCTGATGGTCTGTGTTGAGAAGTCTGCCATGATCTTGATGGGCTTACCTTTATAGGTAATCTGTTCCTTTTCTCTGATGGCTTTTAATATTCTGTTTTTATATTGAATTTCTGGTATCTTGATTATTATATGTCTGGGTGTAGCTCTGTTTTGGTTGTAGGTGGCTGGAATTCTGTATGCCTCATATAACTGAATGTCATTTTCTTTTCCCATGCTTGGGAAGTTTTTGTTAATTATTTCCATGAATAGCCTTTGTAATTCACCTGTTTATATTCCTGCTTCTTTGTTCACATTTCTTATTCTTAAATTATAGATTCTTTTGTCATCTTCTAGCTTTTGTATTGTTACTGCCTGTTTCCTTGTTATTTTTAAGAGATCTTTCCTTTCATGATCAGACATTGCAAACTTGTCTTCAAGTTTTGATAGTCTATCCTTAGTTCCTTTTAAGGAGTTTTGCCAGCTTTCAATGGGGTTTTTAATTCCCTGGTAATCTCTTTGAATCTACTTCATGTATTCTATATTTTCTTTATATTCTTTATTGAATGTTTCTCTCCTTTTTTTGTGTTCCTGCCTTCTTCCGTCTATGTCTTCCTGACAGATGCTTAGCATTTCTTTTATTACTCTACTCATATCTTGCTTTACCTGATTTAATATTTCAGTTTTGAGATCATCTATAAGGTCCCAAAGATATCTCTTAATGTTTATTGAAGCCATGTCTGATGTTGCATGTTTGCCGCCCTCAGTCTCCCTTGTCTTTCCCTCTCCTGGATCAGTGGTCTCAGGGTTCTGGGCTGGGGGCCTCCTCTTGCCTCTCTCTCCTGTCATGGTCCCAGCTTCCTCCACACAGGTGTATAGTAGAGGTCCCAGCCCCCTTCCCTGTCAGCCACGGTTCCCCCAAAGCATGCTGGCAAGGGAACTTCCCCGTCTCCTGCCTGCTCTTGTCACTGACGTGTAAGCAGTGGCTGCGTATGCCTGCCCCTCCCCACAGGGCCAGCCAAACTTCAGGGGCCTTCACCCAGTTAGTGCATGCTAGGCGCAGGGAATCAATTTGGGACAGCTCATTGGGTCCCGGCCAGAGGCGCAACCCAGTCCAAGCAAATCCCACGAATCTGCTCTGGGGAGGAAGCAACCAACTGAAGTCACTGTCGCTCCCAGTTCAGGCTCCTCCTGCCCAATTCCAACATGTCACCCATTTGGTTGTGCCCTTCCCATGAGGGGGGTCTCATTCCCAGCACTGACCGTGGATTAATGAAGGTCCCTTCGCCAGCTCCACTCTCTGTTGTGCTCACCAACCCCCAACTTCAGCACAGCTCTGGCTCCTGTGAGTGGCGGCAAGAACGAGTTTGGGAGTTTGGGTGGCTCTCACGGCCAGCGCGAATTTGCGAGTTCTGCCGGCGCAAATTTACTGGGTCGCAGTGAAAACGCTGTGCCAATAATTTTAGCTGTTCCAGTTATAGCCCCAAGACTGCGTGTTTGACGAGCTTTTTTATGTTTTAATTTCTTCCTGTGTCAAGAGGATCCATCTCCCTCTGTCTGGGTCTCTCCAGGACGTTTTATTCTGGCATATGAGTTCTTAAGTGGCTTTTTTTGGGGGGAGTTATTATACCATAAATTGGTCTGGCCATTGAGCAAATGTTAAATTTATTTATTTATTTATTTTGCTTCATTCACTCCTGTCCCTATTATCCTGAAATGTTAGACTTTTGCAGCAATAATTGATAGGGGTGAATACTGCAGAATTGAATTGTAAAGGTTGAGGTGCCCTAGATAGATAACTGATGGATGGACAGATGACTGGATGAGTGGATAAATGGAGAGATGGATGGCTGGTAGACAGATAGATGATCAGTGTATATACCAGTTTTCTCCTTCTGCAAGTGGTCAGATGACATCAGAGTTGGAGAGACAGAGGTATGTGTGTGTGTGTGTGTGTGTGTGTGTGTGTGTGTGTGTGTGTGCATTGTGTGCTTTGCAAGGAAGGGTACAGAAAAGGTCTGCTGTTCCATTTGGGATATTATGGGAGGACTTGGGTGTGATTTTTTTGGAAAATCTTACAAAAACGAAAGCTCTCACTGCTTACTGTGCAAGTCCAAACCCATGGTTCTGACAGTTCCCAGACAGGAGATAAACACAGAGGAAGGTGCAGAAGAGGAGTCGGTCCTCCCTCAGCTCTTTTCCTCTGAATTATTTAACTGAGCCCACTGCAGTGCTTCTGTGCACAAGGAAGGCCCTCTGTGGTTCTCTGATCCTTGTGCTGGCTCCAAATTTCTCTACCCACCCTCAATATCAAGTGCAGGTCCCAAGGAAACAATGCATTGCTGAATGCAGTTCTGCTAAGCACTAGGTCTGTCTCTTGGGCAACTTAATTGTCTCCCGTGAGCCCCCCAAGCTGAGGAAGAAGAAAAGGGCTGGCTTCTGAGAGGCAGTGTTACTGACTTGGGAGAAAAGGTACTGGGAGTCAGTCTTTTTGGCCTGGAGCGGCACCGACTAAGTTCTCAGCCTTTTCAGTCTGAGGTCCCCAAAGCTGGCAGAGCCTGAGAGTAGCCAGGGCAGCTCAGCAACTGTGCAGATGGAGACAGCTTGATGACAGCCACTCCTGCCTGTGAGTGACCTGCTGCTGATTAGAGACGGCAAAGGTCCACCTGGGCAGAAAGGCAACCTATCAAATAGGTGCCTTTCTGCAAGCTCAAGACTCAGATGTCTTCAAAGAGCACACACAACCAATCCCAGAGGCCTGTTCCTGCCCCAGAGCAGACCAATTTCTACATCAGGAGTTCACCGGTAACTCTTCTAACCTCTGTTTTTCTTCTGGTAGGTGATTAATAAGAACACATCCTTATCACCAACAAAAAGTTGCACCGAAAGCTGTGTTTCAGAAAGGGCCTCCTGTCTTCAAACACAGCATCCAAAGCACTGGCTCCCCGGTGTGAGATACAGATATGTAAATGAAGTTGGTCGATAAGGCTTACAGCCTGGCAGAGACCCATACATTGCAAACATGCCACCAAAAGTCCTGCAGGATGCAAAAAGGGGCCCTCAAGTGGCAGAGCAACCAGCGTCACTGAAAAGTCCCCTCATACCTGGAAATGCAGTTTTAGGAAGCAATAAATTTCATAAACATGGTTTTTTTGGTAAGATTGTTTTCAGGATTCCCTTTGATAAAGAGTTGTTCTGGATTACTTACAATATAGCCTCATTTACAAAAAGTCCATCTGTTCAGACATACAGTGTGTGTAAAAGCACCGTATTTGGTTTGGCTACAGAAAAAGAGAATCTATTGGCTGCATGAGAAAGACAAGGGCAACACCCAGGTGACACTTGGGAGTGCATTTCCTGGCATTCTCAGGAGAGCCTGTTTTCTGAGAGTTGTCTTGGAGGGCATGGCTGTAGCCAATACCGGCTAGAAGGGTGCGTGGTTAATGCGTGGAACAGTGCAGGAGACATCCTGCCACACTGGCATCAAGGATGCTGGAGGGTGCTGGAGATGCACCAGGACAACTGAGGCGTGTGTAACTGCAAAGCTTTAGCCTAGACATAGATCAAGAGCCAGGAACCCCGGAGGCAGTTAGGAAATTAGGGAATCCATGGAAGTCAAAGGATACAGATGTGGTTCTGAAATAAGTAATGAAACAGAGGACTCAGGAATCCTGAGGCTTCAGGAAAGAAGAACCTGGAGAGGCAGAAGAGATGAAAACTGAGGAGGGGAGGAGGTCATAAGCTTGCCTGCAAGGTGGGGCCTGAGTTCAGGCTGGAAACAGACTCATGTGTGATTATTTATATTTAGAAAACCCTCAGAAGCATAGGAAATTAAATCTTTCTCCCTGTCTATCTATAATCACAGGATCTAATTTTTTTATAACTCCTGTCACCTGAGTAAAGTACATAGTGAACCTATCAGAGACTTAATAAGAGAGATAAGATGCTTTCTCCAGAGTCCTGTCTTCTGCACAGCATTGCATGGAAGGGAGTTCTCCTAGGAGGTAAATTAAATCCCAAGGACCTCAGTACTGGACTTGCCTCTTCCTTCCAGTCAGTGCAAGGCTACAGAGGTCCTCAGTGATGCCCTGGCTTGGAGAAGACTCAGGTAGTCTATGTCAATGAGGGCTAGGAGGCAGCTTCTGTCTCTTCTGCCCGCCCTATTACTTTGAGAGGTTGAAAGCAAGCAGAGAACAGGAGAGAATGAACCACAGTAAACTCTGTCTTCTTCATTGTTGCACATAGAATTAAATCTGATTACCGGCATCCTGAGCAGAAGGCCTTATAGGAAGAGGAGGAGGAGGGAAAGGAAGAGGAGAAGGAGGAGGGGAAGGACAAGGGGGAGGAGGGGGAGGAGCAAGATCAACCTTCTAAGAGACATCGTGCCTATTTAGGTTAATGCAGGCAGGAGACGAGGGAGAGAAACAAACAGAGGCTAAGGCCCCAGCCCAGGCGAATCGCAGTGGAGGATTTGTTCTGTGTTGGGCAGCGAGTCTATTTTTATCAGGAGCAAAGTTGAAGACAGAGGAAACATACTGATTAAATCTGAGGTGTGTGGAGTTGTAAAGAAAAACCCATGCTTTAGAGAACAGAATGGAGTCTAAAATAATATCAACAAGGTGGGAACAGTTGGAACTTAACCTCCTGATAAAGGTAAAAGTCTCCCCTGGTTCCAGAAGTGCAGCTATACACACATACAGAGTAGGAAAAGCTTGACAGTTAGTAAGAGGGTGAAAAGCTTATAGACTCAGGAATGGGATTAGTGACTATGTAAAAGGCACATACAAGGGAGCTGTTCTGCCCTTGGCTCCTCCATTCTACTGGCCTGTGAAGACACTGTTGCCCTTCTGCGCCTCTCTTGCTTTGGGAACATGTGGCCAGAAGTCACAACACACAGATGTTGGCACCTTGACCTTGAACTTCTCAGCCTCCCAAACAACAAGTAAATTTCTGTTCCTTATGGATTCCTTGTTTTGTTTTATTGTTGTTGCTACAGCAGCACAAATGGACTAAGACGGTTTTCCAGGGCAAGGGCCAAGCTGGCTTTTCCTGATGCTGCCCTGGGACAACTCCCCACCCCTGGGGCTGAAGCCACTGCCACTGCCACATCTGCTTCTGCTGCTATAAGCACCATCATTGACCTTGGTCTTGGCACAGGTTCCGCTGCAGGCTGCTGGTCATGACTATGGGTATCACGTACCTTTTCTCATACACACACACATGACTTTTGTTGTCCCACCTGACTTTGTTTACAAAATGCACAATTGAAGACAAATCATTCAGAAAACATGACAGCCATAGCAGAATATTCAACCAAGCCCAAGTCCCTTAGGAAGGTGAGTGCATGTGACTGCCCAAGTCAAATACCCATGAAACCAGCTGGCTGTAGGACAGGATCAAGCTGGACTTAGACGTGTCTAGGATGGTGGGTCCTCCATGTGGATTTGCTCTATTTTTCCTATTAAAACAAAACAAAATACAAAGAAGTCTCCCCAAACCCTCCCCTTTGAGATACTAGTTTAAATGTCATTGTATAAGTCAGCTTTCTGTTACTATAACAAAATGCCCAAGATAATCAACTAGAAAGAGAAGAAATTTTATTTTGGCTCACAGTTTTAGAAGTTTTAGCTGAAGATCAATTGACCCTGCTGCTTTTAAACCTGTGGTGAGGCAGCAGTCATGGCAGGGTGGAGTACATGGTAGAGCCAAATTGCTTGCCTCATGGAGGCCAGGAAGCAAAGAGAGGAAGTGGCTAGTGCTCAGCAATCTCCTCGAGAACCTAAAACCTCCCACTAGAACTTGCCTTTAAATATTCCATCCCCCTCAATTGTGCCACAGCAGGGATTAAGCCTTTATTTAGCATGTGGGCCTGGGGGGTATTTCAGGGCTGAATCATAGTTTTTCTTTTAACAGTTATGGGGTCCTGACCCAGATAGCATCAGATATATCACCGGACAGTCAGGCCTGACACCCAGGCCTCATTTAAAAGCTCTCACCTCACTCCTGAGATGGATCAGGGATCCAGTGGTGAATCTGACTCCCGATCCAAGCCAGTGCTCTGGACGGCAGCCTGGTGAGGAATGATAAGGACAGGCGTCACCCTCCCGAGCACACTCCAGAACGTCGGGCTTCTCTGGAAGACACTGGAGGAGGGTCCTGCAGACAGGCTGGGGTAGAGTCCAGGATTCTGAGTCTCCAGGGCATGGTGTAGATTAGACTCACGGGCTCATCTGCTGGTGAAGTATGGTTAATGAAGAACAGGGAAGCTTCTCAGCTGATGTTTCCAAAACTCTCATGGCATGAAAGTAACCTAATTTTTTTTTCAGTTTCACTCGGCTTAGGAAATCATTGGCAAATAAAACTAGCTTAATATCATAATTTTGTTAAAACAGCTGTGTCTTCTGAGTTGTGTTATGTCTAAATGGACCTAAATAGAATAAAAGTTTTGTGGTCTTCTAAATAATGATTATGTTTTAACATCTCTGCATAAAGACTTTCCAAAATCTCTTTAGTAACTTGTAACCTTAAACTTATGCCAAGTAATAGAGATTAATGAAATATCTAGATCATCTCTAAGTAAGGTAACTACCAAACAATTAATCATAAGCATAAGTTTATTCAGTAAGTCCTCAGTTCACGAACCATTGGAGATTTGAACCTTCAGAGATCCCAATGGACCTTAAAGTAGGAACATTTATACTTGTGAATGAATCTCAGGAGCAGCTCAGGTGTCTGCCGGGATCGTCACAGTGGTGCTGGCTGTGTGCTCTCTGTACAGTGCGATTGTGATTATGTTAAAACATAATCATTGGGCCGCGGATTTAGCTCGGTGGCTTAAGCACCTGCCTGGCATACGTGAGGTCGTGAGTTCGATTCCCCGGTACCAAAAAACAAAATAAAACAACCATAATCATTATTGAAAAGCCCACAAAACTTTTATTTGATTTAGAGGGAAATATTTGCCAGAGTCCTGAGGCCAGCGTGAACCTGATGTTATCCGCCCTGTTCTGTTTCCACACAGAGGTTGGAGCTGCAGGGCAGGCAAGGGCTCTGGTGAGCCAGGCTGTTTCTCATTCCAATGACTGCTGCTCGGGGTCTCCAGAGGCTCACAGAGGGACTTGCCCCTCCAGTCTGACCTGTGAGACTAGGAAAAGGGTGGGAGATTCTCTCTACTTAGCAGGATTGTTGCTCAAACGGGACTCAGCAGGGCAGATGCACGTCCTAGGGTGAGGTCTTATGTTGAAAAGTGGGCTTGGAGAGTCTCACTGAGGTTTGGTCAAGGAGGAAATTTTTGTCAATCTTCTTCAAGCAAAGAAAGGATGTTTGTCTTTCCTTTGAACAATATGTCTTTTTCTTGGATCAGTCGAACCATCCATGGAAATTTAGTAGCAGACATGGTGCAAGTAGTCAGGCATTTGAGATGAATTTATAGAAAATAAGAAAAACATAATCAAATGGTTGCAGCAGGATCTGAATCCAGCTTCTGAATGCAAAAAGCAGTGGGGGAGACATCTAGATGTTGGGCTGTAGACATTTTTAGATGGCGGTGTCAGGATGGCAGTGGCAATCTAGTGGGTTTCCTGGATTTGCAGGACAAATGTCTTTAGCATAGTGTCACAGGTGTTTATTTCCTGATATGCAGTGTGAAATATGTGGGTAAAAGATGGACAAACCATGCACATTGCAGGGTCCAGTCCAGGTATAGGTAAAGCAAAGACAGTGAGTAGGATCAGAATTTGATAATTCACCAGGGTGTGCTAAAATTTTCCACTGAAACACTAAGTTCTCTCTACAGTCACGCTCCTTTTTGATAAAGACCAAGTCAGATTATTTTTTTTTTCACAAAATAAAAATGGCCTCATTAGACATCTTTTGCTTCTTTCCATAAGTATAGCAAGAGTAGTGATTGACCATGCAGACCTTTTAAAATTTTCTTCGCTGAATGTTTTCTTGAGGAGTCTTGGATTGGTATAAGAGGCTTGGCAGCCAACCCAGGAATTTGCTACTAGACTTTGCCTACAACACCCATAGATTCAGGTTTATTCCTTTCCTTTTGAAGTCCCCCAAATGTCCTGTTCCCTACACTTGCTAGTGAATAACCTTCCTTACTCATTTTTAAGGCTAGAAATCCTGTAAAGTGGGTATCAAGAAAAATTTTCCAAGAGGGAAATAATCTACATGAAATTCATCTTAGCTCCTTAAATCTGTCTGGTCATATCTGGTGCTATGTATCATTGTCAGATATGACATATTCCAGATAGTTTTGGTTACATAATAAATGTCTTCAATTGTGTCCTATTATAGGAAGATGGATTCTTATTGAACCTATACAAATGATTATAGTGCTATGAAAAGAGGACTACGTAATATAAGCTGACAAATCCTGGAAAAGTCAGGCAAGGAGAAAAGATAAAAATTCCACTTTTGTATATGACAATGTAATCTCTGTGAATTATAGTTTAAGAGGAAAGAGAGAGGTTTCCTTTAAAGTGGCAGTCATATTTCAAGCAAAAAACCATAATTGAACTTTTAACAGTTACTTCAAGTACTTGAACATCCACAGATGAATCACTAGAAAGCAAATTCCCTGAAGGCTGGATTCTGTTTACAAGGCCTTGTTCTCAGTCCCCAGCACCTAGAGAAATACCTGGCACGGACAGCACACTTAATAAATACTTGCCAGGTCAATGGATGGCAGTGAAGGTCAAGGCTAGTGGGTCTCAGCCCAGGTTGTATATTAGAATTATGGGGAGGGTGTTTTAAACACTGGGTCTTAGAGATTCTGATTTAACTAATCTGAGTTTAAAGTTAGTATTTTTTAGTTTTCCTACAAATCCCAGTGCACACCTTGAAGTAGCATTTTTTGAACAACAGGCTTGAACAAATGGAACTTGCTTTTACCACCCATCTTTTCCCGTCTTAAATCTTTCCCTCTTACCTATATCCTTTGAGCAGCTCTATTTCCTTTTCTTCTTAACCTTTACCCCTGTCACCCAAAGAAGAGATTTTTTACCAGAAGAGACCTAGAATAGCAAAGGCAGTCCTGGCAACAAAGAGAAGACAGGAGGCATCATAATCCCTGACTTGAAATTATGCTGTAAAGCTACTGTGATAAAACAGCAAAAAACAGATCCAAAGTTCAAGAACAGATTAGAAGATGCAGAAACAACCCCAGACCCACTAAGCCACCTTATCTTTGACAAAGGTACCAAACATATTCGCTGGAAAAAGCATAGCCTCTTTACTAAATGGTGCTGGAAAAATTTGCTCTACACACGCTGAACATTAAAACTGGACCCAGTATCTTTCACTGTGCACTAAGCTACAATCAGAATGGATGAAAGATCTTAATATTAAAATAGAAACATTAAATGTGCTGGAAGATAGAGTAGGTAAAACTCTTGAAGACATTGGTGTAGGCAAAGACTTTATGAACAAAACCCCGACTGCACAGGAACTATCACAAAGAATCAACAAATGGGATCTTACCCTACTTAAAACTTTTGCACAGCAAGAGAAACCACCAACAGAGTGAAGAGACAGCCCACAAAGTAGGAGAAAATGTTTGCCAGCTGTTCCTCAGACAGAGGGTTACTATTGACAACATACAAAGAACTAAATATATATATATCATTCCTCTCAGATTTAAAGACCCAATCCAAAAATGGGCATCTGAGATGAACACACACTTCTCACATGAAGAAATATGGACAGCAAATAAATATGTGAAAAAATGTTTATCATCACTGGTCATTCAAGAAACACAAATTAAAACAACACTGAGATTCCACCTTACTCCAGAAAGAAATGCTGTGGGGACAGTGGGGGTTGTGGGGAAAAAAGGAACCCTTCTCCATTTTTGGTGGGAGTGCAGACTGGTGCACCCACTGTGGAGATCAGTGTGGAGAGTCCTCAAAAACTAGGACCAGAGGTCCCATTTGACCCAGCTATTCCCCTTATTCCCAAAAGAATTAAAACCAGAGATTTAGCTCAGCAGCATGAGTGCCTGCCTGGCAAGCACTAGGTCATGAGTTCAATTCCTGGTACCCCCCCCCCAAAAAAAAGGAAATTTAAAAGGGCCAGGGGTTTAGCTCAGTGGCTTAAGCACCTGCCTGGAAAGTTCGAGGTTGCAAATTCAATCCCCAGTACCAAATAAAAAAAAAAGTTACCCAAAAGAATTAAAAACATCATACTACAGTGGTATATGTGCACCTACATTTATAGATGCACAATTTGTAATAACTGGATCTTGGAAACAACCTAAATGCCCATCCACTGAGGAATGGATAAAAAAGATGTGCTATTTTTTTTTACAATGGAGTACTACTCAGCCATAAAGAAGGATGGACTGGAGACTTTTATAGATAAGTGAATGCAACTTGAGAAATACTCATTGTGAAATAAATAAGACACACATGTGTAAACACCCTAGCATCTCACTATTGTGAGAAGCTGAAAGTAACAAACTCCCCCAGTTCCTCTTTGTCGTGAAAGTATCTTGTCTCTCCATTAACTTCTTTAAAATTTAAAAAAATTTTTTTAATCAGTACCAGGGATCAAACTCATGACTGCATGCTTGCAAGGCAGGCACGTAAGCCACTGAGCTAATTCCCCAAGCCCTCTCCATTAATTTTTAAGAGACAGTTTTACAGGGTACATCAATCTGGGTTAGAGGTTATTTTCTTTCAGGGCTTGGAATATTTCGCTCCAAGCTCTTCTTGATTTGATGGTTTGCATCGAGAAGTTTGCTGTGATTTTGATGAGTTTTCCTTTATAGGTAATATGTTTCTTTTCTCTGGCCTCTTTTAATATTCTGTTCTTGTGATAGATTTCTGGGATCCTAACTATTATATGTCTGGGTATAGATCTGTTTTGGTTGTAGCTGGCTGGAGTTCTGTATGCCTCATATATCTAAACATCACTTCCTATGCTTGGGAAATTTTCCTTAATTATTTCTGTGAATAGCCTTTTTATTTCACTTGTATTTGTCCCTGCTTCTTTGTTCACATTTTTTATTCTTAAGTTATAAATCCTCTTATCGTCTTCTAGCCTTTGTATCATTACTTCCTGGTTCCTTGTTATTTTTAAGAGATCTTTCCTTTTGTGATCATACATTGCAAACCTATCTTCAAGTTTTAAAAGTCTGTCTTTAGTTTCTTTTAAGAAGTTTTGCCAGCTTTCAATGGAGTTTTTAATTTCCTGATATTCTGTTTAGATCTGTTTCATGTATTCCAGATTTTGTTTATATTCTTTATCAAAGGCTTCTGTCCTTTCTCTGGGTTCCTCCATTGTTTCATTTGTGTCTTCTTGAGGAATACCCAGCATTTCTTTTATTAATCTTCTTATATCTTGCTTCACCTGAGTTAGAATTTCAGATTTAAATTCGTCGATGAGGTCATGGAAGTATTTCTTTATTTCCGATGAGGAAATGTGTCTGATATTGCATGTCCACTGCCCTCAATGTCCTCTGTACTCACCCCTCCTGGGCTTATTTTCCCTGGTTGGTAGTTGAAGGCCTTTTGCTGTTTCTCTGTCTTGTCATGTTTCTGGTTTCCCTCAGACAAGTGAGTGGTGGAGGTGTCCAGACCTTTATGTACTGCCTTAAGTCCCTCTGCAGCTTACTGGCTGGGGCAGTGCTGCTCTCCCCTGTCGGCTGTTGATCTGTGAGGTACAGGCAGGGGTGGCGGTGTGGGCCAGCCCCTCCCCCCTCAACCAGTGACTGACTTCAGCATGTTAGACTGTGCCCTGTGGGTGTTCAGACAGCGTCTTCCCTGACTATTGGGTCCCGATCAGGGGCGTAGCCCAGCCCCAGCAGATCTCACCAATCCACTTTGGGCCAGGAGCCGCTGACTGAAGCCGCCTCAGCCCTTGATTCAAGCCTGACTTGCCCAAATCCAATATGTCGTCCTGCCAGTGATCTCGCTCTGGGAAATTCAGTTCCCAGCACTCACCAAAGTCTGTGCAGCTCCACTTGCCATCTCCACTCCCCGTGACAGCACCTCCTCCCACCAAGGGTTTCAAGTTCAGCAACGCCTGCTCTGGGCAGGGCCGCGGCCTTAGCTCGATCACGAGTCACTGGACTCCAAGACGTGCCCAGCACAGCTACCTGAGCATGCACAGCTCCAGCCCTCTGTCCACACTTCTTCTTCTTCTTCTTTTTTTTTTCTTTTTCCTCAGTTTCTTCCTGGGTTGTGAGAATTCCTCTTCTTTCATCCAGTCCTCTCCATGGTGTCAGATTCCAGCATTTGACTTGTTTTTCTCAGAAAGGTTCTCTATCATGCTACATCTCAATCGGCATCTTGGATCTCTTAATCTCCAGGGCTTTTAGACAAGATAGTCTATAAGAAACAGGAGTTGTGGATTACCCAGAGTGGGATGGAGGTTTGCTGAGGATAAAAGGCATGCAGAAGAGAAGCAGGCATGTAAAACAACAAGAGACTACACTGAAAATCTTCCAAAGGGGCTGGGAGTTTGGCTCAGAGGTAGAGAAAGAGCGAGGTCCTGAGTTCCAATTCTGGAACAAAAAAAATGAAACAACAACAAAAACACCACTACTGCCACAAAACTCCCTAAATAAAAGCAGCATGTGTGAAATAATCTTATTTATGTCAAACATCTATATGTGTCTGTACAAAATTTATTTACACGCAAAATATTGCCAAGGAGTGGCTAATGGGATCATTCCGGGTGATTTTAAGTGGTTTTTTAAAAAAGTTCTTTCTTAAACTTTTACACGATGTTCAAGTCATTCCAAAGAACATATGTTAATTATATAAACTGGCACTGTTTTCACAGTGAGGGATAAAAAGAAACCAGTCAAGGGTCTGTCCATCATCTGTGAATTCACAGGATGGTTTCTTTCCCTAAAAACTGTCACCAGCACATCCCAGAACTGACCAGATTTTTTAACTTAATTTAAGATTGATTGATTGGTTGGTTGGTTGTCTTTTTGAGACAAGGTTTCACTGTATAGTTCAGGTGTCCTCAAACTCAAAGCGATCCTCCTGCCTCAGCCTTCGGAGTGCTGGGATAACAGGCGTGCACCACCGCATGCAGCCCAGATTTTTAATTTTACTGTGATAAGGAAAGTAATATTTTAAATGCAGCCTTTTGCTCTCTTACACCCCTGCTTCCCCTCTCTAGCTCTGAGAGGTGCTGGTCACCATTCTGAGAATTGCTAAGTCTTCCACGCCCCGTGTCTAAACCTGAAAGCATTTCCAGATTTTGTGACTGTGCTCTCCATGAATTGTGCTATTTTTCCACTGCAAATCGGGAGGTGAGATCTGAGAGGAAGGAAAGCCCCTACCCGGACACAGCTCCCAGAGCCTGTAGGTAAACTGGGATGAACTGGGAGCTTCTCGTTTTTCCATTGAGCTGTAGCATCAGTTCTGTGCAAAGCCACCTTCCCTCCCCTGTTCCCGGAGCAGAGTAGGCTGCGGGCCCACGGTGGTCACTCCCCTCCCGCCAGCCCATGGGAAATGAACAAAGGCCAGTCAGCAAACTTCCAAGAGGGACGACGCTGGCAGCTTTTGGCCCCAGTCATCGCAGCAGCCTGGCTGGACCTTCTGCCAGCTTGCTTGGTAGAAGCTTCCTGCTAGCAAAACTCCCACAGCAAGAAACCATCTGGAGAAGAGCCAGGCGGTGGCCTGACTCGGGTGTTCTTAGCGCTGCAAGGATGACAGGAGGCCAGCGCACAAGGGCAGACACTCTTCCCCCCAGCAGACCCGCAGCTGCAGCCTCCACGAGTCCTTACCCCACTGAAAAAAGAAGGGCCTCTTAGGGTAATAAAACCAGGGCCAGAGAACGCAGGACCATAGGTTCTGGGAATTATAAATACCTTTTCCTTAATTGATGTATAATAATTGCATGCAAGTGATAATAGAAATATATGGTGGATTTTATATTTGGGAAACTTATTACAAAAGTGAACCAAAAATGGCATCTTGGTTCAAGAGGACATTTTCATCCAAGGGAAAGAGTGGCAAAGTTAGGGGTGGTGATGCATACCTGTAATGCCAGTACTCGGGACATTCATTGGCAGGACAATCATTACAAGTTTGAAACCAGCTTGGGTTACAAAGTGAGCCCAAGGCCTGAACTGCATAGCTAGACCCTGTTTCAAAAAGACAAAAAAAAAAAAAAAACCAAAAATATCTCAGCTTATTATAGTAAAGACCCAAGGATAAGAATGATAGAATAAGTGTGTTTGAAGTGACAGGAGTATGTTGAGGGAGGTTTCATGGCAATGCATATCTTACTGTAACAAATTTAAAAAATTTAATTACTGCATTTTTGATCATCCTTCTACCAATGGTTTATGGCAATTTTTATCAAATAAAACCACGACAATATGTTCTTGTCCCCTTTGCAGCACTGTGTGGCTTCCAGCTCTTTCTCTGTGGCAGAATGGCCATGAAAAGTAAACGTTCTCAATTCACTCAGGACATCGAGGCAGCCACCATAGCACAACTACAGACACTGACGAAAGAGGACTCGCAGAACTGCTTCCGAAAAGGGCAAAAACCTTGGGATGAGTATGTTCAAAGCAAAGCGGAGTATTCAGGGGGAGATTAAGGGCCAAGTGGTTTTTAATGCAATTTTTAAAAAATTTAAACATTCAATACATGTTTTATCACATCCTGTACATTGGTGAAGTACAGTCATATTTTGATACATGTCTATAAAGTATGATGATCAAATCATGGTGATTAACATATTCATTACTTCAAACATTTATCCTTTTGGAGTTGAGAACATTCAAAATCCTCTCTTCTGGCTATTTCGAAATGTACACTGAATTCCCTT
Source organism: Hydrochoerus hydrochaeris (assembly GCA_004027455.1). Lineage (NCBI taxonomy): Eukaryota > Metazoa > Chordata > Mammalia > Rodentia > Hydrochaeridae > Hydrochoerus > Hydrochoerus hydrochaeris. The sequence goes on along the minus strand of PVLA01001625.1, from coordinate 82,673 downwards.
TAGTGTGCTGGGGGTTGAACCCAAAGCCTCACACGTGGTGAGCAAACTTCCTAGCGCTGGGCTACACTGCAGCCCTCCACCAAATCCTTGTTGACTGTAGTTGCCGTGCGGTGCCATGGAATGCTTGACCCCATTCTGCCTATCTGGCTGTGACCCAGCCTGACTGTACCCTCTGAGTCTCTGATAGGCACCATTGTTTTCTAAGAGGAAGGACTGTGGACACCTAGAATCTCATCATTGGACGTTACCTCAGCAATCATCTGCACTTCTCTCTCCTTGGCGCTGGGTATTTCTGAGGAAGCTGAGTGCATAAGGGTGTGGCCATGATGCCTTGCGGGAACCCTCAGAAGCCTCAGTTATATGCTATCTAACTTCCAAAATTGTACATGAGGCCAGCACATGTCCCTTTCCTACTACTCCCTGGATGTCCCCGGTATTCTTGGACTATACCAAAGCTTCATCCTCTGAGAAGTGCTGCATAGATGGAGTTCTGGAAACTTCCAAAAGCCTTTGCCACGGCCCCTAATGATCCAATCTTACCGAGCATCCCTGAAAGAAATAAGAAAAAAAAAATGGGCAATGCTTTTTTTTTTCTACTGCAAAACTGTGCAGATGGTAGGGTTGCCTCTCTCACATTTTTGGCTTTTATATCTAAAAAAAATAAACAATACAGCCTATTCTATGAACTCTATTGGATCTGTGCTAAGTTGGCCCTCTCCTTTCTCCTATCCGCTGCAGATTCTGGTCACAGCCCGTGAGCATTAGAGAATAACTTGTCACCCACTCAACTCCCATCTCACTCTTAAAGGAAAATATTTATATTATGCCATTGAAAGGGTTTCCATGGCAGTGATGACTGTAACACCGTTACCTTGGCAACCAGCTGAGTCCATCTTAAATGGTCTGAAATCGTTTTCACAGACAAATAAGGAAAATCTGGCAGAAGTGTGGTTCCGTTGGTGGGGAAGCCCTGCAAGACATTTCCTTAGCCCCCCAGCTCTCCCTCGGGCCTTTCTCCTCAGCCCCCACCACCCACCCCAATATATCTCCCTCTGGGCGCTGGCTTGGGAACTTTCCACACCTCTCGCTCTCCCAAAAGCTCGTCCTTGTCCTTTTCCTTGTGCTTAGACTAATCCACCAAGGAGATGCTGCCCTGAGCCCTGTGAAGGGTGAGGGATTGGCATGCAAAGCCATGCCAATGATAACAGGAGGCAGCATAAATAGACACAGCATCCTTTTTATAGCGCCCTGCCGCTCGCCCCTGGAGACTGGCTGTGTGTTTTTTTCTGCTTCCGTCAAAAAACAATTCTGAGGAAAGAGGCCTATAGGACAGCTCAGCTGCCTTGACACACAGCTCCCAGGCATGGCAGGTTGCCAACGGCTTTCTTTCAGGCCTCAGTTTCCTCATCTGTAAAAACAAAGGAGTCAGGTGGAGGGTCCTTCCAGCTCTAATGAACTGGAAATTTGTATGAATCAAAAGTGTGTCATCATCTGTTTCCTGAAGGTACCATAGCATAACATGCTCTTAGCATGGCTGAAGGGAACTCACAGGACATGGGAACAAAGATGGCCCAGAGTGGAAAGGACTTGCCAATACTGCACGACAGACACAGGGTCAGCTGTAGCACACAGTGTGTGCACCTGGGAGAAATGTCGCTGCGTCGATGTCAAGGTTAGCGTCGCAGGCCCAGGACTTCGGGGCTGCTCTAACTCAAATCCCCTGTGTTGAAGGTGCTCCAGATAAAGAAACTTTCTGGGAAGCAGCAACTTTTCTCCCAGAGGACATATCTTCTATGCAGTTCATGCCCAGCTTTGGAGTTTTCTTTGCCTCTGTCCCTGTTGAAGAGCTGTTTGAAAGGCAGAAATGCTGACCTGTTTTCTTTGATTCTTCCTCCAGCTCCAAACTGACAGAGAGGAAGCTTTTCTAAGACAGAGAGAGAGAGCAGTTTAAATCATTTTACTGGGAGGCTAGAAAGTCACTTTCACAGTTTACTGTAGAGAGGAGAAATGCAATGAACATGAGAAACAAAAGGAAAAGGGAAAAGAAATACTGCTTGAGAGGGAAAAAGCTGAAATGCTTCACAAAGTCCTCCTTGGAAAGTATCACATCCTAATTCAGACTTCTGACCTAACCCTGAAGCAGGACTGTCCAGGAGTTAAGGGACAGGCTTTGAAGTCATACTGAGCTAAATTCAGAGCCTGGCTGTCACATACACCACCCTTGGGACCATGGCACAGGTTACTGGCCTCTCTAAGCCTCCACTGCTTTGTCTGAAAATGATAGAAACAGCATCGCCACACAATAGGACCGCATGCTGGTTAGTTCTAAAGGTCCATTTGGCTAAGTTATACCCAGGAGTTTAACCAAACGCTAATCTAGATGTGCTCTGAAGGTGTCGCATGGATGAGGTGAACATCAGACGACCTTGAGTCAAGGATGTGACCATCCAGAGTGTGCATGAGCCTTGCCCAATCGGATGGAGGCCTTCAGAGCAAAAAACTGAGGTTTCCCTTGAAAAGAAGAAATTCTGCTTCAGCACTGCAACTTGGACTCCTACCAGCTGCTAGCTGGCCCTATGAGTGCTGGACTCATCAGCTTCCCCTACTGCCTAAGGCAATGCCTTAAATGCTTTCTCCATATACATCTAGATCTAGATCTATATAGATATATAGATAGATAGATAGATAGATAGATAGATAGTATTTAAAATTATGAATTACACACACACATACACACCCCTTCTGTTTCTTTAGGGAACTCTGACTGACACCTGATCCAGGGTGTTTGGGGATTGGGATAACATAAAGGTAATAACTGTGGTCTCTGGGCCTGCTCAGCTGCAGCCTGTGTAAGGCGGGCCTGTCCTGTCCACAGGCCCTGCTGATGGCCCCTGTGCCCTCTCTTGCATGCTGGCCACAGCTGCTTGGTCTAGGCCGAGTGGACCTCCTAGTCTAAAGACAATTTATGGCTTGGTTTATCTGATTAAAAACAAAACAAAACAAAACAAAAAAACCCCTGACAGGCCAATTAGTTTTTCTTTCTTAGGCTTCTGAGTAGGAATTAAGGAAAGAATTCGCCAGGTGCGGACAAGTCAGGTCAATGGTGGAACAATTAAAAAAGTGTATCACTGGCAGTCATGGAATAAGACCTGCCTTCTCCAGTCCATGTAGGATTCTGTATTTTTATGAGTTTATTATAAAATTTGGGAGATTTTGCATGAAAACGCTATGCTTTGGTACCTCTTTAAAAAGCCAGAATTCCGTAACACAAGTGCTACGTGGATGCAGTCAGCTGGAGCCCAGGTGGAACAGCCACCAGCTTCCCAAGGACCATGTGTCTGCCTGTCCCAGCTTCCATCACACCTTGCTATGCTCCACCTGTTCAGCTTCACACTCAGGTCTCCTGCCTGGCACACGGGGGAACTGGTGCACACCTGTGTAGGTATTGGTGCCTGCAGCCCTGAGTTGTAAGGAAGGTCCCTGTGCTGCTTCTCAAAACCAACGTTTCTTTGCATCTAGAGCAAGAATTATGGAGGCAATCCTTGGCATGGTTCCTGTTCCCAGGTTCCCTTAATCTTCTATGTGGAAACTTATAATCCTGTTTTCTGAGCTAACTTGAATGGATCTTTACTCCGGGAGATTCACAAATTCCCATGTGCATCGGGGTAATAAATCAAACTCTTCCCTCCTCATCACAAATCTCTCCAAGGCTGCAGTCTAAGCAGGACATCAGGGATATCTGCGAGTTACACCCTCGTGAATTAGCTGGGCACTAGGAATCGTTTTTGCCAAGGAAGATATAAGACTGAGAGTGGTGCCAGGCTGGCCCATGGGCCAACAATCTGGCAAATACTGAAGTAATCCCCTAAGTATCAACCCCGAATTAACCCTAGGTTAGATGTATGCAAGGCGTAGAGTGATCCTCCGGTTACCTGGGGAAGCCAGAGGCAGTGTCTGGCAGGATTTTGGAAAAGCCGATCCACTCAGGCAATCAGAAAGAGCCTTTGGGAGGCCCCAGCTGGGGAGGGGTCCGATGGCAGCCAGTGTTGTAGGTTGTGGGCTGTGAGGGTCTCTGGGCGGGCGGAGACTAGACTAGAAGCATATAACACATTATAACACACGCCTGAACCCGTGACTCTAAAGTTTTCTGAGAATAGTCATTCATGAAATAGTCTACGGGTTCTGGGGACTTGTTACCAGTTTTCTGAACACTATCTTGGTACATTCATGAGTTAATGCTGACACAGTCCTGAGAATTTCTTTGCTGTAGAAATCTTGTGTTGGCAAAGATTTGGGTTCAGAGACATGTGTGAGCTCCAGGGGATTGCAGTTTGTTATCACTGACTCCCAGGTACCTGGACATGAGCCACACATCTCAGTGGACAGTGAGGTCTTTATCCTGCCTTCTAGGTACAGGCTGGTGGTATTGTGTGGATCAGGGTATGAGCAAAGTGGTGGAATAGGATTTTTCAGCATGTATCCTCTTACAAAAACATTCATTTGGACAACTTTCATGAACAAACAAAACAAAAAAATCTTTGCAAGAGCCAAGGAAACCAGATGAAAGATTGTATTACTGGGGTGTAGCACAGGAATGACAAGATGCACTGAAGAAGGTTTTACATTATCTGTTTCTTTCTCCCGTAAGCCCAAGAAGCACAATACAGAAAGAGCCTCTGTGTGGTAGAGAGAGAAATGAACAACAGACTTTGTCTTGAATTCCAACAACTGGTAAACCCAGTAAAATTCCTCCACTCAGAAAGGCCTCACAGTCCTAGAATTCAAGACTGTACCCACAGACTGACAGAGGGAAGCTCACAGTCCTAGGCTTTAGGCTTGCCTGGCAGAAAGCATTCAGGCCGGCGCCACTGCCAGTCTGACCCTAGCGGCCTCAGGTTCTGACTGCTCCCGGAGGGCTGGGCCTTAGAAGCCCCGGGCTTTGGATAAAGTCTTGTACCAAAATGCTTCCATAGCCTCAGCACCAAGTCATCTCCGTAGCCCTCCTCCTGAGGCCGGGCTCTCTGGATATAGACTCCCAAACCTCCCAAGCTTCCAGACCAGTTCAGAGCCAGGTCATCCCCCACAGCCTTACATTTCTGCCTCCTCCAGGGCCAGGCTTGCACCTGCAGATGCAAGCAGCAGGCCTCCCTGAGTCAGACCAGTGCCTTGGCCCACCCTGAGGCAGCTCCTCAAGCTCCTGCAGATCCAGGCTCTGGGCCTATTCCAGTAGATCCGAGAGCCAGACCAGCCTCTAGCTGGTGGATAAAGTCAGTCTAGGCCTACTCGCTTATCTTTGCAGAGTCAAACGCCCCATTAATTGAAGTTTGTTTTAACTTCATTTACATGGTTTAGCTAACAGACTCAACTTAGTGGGCATAAGCATAGCCTAGGAGGTAAAATGTGAATTTCTGAATCTTCCCTGAGATTCTGAGCCAAAACATGATGTGACTGGACCACAAGCCAGTAAAAGCCAGTGGGGAAGAGACAAGAGACCTGGGCTGGACCTTGAGACTTGGAATGGGTAAACCAGCTGTGCGATATGAACAAATCCCCAAAGTTTCCCATACATTGTTGCATAAGGAAGTTGGATGTGAGCCTTCCACTTCTGATATTTCAGGGTTGTGGCATCTGACAAATCTCATGCTCAGACCCCTCAGCTGCTCTGCTGAGCAGGCACGGAGAGACTATCCAACGTCCATACTGTTGTGGGAAAATTCCCAAGTTAAACCGAAAGGAAGATTCTTTGCACCAATGCTGGCGGATTGTTGTGGGATCATTCCCAAAGGCAACAGCCCTGAGTTTGCAAAGCATTTAGTTTGTATAGCATTTATAAGTGGGAAGTACAAAGCAAGTGACAAAACATTACATAATTGGTTACATGCATTGAGTCAGATGCTAATAGACAGGCTAGTCTTAAACAGATTTGTTGAAACAAAGGAATTGTTTATTACAGTATAGAAACGTTCTAGGAGGGGGTCCTTACAGGGTAAGCATAGTTAAAAGTGTCCTTGACTAGCCCAGGGTGTCTTAAGGTATAGACAATTACTCTGACTCAGTGCTTATCAGAGGGATGCAGCTGGGCTTTAGACACTGTCAAAGTCAATTGCTCTCTAATTTGTATCATGAAATACCTACAAGTTTGCTATTTCATAAATGTGTTTGTACATTGTAATTATGCCCAAACATCCAGGAGCATGGGGCTCTTTTGACAATATTTTCTGTGAAGATGGGACATGAATCTTTGGCTCATTCAGGATACCCTACATCCACTGATGCCTTCCACCATGTAGATAAGCTGAGAATAAAGCCCAGCTAAAGGATCTACCCATATAGGTGGGTTGAATCCTCCAAACTCAGCTGTTTTACTTCTTCTTTTCCCCATAGGCATGGATGTTCATTTATCCACCTAGGAGGGAACCAGCTCACAGCCACACAGGATCCTTCAAGGGACTAGAAAAGAAAGGTCTTGAGGAATCAGCTCTGGTGAGACAGATGTGTCGTCCCACTTTAAGAGTCCAGGCATCATGGAGAAGAGAAACTCTTGGAAGTCAGATCTGAGTTCTAGTCTCAACTCTGCTCCTTCCAGCTGGGGAAAATCCTGGGGACTTCATTTCTCAGAGTCTGTGTTTGCTTGTCTGAAAAAGCCAAAAAGGAACAATCAAGCTTACCCTAAGGTTGTAGGAAGAACAAATCTGATTAAACACAGGAAAGCACCTGGCACTCAGAAGGAGGTCTGTAATCCTGGCCCTTTCCCCCTCCACCTCCAACTCTCTCTTGCTTTTACCTCTCTGCTTGGGGAAAGGTGTGGTTACCCAATCTCTCCAGCCTTGAGAGTCAGCAAGATAGAAGGAGGGGGGGGTGTCGCCTTCTCTCGAGCTTTATTGAAAAGCATTCAAAAGAAGCATTTATACCAAAAGTAACTCTGGGGAAATAAAGGGAAATGAATGAAGCAAATCCTAACCCATAAGATGAAATGCAGATTACAGCTGTCCAAGAGCCTCTGACAAAACTCCCACAGTTTTCAGGGACAATAGGTCCCCATCTGAGCAAAGACTGAGGCCTTGTCATTGCCCAAGCCTCCTTTGCCTCTAGGCTGTTTTCTCGGGCTGAGGAGGGTGGAAGGCAGAGAGCTCTCAGTTTGCCCAGTCAGCTTTGCAGCTCTTCTGAGCACACTCAGCCCTTTCCCTGCCTGACCCCGCTGGTGCCCCTACAGAGGATGAAGCCACAGCCCCCACACTGTGCCTCCTGATGGAGCTGTGAGGCTGCACAGAGCCCGTCACGACTCAGGCTCAGGGGAGACTCACTCCCACTCAGCCGGGTGTTGGACAAACAGCAGCAGAAGAGGCTTTCACGGCGGCCCTTTCTGCATGTGGGAAGGAAGGTCTAGCTGCTTGGGCTGCGGGGGCTGTTAATGCACAGAGCTCAGGAGCCACAGGATCCAGTCGTGGCCTCCCCAGCTCACAGTCCACTACCCACGTGCAGTCCTGTGGGGGATGGTACACCACAGGGGGCAGACTGCTGCCCAGCCTCAGGCTCAGCTGGTCAACCATAGGCTTAGCCTGAACGTGGGGTGACCAAGGTAAGCCCCATCCCACAGATTACTTCTCCACAGAGAAGAATGAGAGCCTCAGCTTCTGAGAGCTTCTGGACCAGACAAGCAGGAGTGTGACAGTGCAGGCTGGGGCCTGAGGAAGGAGCCAGGGTCAGCTCAGGGATGTGGAAAACTTGCCAGTGAGTGACTGAAGTGTTTTTCAGGTTAAGAGAAGCTTTGGAGGCACCTGAAGTATGTCCAGGAGGGCCCATCTGGGAAGGGGAATTTGCCATAATTAAGAGATGTCTTAGAACTAGAGTCAGAAGGTGCAGGAAGAATTTCCATCTCCCAGAGTGGCTTGCCACGGAGCAAGCATGGTGTTAAGCTGTTCAGAAAGATGATCTGTTTGGAATTTCCAAGACAGATGCCCCAGGAGAGTTCTTGGTAGGGATTATACCAGTTATGGAGCTAACTAAAGGCCTAGTGAGTCCTCTTCAGCCATGTTGATAGAGGGGAAATATTACTATATCTCTCAACCTGTTAGATAGCAGAAACACTGAGTTCATGTTCTCCAAAGTCAAAGAATGAATTCTAAGGAACAATGGAAGTTAAGAGTAGGAAAATTTTATTGGGATAGCTCCTGAGAGGCAGAAGGGGACTGGAAAGTAGGTGGCTGAGGACCCCACTTCACAGGGGAAGTTTCATAAAGCGACAGCTTGAGGTGGCTACCACGTGGGTCAAACCTCTGATCAACCATTGTGATTACAAGAACTGCCACGTAGGTAATAGTGGGGAAGTAGTGGGTGTATACATGGAAAGAACACAGAGCTTTTTAGGAAGGGACTGATCCGGAGGTCCTGGTTACTCACCTGGGAGAGATGTCTATCTAGACTTCATTGGATTAGGTGGTATCCATTATAATATAATCTTTAATTTATTTCTTATTCTTTTGGGAACAGATGTAGGCCTCTGTCTTTATCTTGAGGCCTGGGCTTCAACAGACAGCCTTGCAGCCGCAACTGTGATGTGTTCTCATCCTCTGCACTGACTCCCTCACGCGCCTGGCCCTGTGAGACCGCCTGGACTATTTCCGTCTCGCTTAGCTGCCTGTGATAATGTGAGCAGGGTAGCAATGCACAAGGGTGGTCTGAACATACACATGGGCGTCCTAATTGGAATGAGTACCGGTTTATGGTCAGTGGCTGACCATCAGATAATCTGCCTGGGCCCTCACTGAGCAGGGAACAGGCTACTGGATCACAAGGAACACAACCCTGCCCTGGCGATGGGGGCATGGGCTGACTCTGCCAGAAGAAGGGAATGGTGGGTCCTTATCTCACCGTAGACCTTCCAGATGGCACATCCTGTTTCTGTATCAGGCTGTGACCCAGAGGTCCCAGGTGCTCATCTAACCCACGCCCATACTCTCTGGGTTTCCCTGCTGGGAAGCTTAAAAATCTACAAAATGGGAAAGTCCCCAAAGGGATCGCTCCAAATGGTTCATTCCCTGTGGGTGTCATTGCTTTTCCTTGGTTCTTTGTGGAAGCTTCTTCACTTATACCCTGGAAAATCGTCTCTGAACTCAGCCTTCTAGAAACGCCATATCTCTCCATCCTCCCAAACAAGGACATCTCTTATCAGGATGTATTTTAGACCAGACAAAGAGAGACAGAGGCTGATTCTATCAGAAACATGGTAATTAACAGGGAGAACTGGACATTTCTTGCATTCGTAGCTTTACACCCTCGTCCCGTTATCCTCAATGCAGTGCTTTTCTGGGATATGTTACCATGGCACTTTGGGTCAAGCAACAGGATGTGAAACCGCAGTTTGTTTGGGTTTCTACTTTGCTGCACCAGAAGTAATCATCTAGTTTTCCCAAGAATGGGATAAAACATCTTCTGACCCCTCTGGGGAAGGGAGATAACAAGATGGCTCTGAATACAAATTCTTCAAGGTACTTTCAAAGGAGGAGGGTGCTGGGATTTTTTCTTTTACTTTTTAATTGCTAATTACTTGAGCTCCAGGTTTTATGTGGGTCTGTGTGTTTTGTTGGTGTGTTCACGTTGGCTACTTTAGCATTCTTCCATCTAACCACCCCAGTTTCCTTTTGGGAATCTGCCTCTCCCCGACTGAGGCTTGCTTCCAGATATAGTAACTGAGGGGGTCCTGGAGACCCCTTTCATCAGATTCTTCCCATACATGCATATGGGCACATGACCTATGCCCAACCAATCAGACTCTGCCCTGGAATTTCAAAGTTCAGTGAGAGTAACACAGAAATACAAGACATGAGAAGCAACACCTTATCTATCGGGCATTGCCTTCCCTGGTTCCTGTTCTACTTCCAAGCTCCTATCCAGACTTCTCGTCATTTCCATGAGCTCTCTGATAGCTCCCCAGTGAATTTCCCTTTTTGTTTATGTCATGTTTTAGGACTTGGCCAAAACTCAGGATGATTCTCTTCCCTGGCATTATTTTGATTCTTTATTAATATGCAGTAAGATTTTAAAAAAAAGATGAAGTTATTGGCAGACCGAGAAATCCAAGAACTTTTCTGCTGTCTGTTAATCTTCCTGAAGACATTACTGTTCCTTGACATGCTGAGAGAATGGTTTCCAGGCACCATATTCGAGGAAGTGGTGATAAAGAAGCCTGACCAGACAGCTTGCAAGCCATTCGTGGTGCTCTGGGAGCGACACCTTCACAGCTCCTGCAGTGGGCCAGCCCTTCTCCTGCAGCCTTGCAGTGAGGGGGACCTTGACTCTAGTTGTCAAGGAACTGCACCCCTGACCCATGCTATAATGCATAACTGATCACTGTGCTTTCATCCAGCCTCACCCATGAGGCAGCTCTTACATGACCCTGAGGACCATGGGACGACCAGCAAGGGCATGTCCCCCAGGGGTAGGATAGGAGGCTTACCTAAGACTCAGAAGCTGCACTTAGTCCTCTGGAGGAAAACAGCTGAGCCAGTGAAAGTGTGGAACCTCGGATTCATCGCTGATGACTCAGGCACAGTACAGGGGGCTGCAGTACTCACTGTGTTTAACCAAAAATTACCTGAGGTTTTACACCAAGAACCAGCAGGGTGATGTGAATCACAATTAGATCAATAAATGTGGGGATTAAACTGAGCGTGCAGGTGCAGGTCTGTAATCCCAGCATTCTGGGAGACACGTGGGAGTATAGCAAGTTCAAGCCAGTCTTGGCAACTCAGTGAATTAGCAAGATCATCGCAGAAAAATAAAGTATGGGGGATGTAGCTCAGTGCAAAGGTGCCGAGTTCAATCCCCAGTACTGTCAAAAGAGAAAAAAAAATCTGGAAATTCATTCATGTGTGAAACAGGAGCCATCTCTTCCCTAACCAAGGCTCAGCAATTCCAGAAAAGCGAAAGGAAGTCAGAACCCGAGAAAGAGAAAACTGAGGCATGAAAAGGGAAGTAGACAGCAAGCTGAACCTTTGTCACAGGCAAGAGGGACTAGAATTTTGCAGCAGAGCACACAGCTGAAACTAATGGCCAGAGCTTCCAGGGCAGCGCACTTAAATTCAAATAAGGAAAATCTGTTAAACAGATCGGTGAGGAAGAGAAGGGAGCTACCTGTGGGAGGCTGCCAGGAAAGGGGACGAGGGTCTGGCCTCAGGAAGCCGCCACCAGGGTCAAATCCCAGCTCTATCACCTAACAGTTGTGAGCCTTGGGCAAGTCACTGGGCATCTCTGTCTCACAAGGGAAGAGATACTAGTTCCATCTTCCTAGGAGGGTGTGCAGGTTGATAGGAAGAGCGCTAAACAGTGTCTCTGTGTCCTTCTGCTCACTGGAAAGTGCTAGGCGTGTTAGTGAGGACCGTGCTCATGGCGTGTGGCCTGTCATTGCTGGAAGGGTGGAACCTGAACTGCTTGTCTAGTACAGAGGCCACTCCTGCGGGTTGAAAGATGGATCCCAGCCATGGTACAGAGAACAGAACTTGGGTTTCATGGTCCCCTATCACACCACTATGACAGTGACCCGCTGAAGACACCAAAGCTCCAGGTCTCTGTTTTCATGTGTTCTAGGGAGGCTGATACCTTTCACTCCACCAAACTATCACAAACATGAGATAACGATTTGTAGAGGCGTCTGTTGTATTCTTTACACTTGTTTTGTGTTTGGGAAATCCCAAAGCCTAATTGCACAAATCATTTCCAGACTTATCACCTCTATGTGGCCCCTGGCAGAGAAGCAGGCAGAGTGGGTGTGAGGCTCGTTCCCCACCTTCCTCCCCCAGGATCCCGCAGTTCCCTGGACACCAGAGCCGGTTCTCAGTAGCCTTCTGGCTGGGCTTTTTGTCCTTTCACAACAAGTGCCGGCTCCTTCCAGGCTGCTGTGTGTGACTCATCCTTCTTTGCAATTAACTGTGATGTTCTCCTGGAGGCTTCTGTTACAAATGCTGAGAACACCCACTTTGCCTAAATGGGGTCTGCCAGGCTGGATTGTCTGAGCTTGAGATTTACTGCCACAGAGACAGGAGATGCGCTCTGGGGCAGGTCAGGGCTGGCCTCCCTCTCTTCCCCTGTGCAGTTTTGTCCCCTGAATCCCCACGGTATGTTCAGTCCCCAAGGTCAGGTTCGAACTGTCACGCCTTCTTGCTGTCGCCAGGCTAACCAGTGGGAGTCAGGAGGCTCGGCTACGGGGGAAGGCTGGCGAGGAGAGACATGCTGTTCTTCCTCTTACAGCCCTTCATTTAATTCAGGATGCTTTCATTGAACACCTACTCTGTGCCAGGCACACGGAGAGATCCAATGTGGTTTGGAGCAGACTTTACTCCTTAGCAGTTGAGAATTCAGCAAACAATGGAAGCGGTATTGTGTGTGATCCTGAGCTTCGACACAGGCCCTGAGAAACTGCCATGGAAGTAAACAGAAGGAAGAGAATTTCCAGTCAGAGACAGTCCCGCCAAAGCTTACTACAGTGGTCATTTGTTGAGCACCTACTGTGTGCTGACGATTCCCTTTAACACATCTCCGACAACTTTGCAAGGTTTGGGATTATTAACACCTCTGTTTTATAGATGAAGGAATTGAGGTTCTGAAAAGTTAAATAACTTCCGAAAGTTCTAGCATCAGGAGGAAGTAAGAACAAGGACAAGATTTCCAGTCTGAAGCATATACTTTTTCCAGGAAACCAGGCTGCCTACTCCAGAGAAGGCTGAATTTGTCCTGGGCTTGAAGTGAGACTGCCATTTGGTCAGGCAGCTCTGAGGTGGGGGGCTTTGCATCTCTTTCTGCTTCCTGATGGGTACGAGCTGCCTGCCCTGAGACACAGTGACAGTCCTTCCACAGGGGGCTGAGGATGCAGGCTTCAGAGAGGGGATCCATTCCAGTGCCTCTCTTGGCCTGCACCTGAGATTCAGACCTAAAAGAAAGTAAACTCGCTGGCAACCCAAATAGCCCTGGCTGCCCAGTGACCCAGATGAATTCAGCCCCTGCTGGAAGCCATTCCTCAGCTATGCACCATCAATAACCTGTTCAGCTCTCTAAACAGACCGCACACAAACACATCCCTTTCATCACCTCTGGGCGAGTTTTAGGCTGTGGAAGTCAGAAGATGAGCAAGTGCTCTGAGAGAACCGAACTCAAGAGTCTCTTCTTAGAGATCCTGCTCCCAGGCTCTGAGAAGACACTGTCCCACCTTGGGCCTTCGAGAAGGGGCATCAGCACGGGACACTGTGGTTTCCCTGCTCTACACCCTCCCGGGAAGAACAGAACCAGCACCCACAACTTCCGCAATTTGCCCTAGGGGGTGCTGCACTGTTTCATTTCATCCTTACCACAGCCCGGGTTAGAAGGTCCTGCTCCCCATTTTCAAACAAAATATCTGAAAGTCTGAGAAGTCGCAGAGGTGCTCAAGGTCACGTGAAAAGAAGCATCATGAAGGTGGAAACATCCACCTGTCTCTGAATCCCAGCATAGGGCCAGCGAGGCGGCCAGGTTCCTCCTGCCTCTCTTTGGGTTTGCAAAATAGGACAGGGTTCAGTATGGACTGGCGGAGGAGGACCCTTCACCCCAGAGGAGCCCTGCCTGAGCCCCTCTCTGCGCAGGAGCATCTGTGCAGGCTGGAGTAATGACCCAGTGACATGGAGAGGGCCGCGAGACTGTTTTTACATCTCCAGCTTTGTTCCTCAATGATTCATGCAGCCCATAGAAAAAAATTAATGTCTTGCCCAGTACCAGAAAATTGTGTTTCTTCCTTTAAAAAAAAAAAATCACAATGAACCTGCAGAGGGCCCTGGCTTATGCTGAGGACATGGAGCCATCCTGTGGCCGCTTCACTGGACAGGCTGGCAGCTGCCATCAGGATCCCGGGAACCCGAGGCCTGGCTGAAGCCGTCTCTGAAGCTAGAGCTGTGCCCCTTGCTCCTCTGCTCCCCCGAGCTTCCTCTCAATGAATGTTCTATGTGTGACCAAGTGCTCTGGGGTCCCAGCACCCTTCTCTCATATGGCTGCAACTCCCCACAGGTGCTGAGCTCTTTGTTTTTTGGGCCTCAGCCTTAGGGGCTCCCCACTGTAAGGGCCAGGGAGCAGTATCCCTCCTTGCTTATGTGTCCCCCCTGTCTCCTTGAGTGGACACATTACAAGGACAGACACCAGCCACCATGTACACAGTGCTCATCCCCTGTGGGACACACACACCCACTGAGATGGGCATTAGTATTATTTCCACTGTACAGAGGGAGGGTAACCTGCTTGAGATCATGGGCTCATTCGTGGCAGAGCCAAAATCTGGGTTTCTCTCGTCTGCCACCCCTCCAGCCCGTCACACCTCAGGTTACCTGTCCATTTCTCAGTTTCCTCTGCCACTCAGCAGGCTGCATAAGAAGAGAGCATATATCTTAGTCCTCCTGGTATCTCTGTGCTTGGCTCAGTGTTCAGATCACTGTTAGGGCTCAATCTATGCCACCCTGTGCCCCAGAGCTGTGTCACCTGGCTCACAAGCCATGCCATGACTTTCACATTTGCAGTTCCTCCACAACACGCCACCAGCCCTGAGGGTGAAACTCTTCTGGTTTTCCTTCCAGTCCTGGCTTTATCTCTATTTGGGGCTTAGTGCTTCATCCACTGGGGCTCAAGGGATACACTGGGTGTAGACAAGCATCCACGCATGCCAAGTTCAAAGGCACTAGGTATATATGTGTACAGTGACAGAGGTTACATATCTTCCACCAATCAGGAGCCATTCTGGTGGTGGTGAAAGCACAGGAGTGGACAAGAACAACTTCTCACCATCAAGGCACTTACGTCCAGGCACGGGAACAGGCAACAAGCAAGTAGCAACCAAGTGTGCAATACTGTGCGAGCTGATGGTGACTACTGGGAAGCAGAAGAAAGCAGGTGTCTTAGTTGCTTGCGTTTAGGAAAAATAGCCAATGCCTGTACCTTAAAGGAGAGGTTTATTTGGACTCACAGCTTTTAAAGTCTAAAGTCTAAAGTCTCTGCTTCTAAGGCCAAATGGCCAGCAGAGTGGGTAGCGGCGGAAAGCTGCAGGAGGAAGAGAAGGAAGGAGACTGGGAGGAGACACAGCCTTTTGGGTCACACACCCGAGCCACTCCTTCCAACTGGGACCTGCCTCTTAGCAGAACATTTTAAGCTATGAATTCACCGGCACACTGGGTGAAGGAGAGAGAACAGGCAGGAGCAGAGCGAGCCAGAGGGTGGGTGGGCGCTCATTCTGCAGATCTCCGTGGTGAGAACTGGGGCCTGTACTCCCACGTGTTGGGGACCCCCAGGGAGCCTGTGCAAAGCGCTGGCAGAATCTGAGCTACTGTTTTTAGAAACTGGAAACCACGGGTTTGTGGTTGCCGTGTCACTCTGGGTCACTGAGATCACTACTGATATTTTCGAGACGCTTCACAAGTGGTCCTAACTGTCAGCACTGCCATTTCTCAATGACCTCTGTCCAAAGCCCTCGCTGCCACTGTCACAGACCTCAGTCAGCGTCATCCAGAACGTATAGTCTCATAAGAGGCATGGATAAATGGGTGGTGGCCACGCTGGTGATGGTGGCAGAGCAGGGGGCCCTGCAAGTGCAGAGAAGGGGCTGCTCACCAGATGCAGAAAGTCAGGGTGGCATCTGATGTGAGACCAGAAGGACAAGTGGGGGTTTGAGGCAGGGGGACCACGTACAGGAGCAGAAATCTGGTGCTCCTGTAGCCACCATATTGCCTGTGCCCTTGAATCCCTCACCCATTTGTCCTTCAGGACCCACCTTTCCAACTCTAATGCCAGCCAGACTGAGCAAATCTTCATCTGCCGAGGAACGAGGTGTAGAGATTTGCCACCCCCAGTTCCAACGTGATTTCACACTCTAATCCCAGCAGGACCTCCGGCCACTCAGCTCTCCTTCTTTGCTTGATAATTAACTGCTTGCCACATTCCCCAAAGCATATTCTCCAGACTTCTATTTTCTTCCTG
The DNA here is from genome assembly GCA_004027455.1 of Hydrochoerus hydrochaeris. NCBI lineage: Eukaryota > Metazoa > Chordata > Mammalia > Rodentia > Hydrochaeridae > Hydrochoerus > Hydrochoerus hydrochaeris. The sequence goes on along the minus strand of PVLA01001625.1, from coordinate 66,692 downwards.
CCTTCCTCACTTGCTAAGAGTGACCTGGCTGCATATTATAATACAAACTCCCACCTCCTCCTCTTCCACCTCAGGGAATGGTTGCTTCTTTAACCGTCTCCTCCAGTGGCCACAGAAAAGAGCAAGGATTAACTCCTTGGAAGAAATTAAGCATTTATCTTGTGTCAATTGTATTGCAAAGTAACCAAATAGCCCAGGTTAATAAAGAGATATTCCTTCCTATGGAACACCAGATAAAAAGTGTGAACAGAATGAATGATTATTATTATTATTTGGCAGAACATAATGGTGAATGGCTGTAATTCCAAGCTACTCAGGATGCTGAGACAGAAAGACTGCAGGTTATCTGCCAGCCTGCACAGCTGAGGCCCTGTTTCAAAATGAAAATTTTTAAAAAGTGGGGAGTCTGAGAATGTACCTTAGCATTCCCTGGGTTCTAGCTCCAGTACTGCCAAAGGGAAACACACACACACACACACACACACACACACACACACACACACACAAATAGAATCATCTTTTTTTGCAGCTCTATTTGGTTTTGGTAAAAATCATCAGCAGACGAGACAAATTTTAATACAGAATTTTACATGGATGGGTAAGTCTGCCAGTACCTGACCTGGCTGCTCAGTCTTACCATGATCACTAAGAAAGGGCTCTCCAAATGACGGAATTCACAGTGCAGCCCTTTGCCTGCATAGTGAAATCATCTGTGGAGCATTAGCGACTACTGCTGTCTGGGACCCGCCCCCACTGATTAAAGATTTGGAATTTCGCTCTGGGATGCAACTTGGCCTAGTGATGGTTGAAAATGTCCCCAGCTGATTCTACCAGGAAGCAAAGTGGAGCCCACGGCACCACGGCACACGAAGCACTGCTGTAAACCTTCTTTGCCCAGCAAAACATATCCTAACCAAGCCTTTCCAGTTTGTCTCTAGAGGATAGAGAAATGAGTTAAATGACACTAAGGAAACAGCCAGCCAAACCCAGAGTGTGAGTCAGTCTGCCCCCAACTAATTCATTCCAGTTTTTTTCAACTAACCCAATGGCTTCTAAAAGGGCAGGATGGACTGGCCCAGATGAAAGGATTTAAACACCTAAGAAACAAAGGCGGTACTTTGGACCTTGAATAAAATAAATCATTTCTGCACACCTGCAGACACTTGATTATGGACTGGATTTTGGATGCTACCGAAGAGTTCATGATTATTAGTTGTGTGGTCACATGGTTATGCAATGTTTGAAAAGCCACATTTTAAATGTAAAGGAAAGAAATGAAGGAAGGGCTCGGACTTGTGAAACACTTCAGCCACAATGAATAGATGAAGCAAGGGTAACAACATTTTGGAATTAATGGTTACGTGTGGCTGATGGGTATATGGATGTTTGTCAGATAAGTCTCTCATTTTCTTCATGTTTGGCATTTTTATAAGAAAGTAAAACAGCAAATCCCTTTGCTTTTTGAGTATTAGATATTATTATATTTGTTGCCTGGTTCCATCCTCTTCATCCTCAGCAACAGCAGTAGGAACTGTGCCCAGGGCTGGGATTCACACTATTCTCCTGTGGGATCTGTGTTGTTATTTTCACTGCACAGCTGAGAAAACTGGAGTTTGGAGTGATAAAGTCACTCATTCATAGAGCTGGTAGGCACAACTGGAATTAGAAACCAGATATAAAATCCCTGGTCCACTCACGGCGAACCTTTTAGAGCTTTCAATGATACAAAACAGCCACGGTGGCACGGGTGCCATAGGTTCGCCACCCCCCAGCTCTAGCCTTGTCCACGGTGTCCCAATATTGACCTCTGTCTTTTCCCTTTCTCGTCTTCAGGACGCCCTCATCCTAAAAGGATGCCCCCCTTTACCTCTGTAGCACATCATTTCTTTCTCCTTCCCTTCCGTTTGACACCCTCATCTACTGATCTGTGATGCCCACTTATTTATTAGTCTCTTGTTTCCTCTCTCTCTCTCTCTTTCTCTCTCTCTCTCTCTCTCTCTCTCTCTCTCTCTCTCTCTCTCTCTGTCTCTCAGTACTGAGAATCAGGACCTTGCACTTGCCAGGCAGGCACTCATGCTGCTGAGCTATATTCCCGGCCCTTAGCCTCTTGTTCTGTGACTTCTAGTAACCCAGTTTACAAAAGGCCTCGTGAACAAAACCTGGAGAACTTTCTTCAGCCTCATTGAAGCCCCTCGCGGTGTTTGATCCACGCGCCTCTCCTTCCTTCCTAACACCTTCTCTCCGGTTGACCTTTCAAAGACGGGATTCTCCAGGTGACTACCCTAACTCTGGCTCTGTTCACTCCTGTAAGCTTAGTGCAGGCCTTTCCCAACATATGAGCTAGCACGATATTCCTTATCTTCGTAAGTATGTCTCAAAGTGGGACCCTTGGATAAACTTCACCTACTGGGGGCTCCACTCCAGACCTGCTAAATCAGACTCTCAAAGTCAGGTCTCTTTGCTTTTCCTAAGTTCTGCAGGAGATTCTGATGTCCCAAGCATAGCAGTACTTTCCCGGGGCCCACCCTTTCCCAGGCCTCCCTCTGTGACCTGTGAGCTACTGAGTCTGGATGTTGTACACGTGGCTCCCGGGTACTTTGCCCTCTGCCAGTGGCCCATTCTTGACACCCCAGGGTCATGTTCCATTTCTTCCTCTTTCTTATTTTCTCCATGTTCCACCACTTGCTGCATCCTGGCTTTGTTTCTGAGCCATTGATTGCATCCATCCTCTCTCCTAGACCCCTGTCTATTAATGGGTGGGGGGAGAGAATCATTCCTGTTAATCAGAATGGATGTGTGAGAATTAAATGACATAATCCTGTAAAATGTGCAGCACACTCCGATAGGAAACATGAGCCCAGTAAATGCCAATGCTTTTCTAATTGGATGTGAACCCAGAACCCTCTTCCAGCGGCTCAAATGTGTGCTTCTCTAAATAAGTCCGTCTGGGTTATGCCCTTCATGCTCATCAGGAGCACTGGGCTCTGAACCATAGAAATGAGGTAGGACTGGGTGGAGGGGCACACAAATAAGGAGAAGTGAAATGAGATGGCCTAGCCAGAGGCACCCCTCAAGCACAGTAGATCGTTTCTGACCCCTTGGAATGGGTGGTCTTGCACGCCACCTCTGCCCCTTGCTAGCCAATCCTTGCTCCAGTCCGATAGAAATGGAAGAATTTTCCACAGCAGGTATAAAGTCACCGCATGTGTAAATTAATAATAATAAAGTCTGAATGCCCAGCTGACCTCTTTGCCTATGGGATCCCATTTCTAGGGATGTGTTCCTCCTGCCCTAACATTCAGGTGAGGATAATGTGGTAGCAATGGCCACAGGAAATGTTCCTAACTTTAAGAACAATATGAGGCTTTATTCCAGTTATGGAGAATCACTTAGTAAGGGCCCGTGAGTGTGTGTGTGTGTGTGTGTGTGCATGCACGCGCACGGCGATGTTAGAGGTTCCAGAATCCAAGCTACAAGGACACAAATGGAGGTAGATGACCTCAGAGATGTATTCTTTCCCTGCATGCTTCTCTAGGCCACACTGCCTGGTAGGTCTAGGAAAAAAGTAAGTTCATTTATTTGCCACTCAGCTCTGCTGTGACCACTTGGGAATGGGACCTTGTCCATGGTAAGCTCGTTCCCACATGCGCAGCTCTGGGGGAAGCAGAGGAAAGCAGCTGAGGCAGGAGGGAGTGGCCTGCAGAGACAGAGCCTCAGGAGAGCCTGCTCCCCTCCTTCCAGGAGCTGGCAGTCACTCCCATTATGCAGTACCCCATGGGCCGATCTGCTCTGCACGCCATTGTAAAGATGGCACACAGACCCGGAGTGTTTCCTTTACTTAAATAAATAGGGCTCCCCTGAAGAGCACAGCCCACTCACTTGGAACGCTGGAGCAACCAGCTTTCCTTCTAGCCCCCCGGAAATCCTGCCAACCTCAGGGAACTCATTTCTGCCTACTTCTCTGCTGGCTGATTTTACTAACATCTTTGTCCCAGAGCATTTAACTTAAGCCTATTATTATAGAAACATTCTCCTGTTTGCAGCAATGGTCCCAAATATCCAATTTCAGTTCTCCTGTAAAAGTTGGGGAACATATGAGAGAAAAATCAGTATTTTTTTGCCAGAAATCTGACAACAGAATATCTCATTTGAATTCATTGATGAGGGGCTTGGGATTTAGCTCAGTCAGTGGCTTAAGAGCCTGCCTGGCAAGTTCGAGATCGTGAGTTCGATCCCCGCTACCCAAAAAAACAAAACAAAACAAAACAAAAAACGGTACCATAAATTCATTGATGATCTTGTGCTGGAGATGGCACCATTTTGTAGAAACTCTGGCCAGCTTAGCAATGGGAAGTGAGGATTCCTACCGTATCTGTCCTAGAAAGCATGCATGCCCTTCCCATGTAAAACACGCACGTAGAATACCTCATTTCAACCTCACACTCCAGAAACCTAGGTATGATTTAAAATTCCAGGTTTTACAGAAGGGGAAATCGAGATAGAAACACAAAGGCAGCATGAGAGAGAAAGAAGACCAGTTGGAGCAGAGATGTGGGTTCTACTCCTGGCTTTATCCTGGATGAACTGATGTATCCTTTAGAGCCTCGGGTTCGCTGTCCTGTAAGAAAGAATGATGGACTGGATCATCTCGCATACCCCGGAGTTCAAATAGCAGATGGGCCTGGCAAATCTCTGTGTTCCTTGGGGTGTGATTCAGACCTTAGCTGCAGGTCGAGAAACTGCACTCAACAGGCTCCGGTAGGGGATTTGCATTTGTTCCTGTGCTGAGGATCACACTTCTTAGTTTCTACATTCATCATTTTTTAATCATAATGACACTCCCTCTGGAGTGCCGATCCTATTCCCATTGGAAATGGAAATGCCAAACTGCTAATAGCTCTCCAGGGGATTTGCAACTCCTGCTATCATCTGCGTGTGATGATGTTTAAGAAATCGTATTTTAGTTTATTAAAATATCAACCTGGTTTTGCTTAAAAACAGGAAACTCAAGGCCAATATCTACTCATTCAATATCTATATATTGAAATGAATATGTGTACCAGAAATAAGCCAGCCCACAGGCGCCCCGACTCCACCAACCTGATGGGGTGCTCCCTTTGATGGGGAGCCCCAGCAGCTGGTGCTGAATTAAACCAGCTGCTGGAACCGGCTGTAGGTGGAGGCTCAGGACCCCCAGCTGCAGCACAAAATAGGAAAGGGAGGCAACGGAGTCTTCCAGGATAAGAGCAGCGGGTGGAAAATGGGCAGGCGTGGGTTAAACCTGGGCCCTGTCGGCGGGGCCCTCTTCACTCTGAGCTTCAGCTTTTTCACCTTTAAGAGAGATGTCTTGCTGGGCGTCATGGCACACACCTGTAATCCCAGGACTCTGGAAGGCTGAGGCAGGTGGGCCACAAGTTTGAGGCTATTCTGGAAAACATAGAGAGACACTGTCTCAAAATAAAAAACAAACATACAAAAAAAAAAAAAACAAGACTGAGAAAGAAGGAAGGAAGGGACAAAGGAAGGTAGGTAGGAAGGAAAGAAGGAAGAAGAGAAGGACACATCTTGGGTTGCATGTCCCTAGAAACATGTGCAAAGATAAGGGTTTAGGTGTGAAGAACACACTTGGAGGTGATCACACAAATGCCTGGTAGGAGAGTCGGGAAACAGGCAGGCGGGAAGAAGGTGGTGACAGTTGTTGACACAGGTTGCCCCTGAGCAGCGGGCGCTTGTTCCTGCTGGGCCCTCAGGGGCCAGTGCAGGTCACATGTGAGGCCACCCCATCCAAAGGGTGAAAAATGGGTCCACGCCCTCTAACCCTTCATCGCGGGTGCAGCTGCTTCCCGGATGCTCGGCATGGAAGAGCTGAACCTTGTTGGCCCGTGCAGGCCTGGGAGGTGCCAGGTGTCCCTTCTCCAGCCATGTGCAGCAGCCGCCGTCCCCCAGCCATGCACTTCGATCATGGCACAGTGTGCTGCGTCATGACACATGTCACTGCCCAGGCAGCTGGGACATTTTTTCAGCAAACACTCAGAACCGGAAAGATTAAAAGGGTTTAAACCTAGGCAGTGACACTCCCACGGCAGTGTCTCGGGATGACAGCGGTGAGGCTGATGGGCTGGTGAGGAGGAGGCTCAGGGGGACGCACCAAGGACATGAGCAGGCACCCAAGGCAGGGTGCTGGGGGACACCAGATATCTTGGTGAAGTCCTCAGAGGGCGGATTGGACAGGGCTATGTGACCACCTGGGTGTAGGAGAAGGGAGGATGAGGACAAGGATGATGGTTCTGAAGTTCTGAAGCCAGAGAGAGAGAGAGAGAGAGAGAGAGAGGTGGGAGACTGAGGTGGAAATCAGGTGTGTGGGGAGGGAGACGTTGAAGCTGGAGAGAGTCCGGTGTCAGGAGACCTAGAACACAAGCTGTGAGACACAGAAAGCCAGACGTCAAGAGCGGAGGGCAAGCTGAGTAAAGTGGGCCCTTTGGCCTGTTTCTGCCAAGCAGAAGGTGACCGCTATCTGTGGAGACACGAGCCTGTCATGGTGGGGACCTGAGGAGAGTGAGGAGAAAACAGCTGCTGTGAAGAGTGGGTGAGAGAGTGACGACTCGGGATGGGTGGAAACACTGCCAAGCACAAACTGTTTCCTCCTGGCCTGACAGCTGTCGTCAGCCAGGGGACCAGATGGGAAAATGAGGTAGGAGTCTCTCAGCTCAGAAGCAACACCCTGAGAGCGAGGCAGGTACCTCCCGACACACAGAACTTATCCCTTGGATCTGGCAGAGGCCCACCGGCGCTTGGTAGAGTAATTTGTTCATGGGAGCTGGGGCAGAAAGGCAGACGCCCTCCCCAGTTACGACCAGGCCAGCCCCTCCCTTATGCTGGCATCGGGGAGACAGAGGCCTTCACGATTGGAGTCTGCAGATTAAGCTGCCCCCTCTGCCCCCAGCTGTATTTCCAGCCGTGGCCTCACAATGTCCTCCCAAGGTCACGTTGTGACCCTGAGGCTGGAGGGGCAGTGGTCACTCCTGGGTTAGCCAGTGTCCTGTCGGTGCTGGGTCGGGGTAGGGCAGGATGGGGCAGAGGCTGGACCTGAGCCCAGAACTCCCCATGGATAATCGCTGAACTCAGGGTAGGGACAACACAGTCAAGACCCATAGGAGGCCAAGGAAGGCTGATCTCTTTCTCCATGCAGTTACCCTAACTGAGGATTTCCGGTTGGTTCTGAGCGCTTCCCAAAACCACACTGCCCGAGGACGGAGAAGAGAAAGAGCAGTTACCTTGGGGAAACTGGCCTGGCTAGACACAAACTGGGGTCATCTGAAGAAACTATAAACTAGAGCAGGCTTTCTGGACACAACCCCAGTGGCCTTCACTGTTGAATGATAAAGTGGATTATATTCATGCAGTAGAGAACCACTCAGTCATAAGAAGACTATCAGTACGTGTGACAACATATGAGTTTCTCAAAAGCTTGCTAAGGGAGAGGCGCTGGGTGCAGAGGGCTGTGCACTGTGTGATCCCACTTGCTTCACAAGGTGATGAGCAGGAAGAGGAGAGAGAACAGCGGAATTTGGTTAGTTAACGCCAGTGTTGTATATCCTGATTATGTTGGTGTTTGCCTAGTTGTATACCTTCATCAGCAGTCATCAAATGGAACCAATATATGTTCAGGGTTATTTTTATAGTTTTAAAATGACACCTTAATAAAAGTAACCCCACAAATAAGTGAGAAAAATCACTGAATTTACCGGACCCTCTTTCTCTGGTTTCCCAAGGCAGAGACTGTGATTTTTCCTCCCTGCTTGAGTGATCAGTTCCAAGTTCCCTCACCTAGGGGCCCTTTCAGCCCTTGTTACCGGAGGGTGCATAAGACATTTGCCCCTCTCCAAATGGGTTCCTTCGGCATATTTTGAGTTGGTTTTTCAAAGAAACTGCAGACGTCTGCAGACAAGAGAATGACTCCAAAAAGCTGTCTTTCTGTAAGAAGAAATCTACATCTTTGTACATCAATACAGCAAATAGCAAATGCACACGGAACCTTTCCTTCTCTGGTTATCTCCCGTCACTGCTAGGAGGAATCTTTCCACAGGAAGAAGGGATTGAGTGGCTGACACCCGACCTGGTCTGAGATTACTGCAGGCTGTGGCTCCCAGGAGACCGTTTGCATCATGAGTCAGCTCTTGCTTACCATGTACCTCCTTCCTGCGCTTCCTGTACAGCAAGACCTTCCACCACCCCAGAAGCCTGCGCCCCACCCCTTCCCACAACTATTGTGTCCTTTCAGGTACAAACTCCCCTTCACTAGACATGCAACGACATTTCTCCTTCTTCTTCTTCTTATTGTTCTTGTTCTTCTTCTTTTTTTTTTTTCTTCTTCTTCTTCTTCTTCTTCTTCTTCTTCTTCTTCTTCTTCTTCTTCTTCTTCTTCTTCTTCTTCTTCTTCTTCTTCTCCTTCTCCTTCCTTCTCCTTCTCCTTCTCCTCTTTCTCCTTCTCCTTCTCCTTCTCCTTCTCCTTCTCCTTCTCCTTCTCCTTCTCCTTCTCCTTCTCCTTCTCCTTCTCCTTCTCCTTCTCCTTCTGTCTTTTCCACACAGGGTTTCCCTATGCACTTCAGACTGGCCTTGAGCTCACTTTGCAGCCCAGGCTGATCTCGAACTTGCTATGATCCTCTTACCTCAGCCTCCCAAGTGCTGGGATTACAGGCGTGTGCCACCATGTCCGGTTTCTGTTTGTTTGGTTTTTTTTTCATCTGTTTATTATAAATTTATTTCCTAAAGTGTTTAAATCTTCAAAAGGAAACTAATACATTTAAACTCACCTACAGTTTCTCTGATAATTCCTCTTTGGCTACCAAGCAAGAAAGGAGAGACAGAGAGAGAGACAGAGAGAGAGAGACAGAGAGAGAGAGACAGAGAGAGAGAGACCCCCCCACCTAGCAAGGAGTCTTCCTGCCCTTTGTGCCCTGCTCTCCCTTTCCCTCCTTATGAAGGCCCTTGTGCCTGTGTGAGTGCCCTGAGATAGCCTTTTGAGCAGGAAGAGAGTGACAGAGCAATGACCTAAGACCTCCAAATGATACAAGGTAAATATAACTCCCAACCTGTTAGATGTCTGATACACCGAGTTCGTGCTCCCCAAAATCAAAGAATGAATTCTAAGGAACAATAGAGTTTAAAAGCAGGAAATATTTATTGAGGACGGAGTCACACAGCTCCTGAGAAACTGGAGGAAAACTTCACAGAGGAAGTTTTACAGAGCCAAATCATGCGATGGGTACCATGTGGGTTAAAGCTAGAGTCGACCACTAAGATCATAAGTTTAGTGACTTAGGTGATTCTGATCCAGTGAGGAAGCAGGTCACGCAGCAAGTGTACACAGAAAGAACATGGGACTTTTCAGGAAGGCATGGGTCTGCGGCCTTGGTCACTCAGAGGCAGCTGATGTCTAGCTAGGCTTTGCTAGACCAGCACTTTCTACTTATCTTATCCCTCGGGGAAGCATGTAGCCTGGTCATTCAATCTTTAGCTTGAGGGTCGGCCCCCAGTAGATGCATCTCTGGCCACAGCTGTCATGTGTTTTCTTCCTTTGTACTGACTCTCTTGAGGGCCCAGCCTGTAACATTTCCACCTAAGGTAACTGTCTGTGATAATAATGCCTCACCCTTCTTCTCAGGGCGCCAGCCCTTGAATAAACTTAATTTCCTTCCCACAAACTCTTCTGTCTCAAGCATTGACTTTTCTTGAATTTACTTCTCTACAAATCTGAATTGTTTTTCCACGGGTTAGCTTCCTAAAAAGGGAGTATGCCCGAAGGGAAAGCCATCGAGCCCCCATCTTGCTCAGCAGACCTGCCGAGTGTCTTTAATCACTGCAGGACCCAATTAGAAACCAGAACAATGCAGGAGGAAGGGTGGGAGACGTGAGAAAACAGCGGACAACTAAATGTATTCTTCCTTGTGAATAGCCATAGACACACAGGACAGCCCTGAGGTCCAACGCACCAGTGCTGGGCTGGGGCTACCTATACAGAAAGCTTTATGCTGTGGTAAAGAGGAGGAGAATGACTTAACAGTGTCACACCACAGGGAAACTTTTTTTTTTTTTTTTTGTCTTTTTGAGACATGGTCTCCCTATGCAGTTCAGGCTGGCCTTGAGCTCACTTTTGTAGCTCAGTCTGGTCTCGACCTCACAATGATCCTCCTGCCTCAGCCTCCCAAGTGCTGGGATTGCAGGTGTGAGCCACCATGCCCTGCTTAAATTGTTTGTATCTGTACTGAAGTTTGATTGGTTGGTTGGTTGATTCCTATGTGGTACTTGGGATTGAACCCAGGGCCTTATGCCTGCTAGGCAAGCACACAATCACTGAGCTACACACCCAGCCAGGATCGTCTCCATTTCACTTTCTTTCTTTCTTTTTGTGTCTGGAATCGGGAATCAAACTCAGGACCTTGAGCTTGTCAGACAGGCACTTATGCCACTGAGCTATATTCCCGGCCCCCACAGGGAAACTTTAGGCGTGAACATCTGTAACATCAAAGAGCTGCTCTTGACCATGGGAGTGGTGGCTAAGGAGCTTCCAGTCCCCCCAAGGTCCCATATGAGCCATAGCTTTTCTACAACTCAGCCTATTTATGTGTAAAATGGGAATAATTATAACTGTCATCCACTTTTTTATAACCATGGTGAGTGTCAAACGAGGCAGTGCATGTCAAAGAGCTCCATACACTCTTCGGGACTCTGTGCAAATGGAGCCATTGCAGGGTCACTGTGATCTCTTCACATGTGTGAGGACCCTGGTGGAGGAATCTCCGAAAGTTTGTCAGTGGTTCTGGGTTATAACCAGCCCGCAGGCAGCTCTCCTCCCTGCGCGTTCTTCCTGCACTTTCCTCCTGCCCTGAGTCCTGCATGTCACAGCACCCGCCTGGCCAGGCCCGCTGGGTTTCCCATGAGCTCAGGCGAACCCTGCAGCGTACTAAGAAACCATGGACGTCAGCACTCTAGCCAGTACCCACCATTGTTCTGGCCACATGGCTCAGCGCACAGGCTAATGTGGCCTATTCCGGAGCTTGGGGTGCGAACAATAAGGACAAATCTCTGCCCGCTGTGCACTTCACTCCCAAGAGGCACAGTGCTGGCAGGATTTCCCCTGAAACTAATCAGTTCCAGAGCAAGTCAACCAGAGTGCTGAGTCCCTGTGACTGCTGACTCAAAAAAGGTCACTAAACTGGTGCTGGCCAACGGGACCAAAGTGGAGAGTAGCTACGATTGCTTAATTGTAAGCAGAGCAGATTGAGGGGTGACACAAGACCGAGAGGGAAGAGGATGACAAAGATGATGTCCTTGTTACTTCCTCGCTGAGGGGACGTGATGCCCATGACTTAAAGGAGGAGAGATTTATTCTGACTCACATTTCAGTCCGTAATTGGCTGGTTCCAAGGAAGGATGAGTAAGGCACAGGGACTTGGAGGAGAAATAATGGTTCCCTTGTGGTCGACAGGAAGTAGAGTCAAGGGAGGATGTGGGATGGGACATAGACCCTTCCAGGTCACACCCCTAGGGACCCATCTCTTCCCACCAGGTCCCTTCTCCTAACAGAAGGGCAGCGTGAAGCCCCCAAATTCCAGTCACCTTGCAAAGGTCCCACTCGAGTACATGAGGCTCTGGAGGGGATGCAGGGGGAGGGTGTATCTAAACATAAACCATAACAGGAGATTAACTTCCTCTCTCGTGTAAGCTGCTAGCTTCCTATTTGCCTAGAGCTTCCTCTCTACTCCCCAAATCCTCCCCTCCACCTGCTCTCCAGAAAAAAATCTCATAAAGCCACTCACAGACACCTAAGTTATTGATCCTTAAAGCAGGAAGGGATGATAGAAGCCATCAACCCACTGATTCCCAATCTTTTAGAATTCTTAATCCATCTCCTTCAGGAATCCCGTATTTGGAAGGTTTTGGAATAGCTGTTTTATTCAGTGTCCATTCCTTGGCATCATCAGGTGGGCTAAAAAGTATTTCTTTATTATCTCATCTAATACTAAGAAAACTACTTAGATAAAATCATCTGTATTCTACATACAAGGAAGCTAAAACTAAGGGATGTTTGCTTCAAACCCTATCGCTAGAAAGTAGGAGAGCTAGCATCCAACTGACATCTGTGTGGCTTCAAGGCCCCGCGTGCTGCCAGCATTTGAAAACAAAGAGCTCACGTGCCCAGCAGTGGCAGGTACAGACTAAGCGAAGTGAAAATACACATGCATGGATGTTTACACAGCACTGTTCGTAAGAGCCTGGAGGTAGAAACAACTCAAATGTCCATCAAGTGATGAAAGGATAAACAAACCATGGCATTTTCCTTCGTATTTGCCATAGAAAGCACCAGAGTGACACATGCTAGAGCACAGATAAAACCCAAACATTGTCTAGGAGTCAGTCACAAAAGACTGTGGAAAGGAAAAAAGCCAGGGGATTATAAGTCCCAACAGCGCGCGCCAATCTTTAGTGCAAACAGTGGTTAAACGGGTAGTCATTCAATGAGGAATATCCATATTTAAAAAGAAATAGAAAAAAAAGAAATAGAAGAAAAAAAAAACAGCCAATGCTATGACTGACAAGGTCCTGTGGATCTGTCTCCTGAAGACTGAGTGTCAGGGACAGGAGTTGCAGGTCTGTTCAAAGAACTTGTAAAGCTCTGGGTTCCAGCCCCTGAAGCAGAAATTGGGGATGGAAAGGAGCAGAGCTTTGGAAGCTGTGTTCTTAGACAAGTTGTTTTGTCCTTCTGAGCCACCATCCTTCAGCTGTTGACTGAAGCCAACCCTACCTCAGTAACCCATGACAGTGTAGGAGAAAGTGCCAGCCTCTCCCGTTCTGGAGCTGATTCTGAAGACAGAGGCTTGGGGAAAGAGCTAGAGGCAGGGGGTGAGTGTGGACAGACGGGTTCCCTTGCATCAAAGTCATCCGCAGTGATTTTTCTGCACGTGCAGAGGCTGCTCAGCCAAAAGGCTGGAGACAGAGCCTCAGAGTTTTCTCTAAGATCCCAGTAAGGACGGGTAGAGGGGGATCTGGGCGAGCTCTAGACAACGCTGCTGGCTTCTCATACCGTAGAAGCAGGGGAGAGGCCAGGAGAGCGCTAAGAGAAGCCGCACTCCTACAACAATTGAAACATGGCTCATTCTCAAGGCAGTGGGATGAGTTAGATCATTCCGATGTATTTTTTCTCAACTATGAAGCATCTGCCAAAAATACAGGGACACTTTTCTGTAAACAGCAAGGGAATAGAAAGAGTACAAAAGGCTAACCAAATAAAAAATAAAACAAACAAGGCAGCAACTTGGTAATAGAGGTACTGTAGCACCAAGAAATTCTAATATGGGGACCAGGTGGCAAATCAAGTCCAGTTGACATTCATTATTTCAGAGATCCCATACTTGTGAGCTCACTAAAATCTCCGTGAGCCCTAAATCATTACTGTGGTGCTTTGGAGGCCACTCATGGATCCAGGCAAAGCAGCACCGAATTTCAGTTCAGCATTTCAGAACGTGCTTTTAGCTGAAATGGAACAAACACTATCTTTTCCTCTCTTTTTCCTTTTTTTTTCTTTTCTTTTCCATTTCCCTTTTGTCACCTCTCACCCTCAAGTTCTGAGAAAGAACTCAGGCAAGGTCCTTTTTAAAGCAGTGTAATGTTTTTGGCTTTGTTTTTGTTTTGAGACAGGGTCTTAACTTGTGATCTCCTGCGTCAGCCTCCAGGGTGGCTGTGTGCTATCACCCCTGGCACCACGTCCTCTCTTATCTCAACTCTCACACTGTAAAGGTGTCACACCTATTATTAGTGCCTCACCCCCCCACACACACACACTGCTTGGCTTTTTGTTGCTGTCACTGTTTTAAATGGCCCCCAAATGTAGGGCTGATGTCTCGTGTATCGTTCCAAAGCCTGAGGAGGCTGAGATGTGCTGTCACCGAGAAAGTATGCGTCAATAATCCTTCGGGTATGCGTTTGAGTGCAGATGGCTGTGAGTTCCATGTTAACAAACCAATGATAGAATTAAATAAAGTGTCCTTAAACAAAAGCACACATGAAGTGCTGCTCAGCTGACAGAGATGTGACCAGAGGCTCAAAGAAACCTAAATTAGGTGCAACAATTCAGCATTTGCTATTCAAGCTTTGCGGTGTCTTCATAGCTAAAGAAAATAATAAGAATTTCGTAAATTATCTCATTTTCATACCTGCAAGGTAGATGCTGTCTATGTCTTACAAGAAATTGAGGTCATCCACATTAGATTGTGTCTGAGAGCTGACACGTGTTGACCGGATTTGGATCCATCTCTAACCCTCAGAGAGGAAGGGAACATTCTGGCCTTTGAACCAGAGAGCAAGTTCGGTTGGTCACAGATCAGGGCCAGTGGAAGCGCACAAGGACAGCCAGCTTTGGTCAAGAAAGGTATAAATTTGAGAAAGAAGGAGGAAAGAGCTGAACTCAGTAGTAGGAGCGTAGGTTGGAGCACAGCTAAGATGCGGGAAGAGATGAACAGCAACCGACACGGAAGAGGGGTATGCAGTTGGCACCAGCTTGTGGGAGCCCAGGAGGAACAATGTCGGGGAGAACAGAGGGAATAGCAGTTGTTCAGCACAGAAGCGATAGCATGGAGGAAAGCCCGAGAATCCATAAATGCCTCCAGAGCTGGCTTGTGGACGAAGGTCTAGGTTGAAAGCGGAATTAGGCCTGCAGAGTGAAAGTTATGGGGCGATACTGGCTCAGTGCAAGGTGTATTTTGTGATCATGAGAGCTCTCTTCCAAGCCAACATTAGAAACTGGTGGTCCACAGACCATGTCTAGCTGCAGACACATTTTGTTGGCTTGCAGGATACAATAAAATTACAGGTGCATGCTTGTAATCCCAGTGCTGAGGGAGCCTGAAGCAGGAGGGTGACAAGTTCAAGTCCCACCTGGGCAACTTAGTAAGACTCTGCCTCTCAAACATAAAATTAAAAAGGGCTGGAGATGCAGCTCAGTCCAAAGTCCCTAGGTTTATCCTTTGTTTAAAAACAAACAAACAAAATGCAAACTCAACAACAACAACAACCCCAAAACAAAACTTAGTACTAAGTACCCTTTTGTGGGATGAGGTACTCTATACCATCCTCTGCATTCTGGCCATGTCCCTCCTGTGTGACTTCCCTTGCTCTTGTATAGCACTAGGGTCACCAGGCTTTCCAAATATAAGTACAGGATACAGTGACGGTACAAATGAACGATAATTTCTCAGTATAAGTATGTTCCATGCAACACTTTGTGTAAATTGACATTATATTGTACTTATAACCCCAATATTTCCATCCTGCATTTAATCTGACAGCTCTACCCTGAGGTTTTAAATGGGAATCCTCAATGTTGTGTTCTGTGAACTCCGTATTTGGGAAATATTCAGAGGCTTGTTCCAGAGGCATGTTTGGGATAGAAATGGAGACTAAAATGGTTTATATACGCCCTGGCTCTATTTTCTGAAGATTCCATTTCAGAGCAACATAATAAAAGGAAGGGGGAATGAACTCAGAGAAATAACCTCAGGGTGGCTCTGGGTGTGGCTGCAGGCCGGACTAGGTTTCTGCTCTAAGGTGGAATATTTTACCCAAAGCCCTGGGATTGGTTAATGGAGAAGAAGGTTTTTGACCTCTAGCAGTGCTTGCCAGTGAAATTCCTTTCAAAGGGAAGGTGCACTGGTGTGTGCAGAGGGGATTACAAGGGCAATCTCCTCCTGATTCAGGGCATGAACAAAGCAGAATGCAACCCACCCAAATAATTCTGTTTTTGATCTGTCAGAAGCTATCTTCTGCTTCTCCAAGACTGTGGTTAGTCATCCTGACACTTGTTTTCTTGTCCTGCTGCCAGTGCTGCTTTTCTGGTTGTTTTGAACAGACTGTGACTGACGCCCAAGGAACACAGCAACGGCTGACCAAGAGAAGCAGCCGGCACAGCCTCCATTTCCTAGGTGGAAACCTAGGGACGGGATCCGCGATCACTTGTAGAAAGTGCGCGTCTAAGACGTGTCAGTAGTCTTAGGTCAGTGACTAATTGTTCCAGGGTCTTTCCTGGCCTCCAAAGAATTCAATGCGTTTACTGGGACAGTGCGATGTGACTGCCTTGCTTTGGTTATGAGGCAGTTAGCTTCACAGTAGGGCACAAGTCCAGAGCCCTTTGCTGTAGTCAGCTCATGGGCCAGGGCTCTTTCCAGCTCAGAGCATTCTTTTTTGGTTCTTTCTCCTTGGTTTACCATGTGTCCCCTCCCATACATTCACCCAGTTTTGTCATTAAAATAGATGAAAATGACAAAAATCAGGAGAAGACAACAGAGAGACTAAAAAGGACACAAAGAGTTTGGCAGTTCTCAATTGTCCTTTAGGGGAAAAGATCCAAGACTTGGACTTTGCCAGCTCTCTTAAAGACGCGCCTCAATCAAGTCTTCGAGTTCATTCAAATCCTGCCCGAGACTCTCATTATTCCTCTCTTCTCCCTCTTGCTCCTCTTCAACGTTAAATCAATAAAACCTTAAGGGTCGCTAAGCAAAACTGGGTAAAACTCAGTTCCAGCTCTTGTATAGAAGGAAGAAATCATTTAATATTTCCTTCCTTTTCACGAAAAACCTGGATTTAGGATTGAGAAGTAATTGACAGAAAATCTCCAAGTCTTAAACAGGGGAATCTGGGTGACTCATGCCTCTACTGTTTTTAAGTAGTAACTGTTTTGTCGATAATCATGCAGTCTCTTCTGTTAAAACTTCATAGGGATCTTATCAAATTTAAAATTTTTGAATTATATTTTTTAAATTTAAAATTCTTTAGGGTCTTGTATTTAAACTACACACATGGATTTCCAGCCAATATGTGTTGAATGAATGAGAATGAGAAAAGAACAATGATTTTGAGAGTACATGTATCTTTGGCCAAATCCTAGCTCTTCTATTCCCCAACTGGTGAACTTGGGCGGGCTTTTTATTTCACTACGGCTCAATTTCCTCCTCTGCAATAATGCAGATACACCCCTTCTCTTGCAGGGTAGCTTGTGAAGAAGAAAACGGAATAATGTTAGGTGTTTGATAAATAGCAGCTAATATTATTGTGCTTGTTGAATGAATGGAAAACATAAACAAGAAGAACCAGTACACAGCAGGATGGTTTTCTAACCTTTTAATGCAGTCTCATTTTGTTTGGCACAAAGATCTAGATTGTTAATCTGGTGGAGGAGTTTGTGTAACCACCCACTGTGGCGGGCACTACTGGTCCCTAGAAGCGTTTAAGAAGAGGCGTTGTAGTCAGCAGTGGGATGCACGCCAATTGTTTTATTTACGATGCCTTTTTGTGCCACAAGGCCAGCCCAGCTTTTGGCCCTCAGGAGGACACCTAGGGCTCCATGCACGGCATTACTCCACAATGCGGCGGAACGACTGGACAGCGGGCGACGCTGCTCCCCAGTCAATGGGCTTCCGGTATTCCTTCTTGTCCAGGAGGTACTGTCTGCCGCGGTAGTTGGGTAGCTCATAGAAAATCCAGACACCCTCCAGCACCTTACAGGAGTGGATCTCTCGCATGTGAAACTGCTCCACGATGGAAGGGCAATCTTCAGTGGTTTCATACATCTGACCACTAAAATCTCCTTTCTCAAAGATCTGAATCTTATACTGGCCTCCGCTGGACTGAAAAAGCACAGAAGAAAATGAACTGCCGTCACCATGGAAGCCAGCAGCAGGGGAGGAACTCAGAACACCGTGGTTCAGCACCTACCACCTGGAAAGTAGAGTCACTGACTTCCTGTCCCCACTGAGGACGGACTGCACTGGCTGACTTTCAGTAAAGGAAAGTTCATTTCTCTAAATATGCAACAGATAGAGGGCACAGCATGGAAATAAGGAGTGTATTCAGTCTTATGATGCACTGACCTGAGATTTTTCTTTCTTTTTTTTTCAAGCTTCATCAGCCAACAAAAACCAGCCACCCATGAAGAGATTGGAAAGCTGAAAGGAGGGAGGAGAGAGAGAGACCGAGGCCAAGACAGAGAAACAAGTCCCCGAGCTCACCAGATGAACAGCTCTGCAGGAGCCCAGGCGGTCATTAAGGCCCATCCAGCGCTGATACTCAGGGTACTCGCCCTGGGGTAAGATGTACACGTGCCCGGCGAAGTTGGGCCTCTCGTACACAGCCCAGGTGCCTCCTTCCACTCGAATGGAGTTGCAGCGACCTAGGTATGCGTGGAAATCCACGCAGTCGCAATCACAGTCATAGCGGCGGCCTTGAAAATTTTTGTCTTCATAGAAAGTAATCTGAAGAACAGGCAAGGAAACAGAAGCACCGACTTGGGCAGGTTTATTTACAGATAAAATAAAAGTTAAAAAAAAAAATGCATTGCCCGCTGTAGAAATTCCTTTTTCAACTTTGAGGAGAGAATAGTTTTTACCCGACCTTACATTTGGTTTCCGGTGGACTACTTTCGTTGTCAACAACAGATACAAGTACTTTCCGAAAGCTTAAAACAAAGCGAAGCTCAAGTACACTGGATGCTTTCCATGATTCGGGTTGCAAACAGTTGGATAAGAACCAAATCAAGTTCAGGGTAGGTTTGGTCATAGATTTGGTTGTCTCTTCCTCTCTTTAGAGGCCTACTACACTTCTTCCAAGGGCAAGGACCAAGACTTACTAAGGTATGGACACTGTGCCCAGCTCTCAACAGATCCTCAAAAAAATATTTGAGCAATTTTCACATGCAAGAATTTATGTCAGATGATATGGAAGACGTACAAAGAACACAGACCAGTTTCAGAGAGCTGTTTTTCAGGGTGATACAGAGCACCCACACATGAAAATACACCATGTTGGGGCTAGGGATTTAGCTCAGTGGTATAAGCACTTGCCTGGCAAGCATGAGGTTATGAGTTCGATCCCCGGTACCAAAAAAAATTAATAAAATAAAATAAAAAGAAAATACACCATGTTATAGTCTGCAGTAGTTTACTCCTAACAGGATCCCAGCGAAGTAGCGTAGCGTGCAGCCCCAGGAAACCAGAATTATAGACTCTGGCTACA
This sequence comes from Hydrochoerus hydrochaeris, assembly GCA_004027455.1. Lineage (NCBI taxonomy): Eukaryota > Metazoa > Chordata > Mammalia > Rodentia > Hydrochaeridae > Hydrochoerus > Hydrochoerus hydrochaeris. The sequence goes on along the minus strand of PVLA01001625.1, from coordinate 47,630 downwards.
GCAAATTCTCCCCTATTCAACCTACTGCCTTAGTCCTGTCACGTCTCTAGGTTTCAGCTTCCTGTCTGTCAAATGACAGACGAGGGCTGGAGCCCTGGCTGTGAAACAAAACTAGAGATTTCCCAAATAGAGAATAGTTCCCAGGAACTTTTAAGGATGCATGAAGGAGTTTCTAAAAGCTATTATGAAAACCACAAATGGGCTACTTTTTCTTTCATGCTCAATAATTCCACGATCTATGTTCCAGGTGAGGTTATAAGTGAAATTGAACTACAGGGCATGCTTCCTGCAAGTCATTTCCTGGCATTATGCCGCCCCCTCGTGGTTGATTTGCTGTGTTGAACTAAAAGAAAACCAATCCTTGAAGCAGACTCAAGAGGTTTTTATGTTCCAAGCAAGGCAACAGTATCTACCGCAGAGAAATGGTCTGTGAAGCCAATCACGTGAAACAGTTTAATACTTAACTCATCAACCTTTTAATAACCTTTTGCTACAGTTGTTACAGACGAAGTGACTGCCTATTGTCACCAGCAGTTAGGAGCCACTGAAAGGCAGTGCAAAACTCCTGTTTGTTGATCTGGTTGATTTTATTTTCCTTTAGTGTTTTCCTATCTGCACTGAGCAGGACTAGTGCTGAGCCTGGGAGGTTCTTCCTAGGACTGTAGAGATATGTTCAGGAAAGTTGAGTAACTTCTCTAAGAAAGGATAGGCTTTAAGTGCCTGAATTAATTCAAGTTGCCTTTGGTTTTCAACCAATGCTCACTAAAAACGATTTGCAAGGCATACGCCATGGGAAAAGAAGTTACCAGCCACTCTGTTCCCACTGTGTCTCATACCACAGTGTACATATGCCTGACACCAGCTCTGAGTAGAAATGTTCGTGTTCTCCGAGGTCACTGCCTCTCTCCCTCCCAGCAGATTAGCCAAATGTCCCAAGGTTGAACAAAGCACTTGTGTGGTGCTGTCACATAACCATCACTGGGCTTAGGACTAAACTCTTCCAGTGAATCCTTCTAAGTCGGGAATACTCAACTTTGCATTTTGAAAAATATCCTACTAATCCAACCCAACAGAAAGAAAAATGTCTTGAATGTCCCAGAAGATACAAAACATGCTTAATAAAACCCATTCCTTTCACCAGGCCTATAACTCTTTTGATTAAAATGCTAACAAGACAAGGGGAAAAATAAATACTTTATCATAAGCAAGTCCCTTAATTAAGTAAACAACCTTGTTATGAGAAATAAAAGATCACACTATTTACTACTCTGTAAATCTCTGAAAGCAGACATTTTCATGTGTGTAACTTGGTTACATAACAATCTTCCTCAAGGTGTGGAAATCCAAGGAGGTTTTTTTTTTTTTTGTACTGGGAATCAAACTCATGACCTTGTACTTGCCAGGCAAGTGCCTGAGCCACTGAGTCAAATCCCCAGCCATAAATTCTTTTTCAGTGAAATCTGCTTTGCATCTAGAACCCCACAGTACTAAAGATATGGTGTTACTTTCCCCCCAAGTTTGTTGATAATAAACAAGATTATTAGTTGATTGCTAAATGGAAAAAAATAGGCACTAACCAATTACTGTTACTTATTACTATAATTAATAGCCACCTCTTGATGTGATGTGCTGAAATGTACACAGTCCTGCCTGTGTAGCTTTCTTGTCAAAGCTGTTTAATCAGAATGTAAACATGAGGAAATAAGCAGGCAGGTGCACATGCATACCTTTCTACAACACTCCTGCCTGGCCTGGAGTTTGCAAGATGTCTTTGTCTCAAAGAACAAAAAGAAAAGCAGAGGAACTATTCTAAATTAAAGTGGTTAAAAGAAAAAAAAAATTAAAACAGGCCGGGGCCATAACCACCAAATACAGTACATGACATGTGATTGCATCCTACATTATGTGCCTTTCAGGGGACAGTAAGAAATTGAGTGCGTCCTGAGAATCCAGTGGATGTATGCTTGATATCAGGAGTATGATGACTGCTCATGAATCTCGGGAACACGACAAAACTGATGTTTATACAGGAGGACGTCTGACCTTGGAGAACACGAACATTTTTACTAAGACATCCTTCTGTATAAACATCAGCCTTATACCATTCTTGTTTTTCAGAGATACAAACTAAATACATAATGCAACAGTATAATGAAGCCCACTGTTTCAAATGGTTTAATACAAAGAGACAGAAAAAGAGATGAAATATGGAAAAACGTTAATTGAACAACATAAGTACAGGACACATGAGTATTCACTGGACATCTACTCTCCAGGATTCACTAAGTTTGAAAATTTTCAAAGTCAAAAGTTGGGAGGGGGAGCAGATGATGGTTGTGTCTTACACTCACTGGATCCTGGGAGAAACAAAAGGAAAACGAGGTGCATTTTCTCATTCTCGCAGCCCTGCCTGAGCCATCAGTGTGCAGCCCAGCAATTTCCAGCCCAATATTGCAGAGGTAATTTTCTTCACACTGAGTGAGCATAAGATAAACCGTCTGAATGAAGGAGCTAGTTTAGTTCATCTGACGGGCCTGTCTGCTTTGGCCTTTTGGAACATTAACAATGGAAGCTGAATTTCACAGAACAGTTTAACTGATTACTAAATGTTTTGTCGTCCACGTCACCCTCAACAGCATGTTCTATTCCTTTGCAGATACACAGCCTATTGGCTTCTGGAAGGCAGAGATCATGATGATATTTACATATTATTTACCCATCCCATGTTCGGCACAGCACAGTTTGGCAACTCTGTTAGAGTAAAAACATAAGCATCTTCTGCTCTTCTTCCCCAGTCCAACTCCTCTAATTGCCCGCTCTCATACTCACCTCTTGGCAAAAACGCAAAAGTTTTTCTCCATGTTCTTTCAATGCATCATTAGGCAAGAAGAGGAAGCTATGAATCAGTGTGGCCATTTACTTACCTTCGTGGCAGGTTTAGACATCTTTAGGGCATAGGTGACTTCCCTGGTGCTGAAAGAAATACAGGAATAGCTATGGAGAGTGAGGGGCCGAGACATTTATACTGGGCTGGGTTCAAATCAAACATTTGCTTAGTCATGAGATTAGGATCCAAAAATTGAGTCAGTCATTTAGAGGCTATTGATGGTTTCTAGAAAAACCATTGGGATTATGAAATAAAAGAAAGCTTCACTACCCCTTTTAATGCTCACCAAGCCCTGCTGCATTATAGATTTTGCTGAGTCAAGACACCAAAATCCAGCCAAAGTTTTAAAAATAAAAACAAAAAAAGTCTCTCTTCCCTGGGCAAAAAAAAGTCCCTCCCCCCAGCAAAAAAATCTCTGAAATTCCTAATGTCTTTTTTTAGTTCAACAAAGCTGGCAGCAGAGTTGTAAGACCATTCTCTGTTACTGGACAAAAGTGATGTGCTCTGAAAGCAATAAACTTACATGACAACAGAAGGCACTACAAAGATCATTCTTGGGATAATTACAAAAAAAATCTTAACATAGAATGCATTAAGTGTTACTGTGGTACCAGTGTTTAACTTTCTGAATTTGATCATTGTAGCACAACCAGGTAAGAGAATATCTCTCTCTTTAGGATATGCATGTTAATGTATTTAGGAATAAAACTTTAAGATGTCTATAATCTATTCTCCCATCATTAAAGCAATACTACATAAAAGAGGTAAGGTGAACAAGGCAAAAGATTAACAATCGGTGTAACCGTACAGAATTAAATGAGCTATTCTTGCAACTGTTCTTTGAATTTTTTTTAAAATGCAAAGTAGAAAAAATTCTAATCCACGAGGATGCTACAGTTCACAGAGACAGAAAGTTAATGTGGGACAGAACCTACCACCTATAAGGTGATCTTTCTCTCTCATAAGGGGTGATGAAAATAGAATGTTTAGATTTTTAAAAATTATGGTAGAAGATACATTGAAATTATGGTAGAAGATACATTGCCACTAGTCCCGTAAAAATATTCCCCCTCTATTCTACAGTAACAATTTTAATTTCCTATTAACTTAATCTGAAACCCTGTATTGCTTTCACTGCCTTGTTCTGACTGATTTTATTTGAATTTGTCTTGTTCAATCACCGTCTTGTCTTGACTGATTTTATTTGAATCTGTTATGTTTGACAGTATCAAGTCTGAGAGCTGAGAGTATAGACAACTACTCTGAAGACAGGAAGATTCACTATGATACCCATTCTGGTTTAACTATTACCCTCTTTAAGTCCTATAATGTCTCCAGTGTTTTGTTTTTATTGATTTTGTTCCATCCTGCTATGTTCAATTTTATTGTGCCTGATGATATGGGCAATTCTATTGAAGATAACAAGAGACATCATGGTAACCACTGTAGATCACCTTGTATTATGGTTTGAAATCATGTACTAGATCCATCCTTTTGTTTTGAATGATCCTATTTTGTTTTTTTCTCATTTGGTTATCTTCTTTTCAAAATGAAAAAAACCCTCTCCCTCACTTTGAACACTTTTAAGCAGTTCTGGGAGTTCTTTCATGTCTTTGTGAGATGTGATGAAAAAGTAAGCGAACACTCTTGCCAAGTGCGATCCAGCAGAAAAGCAGGCTCACCCCAGCGTCATCTGAGCTCCTTCTTCACCAGCCCTGGCACTGCGCCACTTCTGGCTCTTCGCCAAAGACAAAATGACCACAAAAGGTCAGTGTTTTGAACCAAATGAGAATGTTGAGGCAGCCACAAGAGCACAACTCAAGACACTCATCAAAGTTCCAGAACCATGGTATTCATGCCAAGGTATCTTTTACTGTAATCAACTCCTTTAAGCATTCACCAGTGTCCCGTTGTCGTACTGTATCACACTGGGGCCTGTCTGGAGGACATGTGCTGGTTATTAAGCCACCTCGGGTGTTAGAAATGAGATGACACTTTCATGTAAACTCCAAGAAACAATATTCTCCATTTTTATTTTCCTGGTGTAATAGAGTCTTATCCAAAGCCCAACTTCCTCATCTTTGTGCTAACAAAACTGTTCAGAAAGTATTCTTATAAATGGGACAGCTTCAGTATGTATCATGGTAAAAACAAAACATGGTAAAAACAAAAACAAATAAACAAAAAGAATGTATTATGGTCAATTCAGCAAATGGTAAATATGCCTTGACATACAGATTACTGGCAAGTAAACATGAAGTTTTATGTGTCGTTTTCTGAATCTCACAGTTTTTAAGAAAGTATCTAATGGGTATTATTGATTTCATTAACAAACCATTTCCACAATGCACTTCTGTTACTCCAGGGTTCTTTTAGTTGCTAATACTCTGCTGGCTTGAACTTATCTTAAAATAAAAACTCTAAAAACTTCAATTAGAACTAACATTCGGTAGCTTAATTTTCACTTTACAAATTAAGTCTTTTTTATAAAGCTACTAATTAAATGGCTAGCAATCATATGAAATGTTTATTAGCAATCAGATTCACTTTACCAATTTGAAATTATTTTCCTTTATCTTAACAAATACAGCTTTCCTAATTAAATATCAACTTTGCTTCAGTAAAGTTTGTCACAGAGGAACAGCAGACTCCTTCTCTTAGTTAAAAGTAAAGCTTCATCTTTTTTAGCAAAAGACAAAAATTACTTTTTGAGTTGGTTTATTGGAAATTTGAAACAAATAAAAACTATAAATTTTTATTCAAGTTCATTTAAGTTTTGTATCTTAAGGACAAATACACTCTTATTTAAAACTATTTCTTCCATATTTATATATCAACAAATCATACTTTTAATTATTTCTTAAAAGCAGTAGCAATTTCCTTTTAAACAGTTACAAAGAACTATAAAACTCTTCAACTCTAGAAAGAATGTAACCTTTCATCAGACATATTAAAATATGACATATACTTACAAATCTACAATCTTTTGCAAGGGGTGTTTCTGAGACAGGGTCTCACTATGTGGTTCAGGCTGTCCTTGAACTCACAGTGATCCTCCTGCCTCAGCCTTCCAAGTGCTGGGACTACAGACAGGTGCCACCACATCTGGCTATAAATATCTAAGAATTAGCATATATATATATATATATATGTATATATATATATATATAAAAATATCTAACAATTAGCATTTATATATATAAGAATTAGCATATATATATATATTATATATATATATAATATATATATAAAAAATGGGGATGCCTTCATCAGCCTTTCACTTCTGCCTCACAGATATGAGTCTTCCATTGTATAAACCATTTGTTTATATAAAAGTAAGACATTTAGGTTAAATTCAACCTAAACAGTAGTAAGCATGGGATGGAAATCAAGAGAGGTCTTATACAGGAGAGAAAGTTCCCAAGTCTCTTAAGCAGCGAGTGTCTTCCTGATTTAGTTTTCAATAGGCTCCCTCTTCCATGATCCCTGTGTGTGCAGGACCCTGAAAACAAGCAAAGGAAAATTAATAGTAATTCATTTTCTATTACCTTCATGCAAATAATAAGAAAATGCCTGCATTTACCAATCCATTTAAGTTCCAAAGATAACAGTTTAGAGCGACAAAGTTTAAAGTTAAGCTTTTGTCACATTAGTTCATCGTCTCTTCTGCCCTACAATGCATATACCAGCATAAAACCTTGGCAGACCATGGGGAGGAACTTAAGCACACACGCGGCTCTTCTGTACACCCCCTGTCAAGCTTCTGATTCTTAATCTCAGCATTTATGAAACATAAAATTCTTTTTAGAAATAATATGTACAAATATAAACATGACACAAGGCAAAGAGTAAAGAGTCTCTCTTCCTAACTTTATCAAAAGTTAATCACCTGGCATTGCACTTTTGTGCCTACGTGCACGCTCATGTGCAGTTAGAATGCACGTCTACACAGGAACTTGTACACGGATGCACTTCACAGTGTCACTCACAATAGCCGAAACGTAGCACCATCCCAACTGTCCAACAACTCATGAGCGAATAAACGAAGGAGGAGACCCTTCTGGCGGTCCCACCATAAAAACAAACGAAGTGCTGACCCACGCCACAGGGATGAGCCTTGAAGACACGTAAGTAAAAGAAGTCGAACATGGTACATATTATATGAAATGTCCAGAATAGATAAAGTTGATGACTGGTTGCCAGGGACTGGGAATAAGAGGAGACACAAGAGGCTGGAGGAATGGGGAGACAGTCAATGCCCATGGGCTTTACTTCAGGGGTTACGAAAATATTTCAGACTTGTAAACGGTGATGGTTGTGCAAACTTGTGAATGAACTAAAGGCACTGAACTCTTCACTTTCAAAAGGTAAATTTTAGGCCAGGAGTGGTGATGCACATCTATAATCCCAGCACTCAGAGGGCTGAGACAGGAGGATCACTGTGAGTTTGAGGCCAGCCTGGGCTTCACAGTGAGTTCAAGGCAGCCTTAGCTGTATAGTGAGACCCTGACTCAAAAAACCAAAAACCAAACAAACAGAAAAAGTGCATTTTATGTTTCATGCATTGTATCTCAATAGTATACAATTATTTTCTCCTACCCTAGACACCCAGTCTCATTTCTCAAGGAGGACACTACTTACAATTTCTTTACATTCTTTCAGAAACTTTTAAGTTATATACATGAAAATCTGGCTCGCTTTTCAAACAGAGAAGACATATTAATTTTCTGAATTTAGACATCATTCAGTATCCACAAATGCAAACACAGTTGATTCTTCTTAAAGACACACTGCACAGTACAGGTGAACCAGCTCATTACGTACTGGCCCTCTAATGAGAAGTGGGCTGTTTCCAGTCTACAGATTCTTCAAATAATGCTGCAATGACCACTTACAAAAGGAAAAGTTTACAGGATACAAAATTTCAGTAGGTAGGTGAAATAAATTCAGTGTGATTACCACAGTTAGTAATATACTGTGTCCTTGAGAAATGGCAAGTGGGTAGATTATAAGCATTCTCATCATAAAAATAACAACTATGTGAGGTAATGCACATAAATGTGCTTGATTCAGCTACTACACAATGTGCATATGCTGTATATCAAAACATGTTGTTCATGATAAATATATGCAATTTAAAAAGCAAATAAAATTAAATCTGTCAATTTAAAAAAGGAAATTAAAAAATTAAATAGAACTTTACGTACATGAGTGTATATGTAAGATAAAGTCTAAACAGTGAAATTGCTAAGTCAAAGAATATTTTAAATTATGATTTTGTCAAACTGCTCTACAAAGTGTCAAGACTCACAAGGTTTCAGACTTTGAATCATTTGGAGTTTGAATTTTCAAGACAGGATGCTCAGTTGGTAAGGTCCATGCAGGCATCCTAAAATCTGAAACCCAAAACACTTCTGGTCTCAAGTATTTCAGATAAGGAAAACAAGCTGTGTACATTTCTTTATTTTTAAATGAATATTCTTACCTTTGTATTTGTTTATAAATGACCTATTCATATCCTTTGTTTTTCTATTGTTAGTCTTTAAAAATATCTTAAAGTAGCAAAGTAAACTAATTGTACTAGAGTAATTTAATTTCATAAAACAGCATATATAAGGATTAAAAAACTTCCAGAAAATTTGTCTGCATTTGTATTCTGTTCTATTTCATCTATGACATTCTGGTGTTCAGTAATCAAATATTCCTATGAATTAATTCTAATATTTTATTATCTTTCATATGTACAGTTAATAAATATCAGCCCATTTATTAACTAGTTTGTAAGTGAGGAGTGGAAAGCAAGAAAGACATGTTAGGAAGGGGGAATAAAATTAAAGGTATGCACAGGGGAAAGCAGCATCTTTTATCACTGCAACTTGTGCCTTGGGAAGAGCAAAAAACATAAAACTTCACTATATTTGCCTAAATTTCTATATGTTCCACCTTAATACTTTGGTTTTCTCACTATAAAATACGGCAAGTGAGGATATGGAAAAGTCTATGCTAGTGGGAGTGGCGGGAAAAAACTAGCAAGAGCTAGAAATATAATACTGTGTGTGTTATTTTTGTCCACTTGGAAGATTTCCCTGGAGGAAGTTGTCTCAAGCAGTCTGCACTGTAAATACCTACCGTTCATCTGCTGTAGGAGCCCTACCCTGCTGCTTGTTTGGAACCTACTGCAGGGGGTACGAGACTGTCCAGCTCCTGGCGATGCCCTGTATTAACCAACCATTCGTAGAACTTGTTCTCCACAAGTACCTGGAACTGTTTCCTTTGGTCCCTAAAATTGCAATGGAGAGTAAAAAGAACATGAGAGCAGTACTTCCAATACATTTATTCCAACTCATTATGCAACCTGTAAGTGGGATATCATTAAATCATTATTTCTAGTTATCCTTTTGCTTTTATTTGGTTTACTTTAGACCACGCCACAAAGCCGGGGTGGGGGGTGTCAGTTACAATGTCTTCCCTGTAGTTCACTGCAGGCACTGAACTGCAGAGGGCATATTGTCATTGATGTAGCCCATGTCCTCTGAACTGTGCATTCTAGCAGGGAAGACATGTAAGAAGGAAAATAGGTGATGATATAAAGTTGAATAGCTCTAAGCAACTTGAAGAAAAATGGAACAGGGTAAAAGAATGCTAAGCCTTAGAAATGCTACTTAAATAAAAAAAAAACAAGGGGACGGATGAGGTCTCGCTAAGGTATTTGGCAGAGGTCTGAGTGAAGGGATGAGAGATGAGAGCAGCAGAATGGGGGAGACTGCTTGGCAGAGCGGGAGAGTAACAAAGGCTCTGAAACGACAGCACACTGAACATGCTCAAGACACAAACAGCAAGAGCAGCTCCCGAGAGCCCTGAGCCAGCCTGACATTATGCGCGAGGCTTGGTGCAGCCGAGATCTGGCCTGGCTGTCGGGTTCTTTTGTTTTGTTTCGTTACTGGGAATTGAACTCGGGGCCTTGAGCTTGCCAGGCAGGCGCTGTGCCACTGAGCTACATTCCCCAGCCCCCGGCTGTGGGCTTCTGTTGAGCACAAGTCCACAAAACACCAACAGCAGACAAGGCCACCGTGGGATGATGACAACCCAAAGCAAGAACAAACACCCTCCACAAACATCTCAGTCCAGAAAGAAAAATTAAGTGCTCTGGTCCAAACCACGAAGATGACCAAACACCACCTTTTCCTGGCTAGTGAACACTGCTCTTTGGAATTAGTTTTAGTTTTGCTTCATTCCTTCCTACCTTGGAGACAATTTATTAACTTATCAATTACTCTGATTTCAACATGGCATCCAATCTACAAAACAAAAAAACACCCTGCTTTCTTATCAGGTCCTGACCTAGATCCCCGACCTCCCAAACGAGTGTATGGTGGAGGTTTAAATAAAATGAGACAAGTGATATGATTTTAGGGCTCCAGGAGGGTCAAAACCCTTTAGCTGACCATGAGACTCCCAGGGCCAAGACAAAGACTTCACTGGACTGCCCACTTTATTAGGTCCAACAACAAGGGGTGGGGAAACTGAGGAAAGTGCAGGCAATGAGCAGGACCTTGGCAGTCACTTCAGGGATGTCTCCAAGTAAGGAATCATGTCAATTCATAGAACTGTCTTATCATGAAGACGTGGTAGGAGTGAGACTGTAGGAGTAATTCCTGCAGCTGCAGTTTCTACTTAATTGATGTCCGAGCCAAGTTGCCTTTTGAGGTATCTCTGGCCTCACAGGCCACTACAGGCCTCAGCCAGGACCAGTGATTCATAGAGGTTCACTTACTATGAATCAACTCCTATTTCCAGGCAAGGGGCCAAGGCCTAGGACAGACTCAGAGATAAACATAGAAAGCCAATTAGTTAATTTTAAATCCTGCTCAGAGCCGCTTCATAGTCATCTCCAACACTTTCTAGGATTCTCCTCTAAAATTACCTGACACAAAATTCAATTATAAATTCCTTTTAACATCCTTTTACTGAGATGCAACTTGGTCCTCTTCATCTTTGGACTGAGCTATCACAACCCACCCTTGCTCTATGAATGTGCTTGGCCAGAGGGCAATGACTAAGTAATAGCAGGAACATTGTATGGTGGGAAGGAATGAAAGCGGCAAGGAATGATGGAAAACGAGGCAGAGAGAGTAAAAGCTTGAAGTTTATTCCAAATATAATGGTATGATGGCTGGGGTCCAATGTCCTCCCCTGCACACACACCAGAGACTGTCTTAAAGTCTTGGCTGCTGACGGGCTTTTGGGAAGGGATTGGATAATGAGGTCTCTAACTCCAGTGGATTCACCCACTGATGCTATATTCTGGAGCATTACTGACAAACGGTAGAAACAGGAGGCATGGCACAGTTAGGGGAAACAGGCCACTGGGGCAGGACCCTGGACACTGTATCTGGTCCTAGGACCCTGCCTCTCTGGCTCTTGTTTTGCTCTATCAGCTTCTTGTCTGCCATGATGTGGGTGGCTTTTCCCACCATACCTTTCCACCATGATGTTTGCCTTGGAGCCCGCTGACTATGGACTGAAACTTCTGAAACCACGAGCCAAAAAGAAGCATTTTCTCCTTTAAATTGTGTATATCAGCTATTTTGTCCCTGCAACAGGAAGGTCACTAATACAAATGGCAAGCCGTTAGAGGAGTCAGAAAAAGGGGAAAGCCATGGCCCAAACCCTTCTGCAGGATCATACTGGCAGTTTGTCTTCCTCTACAGATATTCCTCAACTTACGTGCTTAGACTTAACAAGACACTCTGGAGTCTACTATGTTACTAAATTATCATGTTCAGTGGGTTAGGTGTATTAAGTGCATTTTCAAATTACAGTATTTTCAACTCACAGTGGATTTACTGGAATGTAGTTCTATTGTAAATTGAGGAGTATCCATGTGCATTCCTGAAGTTACACTGACTACTTTCACTATTTCTAAGTGCCATCATTGGCTGGGCGTGACCCCAGCAGTTGGGAGGCTGAGGCAGGGGAATTGCTGTCAGTTCAAGGCCAGCTGGGATTACAATGTGAGCTCGAGGCCAGCCTGAACTGCTTAGTGAAACCCTGTCTCAAAAAGACCAAATGCAATCACGGATCTTGCTGATTGAAAACACTATGATTCACAGTTAACATTTACTAAGTTTTTCCACATTCTGGACTTTACACATCTATGTAAACTTTACACATATGAAAGAGAATCTAGGTACCTAAATACCAGAAATATCCCCAAAATGGAACTGTTTTGAAAATGCACCTATTTTTACATTATTATATTAGTACTGTACTATATGATGTAACAATATTTGAAAGGGAAAAATAACATTAGAACCTCTGGAACCAAGTATGACTTTGGATAACATGCTTAATTGGTCAGCTCTTTGGTCTCTTTACCTATGGAAGGATATCGTCATGAAAAAGAAATGAGGTAGCATGTAGAAAGACTCAGCACATTGTAAATGCTCAGTACGCATCATCCATGTCACCATCAATATGATTACCTGACAGTCTAGAAAGAGAAGCGCTGGCCCATGTGGGATTAATGTTTTGGTTCCTATTTCCTAGATACAGATGGGGAAATGTGCGTAATATAATAGCACCACTATGACAACAGACTTCAGGTAAACCATGAGTTGTGACTGTTACTGATCTTTATATTTTTTGCCAGGTAGGAACAGTTTCAAAGCATCTACATGCAATTCTTTATATAAACACATTACAGCACATACCAATAAACACGCAGACATTGCTACTATAGGGTACTTGGTAAATCTTCACGTCAACTAACTGGGCAGAAAACATGCACATTATATATTTTATGATTGACACCTAGAAAGATTACATAATATTCAATGTTTTACACAAAGTGGCAAGATCAGTATTAATTCCTAAGTCTGAGTACTTTCCAAGACAAACATGGCCATCTAAGAAATAATGCTAAACTTAACATCTAGTCAAACAAGAGATCTAATTAAAATAATTGTTTTCAATCATATGGCAAACAGCAGTTCTGGATCAACACAAACAGAGACAGTTTTGAAATAGCTGCTACTTTCCAAGATTATGGTAATCACAAAATAACTGATACAGTACCAGAAAGACATTTTCTAACCCTGAAGGAAAAGGGTTGGCACGATGCAGATATTATGAAGGCATCTGACACTCACAGAACTGCCAAAAAACCTTGATACCCTTCCCTCAAACTAGCAGCAGCCCTCAAAAACACAAACTCTGAAGGAGCTACTCTCCATCTCTCAGTACTATAATGTTTCCTATTTTCCTCTCCTAAAACATATACAAAATAAAATCCAACTAAACAATGTATTTGTAGGAACGCTACTTATTCTGAGACTCTACTAGTTTTAAGTTAGAGATAATAGCAAGGCCAAAATAAAACTGATGAATCAAAAATTTTCTAAGCTTGGCTCTAAGTTTTGGACTCATGTTTGACTTTCCTCTTTGCAAAATCTTACACTTGAGTCCTGCCTCCTGGCAAACTATCTCTGTTCTCCATCTGCCTTCTCTCCACTCTAGTCCAGTTCCCTCTCAGTTGAGACCCGTGATGGTGAACCTTTGAGATCTTTCAAAGATACAAACAGCCCACTGTGGCACATGTACCACAGACTTGCCACCACCAGTCTAAAGTATCAAAACATCACCCTTTTAAAATCTGGTGAATTTTTATGTGTGTCAGTCTCACTGATGTCTTCTGAGTTTGAAGATCAATACCCTAGAAACAAAATCTTGTGGTGTACATCATAACCATAGCCATCTATTTTTAGAAGCACAGTATTAAAAAAATAAATTATCTGGAGTATTTCCTACCCCCAAAATGGGAAGGAAGTAATCTCAGGATGACAGTATTTTACACTGAGTAAATTTAACTTTTGAAAAAAAGAAAGCACTACTGACTTTTTTATAATTTATCAGAGATTAGGGAAAACTCTGACAAAAACTGGTGTTAGTTTACAGATCGGCATTGGAAGACATGCTTGAGGACTAAGTCTGGGTATGGTGGAGCCATAGAAATCTGTATTAACAAGCTCCTTGGAAGATTCTGATGCACAACCAAGCTTGAGAAGCATTAGTACCATGTAGAAAAGTAACTAATAAAACCAATCCAAGTAAGAACTGGATTATGTAGTAAATCCTACATACGATTCTTTATGTATTCTTTATCCCAGAGAGGATAAGCAGGCACACGGGCATCAGAATGTGAAAGGTGTAACTTGCTGTAGAAGAGATGGACAAACGATGGCAAACAGCAATAACTTCATACAAGTCTTACAACTGCTGGCTGAACTTACACTTCTTGAAAGAAAAGGGTTTACAGAGTCTAATACTTCAGGACCCACTCATTCCCATCTCCCATCCCACCGGAGTCTGAAAGAGTCACCTGAAACGCAAGCCTTAAAAGACAAATGATATTTTTAAATTACTTTGCCGCAGCTATAAAAATGTTAAGATTAGTTTGTTTTTCTGAGTTTCAAATAAAATACACAATAAAATTTCTAGGAAATACTCACTTTGTCAAATGAGCTTCCTTCACAGTTTTCTGCCAGACTTGAATCTTCTGCTCTCTTTGACTCAGCGCTTTCTGATACACAGGTGGCAGCCCCCCAGGTATCTCTGTTGTGTCCCCTTCCATTTCAAAAGGAATGATAAATACATAGAATTCAGATGGGGGTAAGAGCTGGAAGACACGTGAGTCACTGTTCTCTCTGCAGACGACCATCGGATTATCCCAGTAGTTAGGCACCGTGGCGAGGCCTGCCCTGGCCATGTGGTCCTCCAGCATCGGGTAATGGGTATGGAAAGGAGCAAAGGTTACACTCTGGTTCCCAGAGAGGATAAGCGGGCGCACGGGCGTCAGGATGTGAAAGGTGCAATTTGCAGTAGAAGAGATGGACAAACGATGGCAAACGGCAATAACTTTAACACTGTCACAGGAGTGGAGGTGAAGAGCAATCTCTACAGGGCCCAGGACAAAGATGCTATTCCTGCACTTCTCAATGGTCACAGATCTGAAAAATTGAAAAAATGAGGTACATTCCTCTGGATAAACTTAAAAAAAAAAAAAAAAGGAACTGCATCAAGTAACCTTCTCTGATGACCAAGAGGAAAAAAAGGATCCATCCTACTCCAAAGAAAATGTCAAAATACCAAACACCAAGAAGACTGTGCTTACCGCAGGGGAGAGAGCAGGTATATAAAAGACTCATTGCAGCGATGGATCTTGACATGTGCCCCCGCCAGAGTGTCCGAGCTCCTGGCCAGTGTCTGTCTGCACACCTGGCTCATCACCACCAGGCGGTGTGTCCTAGGGGCCGCAGGAGTGTTACAAACAATCCGAGCCTTTTTAGTCGTACCTTCAACTAATTAAGAAAGCATAAATAAGTAAGACGGCCTCAAATCTAAGAAAAAAACAACCACTGGAGGTTACACATGTCTACATGTTCTACGTCTAAACTCAGACTGGGGCGCAGGTACAGAGGTGTTGGCTATGCAGCCTACTCTTTCCTGTATATTTGTCATCTTTCATCATTAGTTACACAAAATTTAAAAATTAATCCATTCAAGATTGCTAACAGATTAAAGACTTTTTTTTTCTGTGTCTACCTTTTAAGTACTGTGCCTCTGGCTTGGGACATATGTGACAAGGTCCACCCAACTCTAACACCTTTTCCAAGATGCTTTTATCACTCAACTATAGATAACCTCTTTATATGAATTCTGATTTCCTCTAAATTTCCTTAAAGCACCATTCCATGAGTTCTACTTGAGTTCATGTCTTACTCCTTGGACCTATGTGGGATCATGTCTTACTCCTGGGATCATTAACACCTGACAGCGTCAGTGTCACACAAAACAGTGTCACACAAAACCTGACAGACATAATGTAATTCTCTTAAAATAATTAGTGCTTATTTTTGAATTACATGTATACCATACACATCACACATTCTTAGTGTAGAAAAATGGTAAAAAAAAAAAAAAAAAAGATTAAAAATCATGTGAAATCCTACTATTACTATTACCACTTCAGTATAATCTTAGGAGATTGGATAGCTTTTCTTTTTTCCCTACTAATGACTACCTTTCCAAGGTTCAAAAGCTTGCTTAAACCTATGTTCTTCTATGAGCATTAAGAATTAGTTACAAGATCCTTACATATTTGAGAGTCAGTGATCTCCTACTATAGAAACAGTTTCGTTAAACATAGAATTCTTGGATTATAGTCTTTTTGATCCACATTCTATAGATGGCGTTTGACCATTTTCTGTGAGCAGTAAAAATCCGAGAGAAACTGGAGATATATATTTGTAAGGGAGGAACTTATTTTTGAAATTCAGAAACAGTGGAAGCATATTCTAGGGCAACTGTTTTTTCCATTAATTTTGCATGCATATTCCTCAGTAGCAGAGACAGCTACAGAGATGTGGGCCCAGTCCCTCGTCTCTTAAAACTCACAAGTGGACACAGGAGTCATATAACACCTGAACCGATCACTTTAGGTATTGCTGGACTATCAGCAATGTATACCCAATACAACCAACATTGGATTCTGCTGTAAACTTGTATTTCCAACTTATAAACACTTACTCTGCTTGTGTCTATATAGCTAAAAAAGATCTCAAGTCTACATCAATTTGTAAGTGTGGGGCAGCCAAGTTCTGCTGTATAAAAAAGAAAGTCTCACACAAGTACACACAAGGAGGTCAGGAGAGAGAATCAGAGAAGAGCACAGCAGAGACTGCAGGACTAACTGCAGCTAGGGTTTCTGTTCACTAACGAAATGGGCCTTGATTCATAAATGTAACTGAGATCACTGTTACTTGAGAAAGTTACACCCCAAGGATAGGTGCTCCCTTTACAGTGGCAGCATGTTTTATATTTAGGTCCATTAGAGAAAGTAAGTGATTACGAAAACACCTGGACAATACTGAATGAGAATATTAAATAATACCTTGGTGAGCCCAAGCCAATTTCCTTCCCAACTTGAGGCAAGCAGATGTACCAAATGGATTCCCAGCCAAACGGGCTCTCAACCAGGCTTCCAGCTTGTAGACAGAGAAAGTCTTAGAGATCTTTGAGAAGCCACTGTCTGCATGCAGTGGCTGCCACATTGCAAGTTCATAAAGCGGATAGATCTTCCTCGCTCCATTCACTGTGCCTTCGATAAGAAAGCTGAGCGCTACAACGGCTTCTCGAGAGACTAAACTACTATGGGTCGAATGAAATGACACACTGAGTTGTTCTGGGTCTAAAAGCAGCTCAAGGAGATCTGACAGATGGTCGCAGACAAAAGCCTGGTGACTGTAATCATTCCAGTTCTAAAAAACAAAAACAAAAACAACCACTTTTAACAGGACAAGGAAATTCTACACGATCTAGAAGTTTTATCTTTTAGTTATTTTGCACTCTCCTTTATCCTCCCAAAATAATTTAGGTGACTACATACTATATACAGAGATTGTGTGTGTGACTGTGACAAGTATAACTGATTCAAAGGCAGTACACATTGAAATGCCCAGAACCAGAAGTATTTCAGATCTGGGACTTTTTTAGACTTTGGAAAAAATATATACAGTGGTATTTTGATGATGTGACCAAGTGTAAACATGAAATTGTTTATACACAAAGCCTGAAGGTATTCTATGTAACATTTTTAATAAGCCTGTACTTTAACTGTCCTCTGTGTATTGAGGTCAGGTATTGAATTTTTCTATTTGTGGTATCACGTTGGCACTCAGAAAGTATCGAATTCTGAAGGATTTTAGATTAGGAATGCTTAGCCTGTACAAATAAATAACCCTGAATGTTCACTAAGCATTAAGTGTTACACATACTTTACCATATCTCACCTTAACAATGATGGGTATGATGTCATTATCACACCCATTTACAGAGGAGAACAAAGTCACACAGCTAGTAAATGTTCTAAAAGTTTCAAATTGAACATAAAAACAGCTGCCATGGACATTCACTCAGGGAAGCACTGGATTTAATTTATTTTCTTTTATAAAAGAACTTCAAATTCTACTGGGTGAAACACCTTACAGTGACAAGACTTAAGAGAAATCGCAACTTTGGGAGTAAGCTTTTGGTTGGCAGACATTCCAGAAAATTTGCCTCGTTCATCCGACAGATATTTTTTTGAGGACATCTTACGGTATTTGCTATGAGCAATGTAAAATGATAGACACATAAGAAAAAGACATGGTTCCTAACCTTAAGGAACGCAAGAGTCTATGTCATGTGAAGATAAATAAATAAGCAAAACTCACTGAGGTAAGACCTACAGTAGAGATCTGTAAAGACATTCTATGAACACGAGAGAAACTAACTCCACTGAGAAAAAAAATTACGGATTGTTATTTGAAGTGCTTCTTGTCTGATATTAGTAGTTAAAATAGTTTTTTTTAAAAAAAAGGCACTCTAAGCATGTAGAACAGCACACACAAAGGCAGAAGCAGCGAAAGGGCTGCTTGGTTCACAGAACTGTAAGCTCTGACTGCAATGGTAGGTAGGGACCAATCATGAAAGCCTTGTACAACATACTAAAACATCCTAATTTTTGAATTTAATTTTATTTGCCAGAGGCTTTAAAATGATCTTCTAACGTAAATCATTTTTTTAAAGCAAATTCTCATTTGGATGTCAAAGAAAATAGATCAAAGCAGAGCTGTTCTCTACTTCAACCTGTTCTCACTGCATGCTTCTCCCCCAAAATAGGCCTGAGGTGGCTCCATGGATACAATATGAAAACACCAATAACAAGGGTTCACTGATGGAGCCTAGAAAGGAGATGGATGCTCTGCACCTGCATTACAAGGTCCAGTGTGGGAGGGAGAGACTAAGGACGAAAGTAGGGCGACCTGCTGGGGTCTAGCGAAAAATAAATAAAAAATAAAAAACAAACTAGACCAAAAGAAAGAAAAAAGCTTACAAAGCCTAGACAGAAACAGTGGCACACCCCCATACTCCCAGCTACTTGGGAGGCTGAGGCAGGACCAGAAGACTGAGGGCAACTTGGTCAACATAAAATGACTCTGCCTCAAAATGACAAAGAGTTGGGATGTAACTCAGTGTAAAGGCCCTGGGTTCAATGCCCAGTTCAATCTCCTGGGTTCAATCTCCCAGGGAGGGGGGGAAGGGGAGGGGAAGGGGGAGGGGGATACCCCTTTTCTTCACAAAAACAAAAAGGAAAAAGCAATAGGTCATTTTCTAAAACAACGTGAGGCAGTTAACATGTTAGCCATCAATATACAAAAATTTTAAACATGATTAAGCAATATGAAACATTTTTTTAGAAAATTTTTCTGTACTTTTGAACAGACTTTGGAATACTACATCTCATTTATCCACCTTAGTCACATAAGTGGATTCATTAGCATTTGCAAAAATGGAAATACTAACAGGGCAGTGAATGGTTTGCTCAAATCTCATGTGATTTTTATACCAGTGAAAGAACTAAAGCCATTTCTCTATTTTGATTATGATTACACAGATTTTTGTTTTATTACTAGGAAAAACCTCTAAAAGCAAAATAAATAAATAAACAAATAAAGCATCAAGTCACCGGCCTAAATAAGGAATTCCAATATAATTTTTAAAGAAGATGAAATCGTCCCTTGCAGAGAAAGAGACTTAGTTATGACAGCACCTTATTGTGGCAGTTGGACTTTTCAGACAGGTCAGGAGACTGGGGTCTGTTCCTGGTACTAGGCCACTCTTCTCCAATCAAAGATGTCCTCAGAGAGACCTTGTTCAACTGCTGTATGTATAAGAACAGCAGAAACTGCAGCGTGTCCACTGAGAGCTGTTCAAGAAGGAAGCATGAACATAGGTCTTCAAATACCAGTTAAACAGACACAGTCAACTAAATTTACAGCAGCTTGTTCATCCTTTACAACTGCTGCCAGACTCACAGGTGGAGTTTGCCCTGAGGCTTTTGACTTTCTAATTGATGATGGAATGAGTTATGACTTTAGAATGGATTGAGTGGAATGATTTTATTCAGTATGTGAGAATGTCATGAATTGCAGGGGTAAGTGGCATGAGCACAATGCCATTATTTGAACATGGTTAGTCCTTTCCCAAAATTCCTGTTGAAACTTAATCCCCCTTAAAAGGAATTAAGAAGGTGGAACTTTCATTGGATGTGTTTAGAGGTAGAACCTTTAAAAACTGATTTTGACTAGTAAATTCATCAAGGTAAAGACCCTATGGTTGGATACTTCTGGCTTTTTTGGGAGTGAGAGACCAGGGATCAAACTCACAACCTCACTCTTGCCAGGCACGTGCTTATGTCGCTGAGCTAAATCCCCAACCCATGGCTGGCTTTTTATTATTCATAAATGTCCCTTGTCTCTGTACCCTGGGCCAATGCTATGGATTAAATATGAAGTCTCCCAAAGACTCATGTACTGAAGGCTTGATCCCCAGTGCAACAATGTTTAAAGGTGGGTCTAAGAGGTGACTGAATCAAGAGAGTGCTAACTTCATCTAAGGAGGTGGCACCTAAGAAGGGCAAAAGCAGATTATGGGGGCATAGCTTTGAAAGGCGTATCTCTCCTTGGGCTCTTTCTCTCTGCTTCTGACTGCCATGAGGTAGAGCAGCTTTCTTCTACCTGCCACACCCTCCCACCATGATGCTCCTGCCTTGGGGCCAGCATACTATGAACTGAAACCTCTGAAATCATGAACCCAAACAAACCTTTTCTCTTTTAAGCAATACATGTCAGGTATTTTGTTCCAGAAATGACTAATGTAGACAGCAAGAAGACCAACACCATCTGTGGCTCTTCTGCTTTGGACCTCCAGAACCTAAAGAAACCTATTTTCTTTAAAACATAGTACAGATATTCCTTGTTTAATGGCCTATGTGTTTAATAACTGTTTGGACTTAAACTGGTCTATTTTCTGTACAGTTCTGTACATTTTGTTTATAGAACCTTAATATCCATTTTTGTTCAGTCTACCTTGTTTATACGGTACTGTAATTTCTGCTGATCGTACTATACAGTATAATACTGTAATTTTATGTTATACATTATGGTACTGCATGTAAGGGTTATGCAAATAAAAGCAATGCTATCAAGCTGAAGTTTTCTTTGACCATTTATTTGCTCTGAATACTGTAATGAACGTATTATACACAGTACCTCATTCAGCAATCAAATCACAGGAACGGAAGCTGGCTGCTAAATGAGGAATGTCTATATTGCCAACAAAAAGGATGAATACACTGTATTCCCAAATATACTGCATTCCAATATGTAGCAGATGCGTATTTAAAATTAGGTGCCTCTGACCGTAGCATATTTGGGGTTTTTAATGTCTATTCACCCCAAAACATTTCTAAAGCCGATGAAAATATTTCCCACTTTTAACTTCAGGATTCCTGTAACATTACTGCTTTGATACACACAAATAAGGATAGATAAATAAGGACTCATTCATGGAATACATTAAACACTGCCAAACCACAACTGCTTAAACTTAAATGGTACTTCAGGATCATAATGGTCATTACTCTAAAACCTCACACTGTACCGATAGTACAAAAATCAAGTGGTTTATTTGCCGAAGTGACTAAACACACACATATATCAATTCATACCTGATTTCTCTGCTTTTCAATTTCATCCTCGGATACGCAGTTAGACAGAATCTCAGACCACTCTAGGCGCTCCTCCGGCGACCTCATCGAAAGACTATCAAATATTTCAAAGTAAAGCCATGCTATATCCTTGGCCAACTGCAGCTTCCCACAAGCAATATGCCTCCATGTAGACCAGGACAAACGTGGGTAAGCTCTTTCTATAGCCCGGGTTCGCACATAGGTGGCTATCTTCTTGAGATAGTGAAGACTGAACTTGGATGGAGGGGGAATCGGCAAGGCACCCACTATAAAGGGTTCTGCTTTTACCCAGAGGAGAACTCCAGACTGATCCATATCATCGCTAAGCACATCTGGATGAAAGGGCTTCTTTAAATACCTAGGAAACAAAATTTCTTCAACTAACTTGAAACAAATCCCATTTATACTTTCACAGAGGTGATTCCCTCCCTTACTTTTTAATGCAGATCATCAGGTTTAAAAGCAGTTTTAGTACGGCAACCAAAAGCAGAATAGATTCTTGGTTAGATTCTATTACATTTTGAGCAAAAAAAAGAAAATTGCAATGAAATGAAATCATCTTTTTGGTTTTTTGAAAATGTTTTAGAAGTGTGTAAATGCATAACATCTGAGTTGGATCTCTGTTCAGGACAGGAAAAGAGGAAATGGAAAGGGATACAAAAAGTCATTCTGTCACAGGAAATTATCTCTACCCTGTGGGAAAACTCCAGTGAAAACAAAAAGAATAAAATCTCAGCATTACATAGCTTACCTATAACAGGATGGCTGGTTAAAGATTTGGACAACTCAGCTGACTGCTCATACAGACCCACTAGTATGAGGTGGCAGGCACCAATGCTATGTAAACATAAGCTACAGAAATAGATCCACAAAAGTTAAAGCATCTTTATTCTCCGTAACAGTGAACCTGCTCTGGCTAATGCTACTTTACTCACTCAGTTCAGGTGTAACATTTACATTTTGTTCATTGCTTGTTGTACATAATAATGCTTATAAAGGAAGAGGAGAATCATTTACATTTCTACCACTAAATGGCAACTAAGTAATTCTGTATTTTCTCCCTGCCATTTTTCCATACATAGACTGGGGTTTTGCGTGTGTGTGTGTGTGTGTGTGTGTGTGTGTTTTCATAGCTGTGATATCAAATAGACTACCATCTTTCTGCATATTTTTTCTACATTAGGAATTGTCAGGCATGTTCATATGTGCATTTGTGAAATGAAGTAAGCAACATTTCAGAAGCTTCTGACACATTCCCATTGCTTTCCAGCATAGCTTTATCAAAACTGTACCATTATTTGACTAAGGCACACAAACTTCTTCGTATACGCAATGTTAACATTTTAAAAATCCTTCCTTACATGACTGATTAAAACATTATTTTTGCATTTGACTCTAGAATGTTTTGACTCTTCTGGGAAGTATTCAAACAATAAATGCCACAAGTGATTAATATGCGACAGGCGGCATGCTAAATATTTATACATTTCACTTCTTGTCATCTTCACAACAATGTGGGGACCCATGATTTCCTGCATTTCACACAAGAAAACTGAGACTTAGAGAAGTTTAGGGACTTGCCAGCGAGCGTATTTAGTTGCCACTGCCCTGGATTAGCACTCAGGTTGGGCATGCAACTGCACTGCCACAATAAAACTTTGGGAACCTGTTATAAAAAAGATCCGAGAATCTCTAAAAAACAAGGATCCAGAATTGGCTTTTTAAAAAGTCCTTATATGAAGCTATTTTAAGTGCCAGGTGAAGGAAGGAACATGGAAATACAGACTCAGAGGAAAGATGTGGCAGCTATCTTCCAACTTGGGAGTGGCCTGGCATTGCCCTGGGTGCCGCCAGACCCTGAAAGTACATCAGGAAGACTTCAGCTTTCTCCAAGATGAAAATCAGCTGCTTGGGGGTTACTAAAGTGTGCAACCCAAAGCCACATCCTGAGGAGGACTCCTAGTTTAACTCCGAGACTGGAGAGCGAGGTTCATAAACAACGTAACCTGTGTTTTTCCCCACAGGGAGTGCTGGGGTTAGGGGTTTTCAGGTCAGGAAACCGACGACGAGGGCGGTCCGAGCACCCCACTTCCAGACGTCCCACACGACAGTCGACACTCTGTGGCTGTCCCGACGCGGTCAGGTCCAAGCGAACCTCCCCAGGCCAAGGCTGAAGTGGACGGTCCCACCCGCCCTCCCTAAGGCCCGCCGAGCCGAGAGCAGTTACCTGTGAGGCTGGGAACCCGGGGGCCCCACTTCTGCGCGCTCTGCCGCGCCCAGCATCTCGCGCGCCCACCTAACCCTTCCCCTCAGCTCCTCCCCGCGACGCCCACCGCGCAAGCGCAAGGCCTCGCACCACCGAGAGCCGGCGGACCGCGTTGCTAGAGCGGTGGGTTGCCGCCAGTATCAAGAACGAGCTTTGTTGAAGTCAAGAACTATAGATGCTGTGGTTCTCCTGAGCCAGACCCATCGGTTTCTTGTGTCGTGCCTTTCAGCTCAAAGGGGTAGGAAGTCTTCTATTGCTCCACAGAACTGTGGTCAGCCTGTAGCTGCTGGTGAGGTTAGCATGCTTTGATCGGTAATGAAGATAATGGCAGTTTACATTCACGGACCGCTTAATATGGACTGGGCACTGAGTAAAGCGCTTGATATTATCTCCGTCTTCCCAAGAGTCCTTGCAAGTTAAGCATATTGGTGTGCTGATGAAGAAAGTAGGGCATTGAAAGGTAAAAATAACACGCAAGCCCCTAAGGTCATATAGTAAGAAAATGAGACGAGATTCCAGCTCCAGCCTCTGAAACAAGCCATCCCTCCCCCACCACTCAGTCTCAGCCCCCCTTACCCTTAGCTCCTTAATTTTCCTGACCTATTACTTCTTCGGATCCCATCCAGCAAAAGACGCCACATTTCCATTTTGTGAGTTCTGAACCTTTCTGCTTTCCTATTTCTTCAGTTCATGTATGGTCTTTCTGGCTATGAGACATACAAAGGTAAAGTGGACTATAAAATTCAGTAATTCTTTTAAGTGGCCTTTTTGTCCCAACTAGGCAGCTTCCTAAAAGCAGGTTGGGATTTGGCCTTAGTCATCTACTAGTTTCTGACCTTGAACAAATTTTATCATCTTATTGCTCAGTTTTCCTTTGTTTCGGATTCTGGGTCCAATTTTGCAATCTATGTAAGGACTCTGCTACTGAACTCCACTCACCCTATACCTTTGTTTGTTTTTCCAACAACAATAATTTATTGAGCACCATTGTATATGTGACACAGTGCTATGCACTAGGTTACAGTGGGAAACAAATCAGATAGGGTCCTTGATTTCTTGGAGTGTGTAATAGGGAAAACCTAATACATATTAAGAAATGGGATGATTTTGGATAAAAAATGCTATAAGGATGGCGAAGAGGGTCAGGGAAGACCAAGTTATAGTGCTGAATTTGAGTTGAGGCCTGAAGAGTAAGAAGCCACATGAATATCACCATGAAAGCAATTTTTACTAAAAATTACTAAGTACTACCCCCCCCGACACTGTTCTAAGGTGCTTCTTTATATAGCTGCCAACAGAACTGTCTGTGAGAGTAGTTGTATTTCTGTGAGAATGTAGTTGTAAGAGATGGAGCTTATATATTCAAAAGACAGAGAGGGAGCTAGTTGTTCTGGAACATGGTAGAGTGTGTAGTAGGTGAGGGTATAAATTACATAATGTTTTGTGAGTTAGCAAAGAACTAGCTGGCATTTTAGTCCAGGTACCATGAAAAACCATTAGAGGTTTTTAGGCAGGAGACTGACATAATTTGACACTTTAAAAAAAATCATGAGGTGGGGGTCAGGGGTATATTAAAATATTGTATTAATAATATTAAGAATGGAAGCAGGGAGATCAGTTGGGAGGCTTTTCCAGGTAAGAGATGATGAACCTGATCCAGAGACACATTAATGGGGATGCAGTGAGCAGATTCAAATTATACTGTAGTTGAGAGTTAAAGATGTAGATAGGTTATACTGAAAGGAATCAAGGAAAACACCTGGAGTTTTGTCCTGAACAGCTACGTTTATTGTGATGAGCAAAACCAGGGAATGAGTTCTGCTCTTACTGTAATAATGGTTTTATTCATTGCGTGCTTACCACGTGCCACTGCTCTAAGCAAAGTAGTTTTTTCCTCCCTTAAAAATTCACAACCCTGGGCCAGGGATTTAGCTCAGTGGCTTAAGCGCCTGCCTGGCAAGCGTGAGGTTGTGAGTTCGATCCCTGGTACAAAAAAAAAAAAAAGAAAAGAAAAGAAAAAGAAAAAAAAAATTCACAACCCTGCCAGGAAGTGCTTTACCTTACTTTTGTTAGTAAACAGGCTTGGAATCGGGGGAGGGGGCTGTGTCACCGCTAAGAAGTGCTGGAAGCTTAGTCTGAATTTAAGTCGGTCTGTGTCGCTTATTTCTGTAAGGTACCGTGCTTCTTTTCTATGAAACCGAGACAATTTGCGTACATGTTGGGATACCTTAAAGAGCTCCAGGCTGCGCGTCGCGCGTTCAGCCTCCTTCCCTCGGAGCCTGTATCCCGCGCGCGGCACAAGGTGAAAATTTGAGATTTGTAACCAAAATAAAATTCCTTCTCTCCATTGGTCCGTGCTGGCGGAGAAGCCTCGTGGTTGGGCAAAATTCCGAGGGGGCGGGGAGGAGACGGGGAGGAGGAGAGGCGTTGCTTATCCTAGGTGCCTTCATTTGGCACCGCCCCTACTCTTTACGTAATTTTCTACGACTCACGGCAGCCCGGGCTGAGCGGCTTCCTATGGCGGCGCAACCCTCGACGTTTCTTCTTCTGATTGGTCACAAACTGCGGCTGTAGTTCGGAAGCCTAACTGGTTGTCCAAGCCGCCTCGGAGGTGAAGTGTACGGCGCTGATTGGCTCCGACGTGCCGGCCGCGTGTGATGTCCCGGGCGCAGATTGGCTCTCGCTTGCCGGGGGCTCCACTCACCGGGACTCGGGACTCCCGGGAAGTGGACTGGCCGAGGAGGGGGGCAACCTAGCTGTCTGTGCGGACTTAGTAGAAGACCCCCGGTGGGAGGCGGCCTCACCCGGCCAGGAGGGCTGGCAAACCTGCGCGGCGGCGGAAGAAGCCGTGAGGATTGCGCGGGACAGGGGCCGGCACGGAGGGACCATGGCCCCGCAAAACCTGGGCACCTTCTGCCTGTTGCTGTTGTACCTCATCGGGGCCGTGATCGCCGGGTGAGGGAGAGGCACTGCGGGCACGGGGCCGGGAGTCAGGCTGTACTGGGGAGCTGGCAGGGTGGACACGAGGCGGGACCGGCGGGGAGCAGCGTGGTCCGCCTGGAGGAGCCGAGAGGGGCATCCCCGGAGGGGCGGCTCGCGCGGCCCGGGCTAGGGGGGCGCGCGGAGAGCCTGCGTGACGAGACAGAGGACCCTGCAGAGGCTCTGGAGAGCCAGGCTTGCCCTGAAGTGTGGGAGTTGGATACAGTGCCACACAAGACGTTTGGGGATCAGATGGAGTTTGCAGGGAAAAAAGTGGTTGTGAGCGGAAGCGCACGGAGCTGGGGAAGGAATGGGGCAGACACCTTGCTGTAGCGGAGGCGGTAACAGTGCCCGGCCGAGGTGGAGGCCATGGACACACTGTGGTGAAGGAGGAGGGTTGCTGTGTCCTGCCGAGCCGGAGAAGAGGGCAGTGCAACGCGAAGCCTGAGACTAGGAGCTGACATTAAAGTGGGTGGCTCGCGATGCCAGGCCAAACGAGGACTGAAGGAAATGGGGCTGAGGAACAGGAAGACCCTTTAGGGAGCTCTTGGACTTTCCAGCGTCTTGAGCTGTTCAACCTAAGTTGTCGTAGTGCCTTCCTCTATGGTGCCTCTTGAGAAATTGAATGGCATCAGTGGGAGTGGTTCACTGAAAGGTAGTAAGCTGGGATTCTAGCCCACACATCCTCACCCTACCTATGAATCATATAACCTGGAAAGAACTACATAAATACCTCTCTGTAACAGGATTATATCATGCCGTGCTTATACAGAGAAAAGAGGAAAAAGATGGACTTTTGATCCTTGCAGCCTGTAAAATTCAAGTTCCTATAATCCTGGTGACTAGGATATGGTATGATAGGCTTATATTTTAGAATGCAAGAAATAGTAGTTCTTAGCTGATGGCAATTTATAGAATATTCTAAATAGGAAAGGTACAACCTACATGGCATTAAAACTTAAGTACTTGTTAAAACTAAACTTTGCGTATATGCTTAAACCCTTTGCATATATGCTTAAACTTTGTCGTCCTTTTTCCTTATGAAAATCTTAAAATTTTAAAAGTTAACCTCTCCTAGGTAATGTACATTTTTTTCTTAATGTATTTTTAGTAATATTTACACTTGAGGTCACAAGTACCCTAAGGTATTTAATAAAACATCTATATCACCTTTTTAATACTTTAGCTTGAAGCTTCATTCATTCATAAAGGAGTCTCTTAGTAACGTAATGTTGATGCTGAGCTATACCTCGCATCTTTTCCCTGCATTTTTTTCTGAGCTGTTACCTTGTGGGGTGAGTACTGGGATTGATTCTGAGCTACATCCCCAGTCCTTTTGGTATAAGACAGGGTTCATATGAACCAAATTCATAAGCCTCACTCTTAATACAGTTAGTCCTTTTGTTATTATTTAGTTTTATCTCAAGAGGTGTTAAACTTTACATGTTTGAGGGAACCCTATTTTATTATGGAACCCCTGTGGGTAATCACTTTTAAAAACTGATACATAAAATAAATGATTTTTTGTAAGCCATGACGGAATGCTTAATTTTAAATACTGTTTTATATTGCCGGGGTCTTGGACACCAATCTATTTTTCCTTGATACCTTTTTAAATTACCATCACTGCTAAATCAGTGTCTCAGTTGTGAATAACTTTCCTATCATCGTTGAGATTATGCATTTGCTGAATAAATTCTAGAGCCTAAAATTACCCAGGCAAAGGGGTAGATTTTTAGTGTTTTTATTTATTTCATTAATTGAATATTTATTGATCTTTTCAATTGGAGAGAGCCCCATTCCTGAAAGTTTATTGTGATCATAGTCTATCTTTCCATTACCATTCCCCATTCCCTTTGTAGTTAATTTGACTCCCTGACAAAGAGGTCTGTGGTTTCCATCCTGTTTCCCAGCTTGTACCATTTGCATTTTCACTAAAACATACAAGCTCCAGCCAGGTGCAGTGGTGCACTCCTGGTAATCCCAGCACTCGGGAGATTGAGGCAGCAGGATTACTGCCAGTTCAAGGCCAGTGTGAACTACACAATGTGACCGTGTCTTAGAAAACACAAAACAAAAGAACAAAACAAAACATACAGATTCCTGCATATGAGCTTTAGAAAATGTCTATAATAAAGATTTGATGTACATAAACTATTAGAAATGAGTGCAAACATATTTTCTCCTTTGGTGTCAGCCAAAAATAAAATAAAAAATAAAAACCCAAAAGTAAAAAACAAAAAATGCTGTAGTTCACACATCTAGATGGGTGTTAATCTCTCTTCAGAATTGTTATTTGGGTGCTGGTTTAACTCAGGTGTGTCCAATCTGTGGCCTATGGGCCACTTCCCCTCTCTTTAAATTTGTTGAACGATTGTGATAAAAGCTGTTGTTAAAAGGTTATATATCTCATATATAGCCCCAAATAATTCCTCTTTATTCTTAGGCCAGGTGAGCCAGAAAGTTTCAACATGTTTTTAAACTTTAAAGTTAGCTTCAAAGTACCTTATCTTTAATGTTCTGAGTCTTATTATTAGGATGTTAATGTAACAAAATCTGTTTGAATAAAGAAAACCATTCTCTGAGGTTGTTATTTGGAAACAGAGGTCATTAAGAGTCAGTATAGAGAAAAGGAGAGAGTTGATTGGCTTATATGGTGATTGCCCAGAAATAACATATGACCATAAAATAAAAAAACAGTTTCCTTTTCCTTTTCTTTGCAGTGCTGGGGATCAAACCCAGAGCCTCATGCATGGTAGGCAAACACTGTCACTTTCCTGTGCTCTCAGACCCTGGATAAATTGTTTAACTGAGGGCAATTGTAAAAGAAGAGTGCCACAGACGTTTTGAATAACATTCCCCCTAAAATACTTTGCTTCTCACACTGTGATTCAATTTATAAGATTCATTAACACTTTTGGTACGTTTACTGTGTGCACATGTGCATGTGTGTCACACCTTCATTTTTGTACCTCTTTGCTCAGACAGATCTAAAATGTCAAGGGGGAGAAAAACTCTTTCAATTTAAAAAAATGTAATGCTTAATTCTTTAATGAAGTATTCTGTCCTCCTTTGCAGGAGAGATTTCTATAAGATCTTGGGGGTTCCGCGCAGTGCCTCTATCAAGGACATTAAAAAGGCTTACAGGAAACTAGCCCTGCAGCTCCATCCTGACAGGAATCCTGATGACCCTCAAGCCCAGGAGAGATTCCAGGATTTGGGTGCTGCTTATGAGGTGAGTCAGGAAAAAAGATAATACATGAACAAGCCCATGGAGCTGAAAAAGCCTGCAAAATGCAGAGAAACACCCCTGTAGGCCATTTCTTCTTTAAGAGTAGATAAAAGTCAAAGCAGTACTCAATGCTATATTGTGCTGGCTATTACAACTACATTCATGTTCATGAATACTATTTCTTGCCCTTTTTGCGCTTATGTTAATGAGGGAATAAATACTGAAGCAGAAGAATGGGTGTAGAGACAGTAAGTAAAAATTGTGCTATCCATCCGTCAGCTTCAGAGATAGAGCAAGAACTACAAACAAACCTAAATGAGGATTTCACACCTAAACACCTGTATGGACCAGACAAATAACAGGCAGAGATAAGAGATAAAACATGATAATGGATAGTCTGCCTCCCCATTGGTTCCCGTTTAAGGATGGATGAAGACTAAAATGTGCTATAGCCTTCTTGCTGTTTACCCAAAGGAGCTAATACTCAGCCTTGGCCAGTTTTTGTCATATACAAATGCAGTCACTGTGTTGCTAGATATTGTGTTGGGTTCCTCCTCCTCTCCCATAAAATCCTCCTCTCAAGGATTTTACAGGACAGAATTCATAACCTGGGATCCATTAATAAACTTTAGAGGGCTGATAGCCCTCTTAAATTATATGTAGCATTTTCTTGTCAATAATATGGATTCCATATTTTACATTCTGTTTGTCATGAATAGTCCCACTGTTTTCTGGGAACGTAACAGTACTATATAGGGAACTTCACAATACAGTGCTCCACAAAGAATATAGCCTGTACTTTATCTGTAGCCTATGCAGACTGTATATATGTCATTTTTTCAAATTGCAGCTTATTTAAGCCTGACAATCTCTCCAGTTGCTAGATTTGCTTTTTTTCTTTGTAATCAGTCAAGCTTGATTGCCTTTCACTCTAGGTAAATGAGTGTTCACAAATCAGAATCTCAACACAGTTTGAAGAGGAGATGAAAAGTCTTTTGGAATACAAATTTGTTTTCTCTTCTGAGCTGGGATCGCTGTTGACATTTTAATTGGTTGAGAATCTGCATGTTGGTTGACCAGTCAACTAAAGGCCACTTATTTTATTCTTTTAAATAAATAAGCTAGGCAGAGTAGCTTATGCCTGTAATCCCAGCCCCTTGGGAGGCTGAGACAGAAAGATTACTTGAGCCCTGGGGTCCAGGCCAGGCTCAGCACTATAATGAGACCTCTCAAAAGAAAAGAAATAAAAGTTTCTAAAACAACGGAATAAAATTGTATTTCTTAAGTGAAGAGGAAGCAGATGATAGTAGAGCATTTTACAGATGGTTTTCTGGAAGTCATTGCAGAACCTCTGGTATCTACAAAGAACCTGATTTTAAATGGTCTTTTTCAGGTTTAGAAACAGTACTTTTTATAGGACTAAATACAATGTTCATTTCTTTGCCTAGATAATATCAGAGAAGTAGACTTGAAAAGTAAAATGTGGGGAATACAGGTTGTGTAATAAGTTGTTTTTAGGCTAACTTGCCCATTTTTGCTTCCCCAAACTACTTATTTTCTAAGCATGTTTTCTAAAACATTCCTTTCTCTCATCTGATCTATCACAGTGCCTTTGTTATGGTTGTATTGGAAACTTAGTGATTTAATGAGCACTAAACTCTTTGTCTTTGCTTTTAAAGAAGGCTCATCTCTTATAACTAAAACATCTGCGTGTCCTTCACATCAGTCAGTCTCTGAGCCAAAAGTGTGTCTGGTTGAAGACACCAATCATGCCTTCCCCCTTTCCTTGTGTCCAGCTGGGTCAACAAACCCCATCTACTTCTAGACTGTCATTCACTAGGTCACATGAGTATGGTTGTTTTTTGTTGTTGTTGTTTTGTCAAGTTTTTTTGTTGTTTTTGTTTTTCCCTCTCTTCTTCAGAACACAAAAACCTACTTGATCTTTATATTCTTGGGTGTCATACAGAGAGTGGATTCAGTAAGAAAGTATATAACCTTGATTTTTTATATAGTTCTATAAAATTACCGAAACTAAAAAATTCTTTCCAAGCAGTGAAACTGACTTTGAACAGCCTGCGTAGAATGATGTCCTTTCTTCCTCTTTATATAGTTTGAAGTCAGGAAGTTATAAGACAAAGAAAAAAAATTTGGCTGGAAATCTTTCCTCCCACAAGTGCATTTCTGCATATACCAAAACATGAAAATAAGGAGTGTGAGACCAGAACAGCACAGCTCTTACCAGAGGGCTTTTCATCCTGTTTCCTTAGCTTCATCTGTCACAGTCATAGCCTAGTTTAGCGACTGGAGCGAGAAAGACTAATATATCCTAAGGATGAGGCAGCACAGCACTGGAGTCTAACTGCGGGCCAAGTGGGTCTGAGCCCTTTCCCTGACCGTCATGGCCACATTGTTCAAGTCTGGTTTCTAAGTTACTAGGTGAGGTTTCATATCTTTATATTCAACCTACGAGTTAGGCAATGTGGGATGGACAGTACATCAAAGAATTCAATCTGTCAGAGAAAACAACATACAAACATGCCTTAATACATATATTAATGAAAGCCACACTTCCCTGCAATCTTAGATACAGTACCAGAGTGAAAAAAGAACCATAAGTGGGAATGTACTGGACTGAGCATCACCAAGTATGATGATTTACCCCCAGGTGCTGTCAGACAGTGAGAAACGGAAGCAGTATGATACTTACGGTGAGGAGGGATTAAAAGATGGTCATCAGAGCTCCCATGGAGACATTTTTTCACAGTGAGTAATTTACCCATCTGCAAAACACTAGTGTCTGGAAATGGATCACTTAGCTATTTAATGAGCAAAATTATTGTTGTAGGCAGAGAAAAGTCCCTACTCTTATGTCTGTCCACTGCTCCCTCTTTTGTCCTGTCAACAAGTGAGGGGTGATTAAGATAGCCGCCTTCTGCCTTCGCAGAAGGAGTTAGGGCGGAGGCTCCTTAGCTCCTGCAGGTGTTGGGTGGCTGGAACAATGAACCCTCTGCTCTTCACTCTGAGTCTCTCTTTGTTGACGCTTGAATCTCTGTAAGATAATGCCATGTGCTAGGAGATCTTAGTCTGGGCTCTGGGTCTGAAGTTACAACCAAAAAGGTGTTTGAATTTGCATTTTTAAAGGGAAAGAGTTCATTTCTTTATTCAGATTCTCAAAGACGTCTATGATCCCTTCCCCTAAAGAGAAAAGAATCACTGTTGCCTACAATAGCTTCTTCCATTGAGCGTCTAGGGGTGACGGGAGACTTTTAGGATCTGTAAAGATTCGTGATGATCTGATTAGAGAATCTTGCCCTTTCTCTTTCCTGAGGTCAGTTTAGCTGTTTTAGCCTTCGGGGGAGGTGTCTGTTCCCCATGACTGTCCAGAGTGCTGTCCCAGGTGTCAGAAAGAGAAAATGCTTCCCCACCCGCCTACTACCCTCACTCCCAGTTTTTAAGGTTCCGGGATATAATCTCCAGGGTTGTTGGTGGCAGAGGTAGTTTATGTTGGCTGTCATCATCACCATTTTAATATCTCAGTTGACTAAAATGCCACCAAAAATAGACATAACATTAGAATGCTTCCAAATGAAGCTGTTTTTATTAATCTCAAAGTGATTACCTTGTTACTTACACAAATTAATTTCAATCTTGTAGAGGACAGAATTTCCTTTTCCTTAAAGATTAAAATTTTACTAAGGCTGATGCTATTTTAGCTTATTTATAATATGTACCCCAGCCGGGTGTGGTGGTTCGTATCTGTAATCCCAGCACTGGGGAAGCTGAAACTGGAAGATTGCTTCAAATTTGAGGCCAGCTTGGGCCACATAGTGAGTTCAAGACTAGCCTACACTACATACTGAGGCCCTGTTTCAAAAAAAAAAAATGCACCCAGGATTTTTGTACAGTGTAGTAGCATCTTTCACCAAGGTTAACTTCCCAAAAGCACATAAAGTGAACACTATATATGTTCAAAATTACACTTACAAATTTCTTAAATTAGTCATTGAGTTCAGCATTACACAGGTCTATGTACGCTTTCCCCTTTCTCAGTAAATCTGGTCTACCTGGATTTTCTCAGTGTTGAAGCAGATTACTTTATTGGTGGAG
The DNA here is from genome assembly GCA_004027455.1 of Hydrochoerus hydrochaeris. Classification (NCBI taxonomy): domain Eukaryota; kingdom Metazoa; phylum Chordata; class Mammalia; order Rodentia; family Hydrochaeridae; genus Hydrochoerus; species Hydrochoerus hydrochaeris. The sequence continues at coordinate 13,528 of PVLA01001625.1, read as the reverse complement.
ACCAGCACTTGGGTCATAAGCATACTGTGTGTATATGTGCTGTCCTGTGTAAACCAGCCATGTTGTATCAACAGGTAAAATTTTTGTCATGGGCAGCGATATACTTGCAATGTAGTTAATATTATATAAACTCAAAACTGTGGGTGGTGTATGACAATATATTAAAAATATGCAGTTTTCCTCAGTGAGTCGGTATAGCAATAATATATCCTTGTGAAGAAAACTAAATGCTCATGATACATAAACTCAGATCTCTTTACCTGATGCTTTCATACTTATCTATAGCTTCTTTGGAGATTTTGGTTTCATGTTTGGAGGAACCCCTCGTCAGCAAGACAGAAACATTCCAAGAGGAAGTGATATTGTCGTAGATCTAGAAGTCACTTTGGAAGAAGTGTATGCAGGAAATTTTGTGGAAGTAAGTTCAAACACCAAAGCTGCTACTATCAACTTCTAGAACTTGGACTTTGACTAAGACTAAGAGGTTTCAGTGTACTTTTTTCTGTGTTTTAGAGGATGAGGGAAGTGATGGATGCACAGGATTGAATTAATCATAACTTGGTAAATGACACTGTTGCATAAGTTTATAGACTTAATACCCATCCCAAGAACTAAATAAAACAGTAGCATAGCTTAATTTACCTGTGTGCTCCTTCCCTGTTCTGTCCCTTTACTTCTCTTCCAAAGTAATTCAGTAATACTACCTGGATTTCATCTCTATTGTTTATTACTGTATATGAATACTTGAATAATACATTATTTGTCGTTTTTGAATTTGTAAAATGGTTATCACTGTCACGTTGCTAGGATTCACCTTTGTTTATAGTTATCTTTCGATTGGATAAAATTTCACTCTGGCTGCAGTTTATCAGTAGGTGGTTAGGTTTTTTCCAGTTTCTTTTAGAAAGTACCAAATGGTACTTCTGTGAATACTCTTGTACATATTCCAGGTATGCATGAACAAGCAAGAATATCTCCAGGGTAAATATACACAAAGACTAGAATTGCTGCGTAATATGAACCTATGTTCGTGCTTTGTAAAATAATGTCATAGTTTTTGAAATTGTGCCAAACTTCCACCAACAATTTATGAAAGCTGTTTAAACTTGTCTTTCATATTGAACTACATCCCCACCCGCCTCCCGTTTTGTTTTGTTTTGTTTTGTTTTGTTTTGTTTTGTTTTGTTTTGTTTTAAGATGAGGTCTCACTAAGTTACGGGGTTGGCCAGGCTGGACTTGAACCTGTGATCCTCTTGCCTCCCCCTCCCACAGTGCTGGTATTAGAAGCATACACTGCCACCTTTTAATTTTTACTCATTAGATAGGTATAAAATGTCTCATTGTGGTCTTGGTTTGTGTTTTCTTGATTACTGATTACAATAAGCATCTCTTCACATTTCTTGGCCATACAAAATGCCTGTTTGTCATTTTATCTTTTTGCTTTGCCTTTTTCTGAGGGATTTCTGAGAATTCTTCCTGAATTCTAAGCATTTTACTTGAGGTAGCAGTATTTTATTCTTGCTACTAACTCATGGTTGACTCTGTAATACAGATGTATCCTATCAATTTTTAACTTATCTTTTTGTTATATCTAATGTTTGTTTCAGTGATAAGAACTATTGCTTGCTTGGTTTTTGGTGGTACTGGAGATCAAACCCAGACATGCTGTGCCACTGAGCTAAATTGTCAGCCCTGTGTTATTTTTTATTTTGAGACACAGAATCCCCTGAGTTGTCCAGGCAGAACTTGAATTTGCTGCCTGGGATTACAGGCGTGAGCCACTGTACCTGGAACAAAAGTACTCATTTTCATGTGGTCAGATCTGTCTTTAGTGGTTGGTTTTTGTGTCCTTTTTTAAGAAATTCTGCTCTAGTAATATAGTAGCTGTGGTTCATCTTCGGTTATTTGGTTCACAATGCCTTGCAATACTTTCATTCTCTTGAGTGGTTTTATTCTATTTTGTTATGTTTGGCATTATTGTGTGTAAAGCTAAGCTCAGTTATTTCAAAGAAAGACATTATGATAGCTACTGTTAATATCCAATTGTCTTGTTGTGAAGTGCTATGTTGCTTACTTTGTTCTGTTCTGGTCTGCTTAGATCTGTCCTCTTTTGTTTTATTCTCTTTAAAATAAAAAAAATTTAAAAAAAAAAAGAAATTCTGCTCTAAAATGAGGAAGCTATGTTTTCTAGTATGTCTGAGATGTGTTAATTTGAGATGTATTCAGCTTCTTAAAATTCTGGAATGGATTCTGCTGCTAGATTGCCTATTTTCAAATCCTTGCTCTGCCATGGATTGGTTACTTGGTGTTGGTCATTTAATTTAACCTTCATGTGCTACCATTTCCTCACCTATAAAATGAAGATCGTAACAAGACCTGCTTTGTAAAGTTGGAAGGAGTAAACGAATGTGTAAATGCGTCCAAGTGTTTCGAGCATTGCTTGGCAGGTAGTAAGTGCTATAAAGTGTGTGTTCTAATTACTGCATTCTTGCTCTGATTTACTTGTTGACTTGATCTTTCATATGTTGATAGGCCAGAAGAGATTTTTCTCTATACTGCTTGTGTCATTTTGCTGCATGAGCATGTTGTCTTGTGATTAGGTAAAAATAGGAATGCATTTCCTTGTATAGATCAACTTCACATAGAGGGAGCAGCCATTCGATTGCAGTCAGCTATACAGGGACGGTCATTGTGTCTCTGCCTGTGTGTTAACCTGTGTGAATGGAGATAGCCCTGGAAAGCAGTCCTGGGCTGAGTTGCTAAAACGAGGAGGCATTTTCATTAATCATGAGATTAGGTGGTAACCACATAGCTCCTTTTGAACATAGTGGTTTAAACTTTACACGACTTGAGGTTTCTTACAGCATAGTAATTCTATAAACTACTCTAAGTCAGTAGTGCTTATTTGTGGCCGATATCATGTACTTTATTTTTCAGTTCACTTCTTACTCCCCTCTATCTTTTCCAACTTTAGAATCTGAGTCATTTAACACGCCACAAGTGGGACCATAATTCGTGTCTCATTGCCAAAGACCTCTGAACCTCCAGTGGTGCACATATGACCGTTCCATCGGGCAGCATGGGACAGTCCCATCGGGTGATGCTAGCCACCCCATGGGACAGTCATACTTGTACCACCAGTGCTGCGAGTCATGGGAATGGGTGAAGCACGTGTTTGTTTCATTTCTGCTTGGGGCTCATTTTACTCTTCAGAGACTTGTGTCAGCTGTAGGCCTCCCTGAGGGATAAATTGCCAGAAAAGGAGAAGTTCCAGCCTGGCGGGTGTGCAGCGCTGTCATCTGTTGAGGAAACTGAAGCCTGTTTTTATGCACTTCTCAGGTAGTTAGAAACAAGCCGGTGGCCAGGCAGGCTCCTGGCAAACGGAAATGTAACTGTCGGCAAGAGATGCGGACCACACAGCTGGGCCCTGGGCGCTTCCAGATGACCCAGGAAGTGGTCTGTGATGAGTGCCCTAACATCAAGTAAGTGCAGTCACCTCTGTGGTTCTACCAATAAACACTTGAGAGCCTCATTTGTCTAATAAAACTCATTTGTATATTTAGCTCCCTTCCTACCATATTCTCCTAAAGGACAGAACAAAGAAATGTGCATTTTGAACCTTTTTTCCTGTAGTATTTCTTATAAATATTGCCCTTTAATTTTTAAACTAATGAGCAGTGTCCTTTACTTCTGAGTATCCTGACAGATGTTAGTTTTATTTTCCTTCTTGGACTGTTAGAACAATCTTACATATTTTTGTAACACACGCTATTACATACCCTGAATTGTGGCACATAGAGGAAGGAGACAGATCTCAGAGAGCTTTGTCACGTAGAGGTACAATAAAGTCTTCAAGAAAAAGCTTAGCTAGAATAAAAGGTAAAACTTCATATGTATCCGGGGTTGCATTTGCATTTTCTCTTTAAACTCTCCTTGGCTCAGATTAGTAAATGAAGAACGAACACTGGAAGTAGAAATAGAACCTGGAGTGAGAGATGGCATGGAGTACCCCTTCATTGGAGAAGGTAAAATAGTGATGATTTTCCTATCGGATCTATTTGTGCTTGCTTATGAAGCCCTCTCGCTTCTGCCTCACCACCTGTCCCGGATGGCTGCATAGTCAACAAATTTATGGTCTCTAACACTCTTCAGCCAGTTTTAGGATATTATAGCCAGTGACAATAGCATCAGCTTGACTGTTCATCCTTGGACTATCGTGGCCAAAAGTTACCATAAGATAGCCAAAGTTTTATCAAAATTTCCCATGTCCAGATGTTACTGGGTTCATTTTTACTCGGCGATAAAGGCAGATGGGTAATTCCAGGTGGGGCATTAAACTCTTCCAGCTGCTCAGGAGCTTTGTGGCGTGTGTGTGTGTGTGTGTGTGTGTGTGTGTGTGTGTATGTGTGACTTCCTGTGTTCTGTACTCTCCTCTGACCAGGTGAACCTCACGTGGATGGGGAGCCTGGAGACTTACGGTTCCGAATCAAAGTTGTCAAGTAAGTAGTTAAATTTTAGAGGCTCTTTAGCCCCTGCTTTTGACTCAGATTATAGAGGAAGTACATGCAGGCTTTTGCCTTTGTTTTTCTCCATTATATCATTAGCAGTTACTCATAATTCTACAACAATACTGAAAATTGGGGATTGGGGATTGGGATTGATTGAGCCCAAGGGTTTGTTGATGTAAGATTTATAAAATCCAAGAGATGTTGGAAGGAAGGAATGGAAACGTCAGGAGCTATTTTATTTTAAAGGTTAACAGGAAGGGGAGCTAAAGGGAGCTGTGATTTTAGCTGATGAACTGTGCACCGTTCCAGAAGCGAGGCTTTTCCCTAGAAAGGACCTTCCATTAAATAACACACAGCTGCTCCATTTACAGGTGTCTCTTAACACGATGCACTGCCTAGACAATAATTTTGCCCAGAACTTTGGCTTTGTTGTTTATTATTTCTTGTTACGAGTTAGAAACCAAAAATGCTGCCTATCTAAGGATTGGCTGAAATCAGCCTCTACTGGAATGTGGAGCAATAGCCTCCGTCTGTTGAGGACTTTCCCCTTCTCACTCAGTGATCTTTCCCTCACCTTTTCCTACCCACCTGTGTGTCTCATCACTTCCCTGAGAAGCGAGCATGTGCTGTGCCTTCAGGAGGCCTGGTACTTTCCCAGGGCCTGATCTTGGCCAGATCCCCCTCACCAGTCCCCTTTCCCTGACCCCACTTTACCTCTAGTCCTCACCTGGCCTCAGGGGTCCAGCTCAGAAAACTACCACAGGCCTGCTGCTGCCACCCATCCCTCCAGCCCCTGCTGCTGAACTTTGCTTCTTCTTCATGACCTAAAAACTGAGAATTTTCCTTCTGTATTTTGGTTTCTGCTAATTGTAACCTCCTTAAGCATAAGGTTCAGTAAGACACATACAACTTTGAAGTCTCAGTGCTGTGCATAAAGGTGTGTCTAATGCTTGTTGTCTGAAAAATTTACCTTCTTTTAATTTTAGGCACCGAATATTTGAAAGAAGAGGAGATGATCTATACACAAATGTGACAATCTCCCTAGTGGAGGCTCTGGTCGGCTTTGAGATGGATATTACTCACTTGGATGGTCACAAGGTAAGCAAACCAATTTTCCTGCCTTTTAAAGCCTTTTAAAAGATTTCGAATGGGGAGTTTTAGGTTATTTCAGCCTCTTCAGTCATTTAGAGTCACAGGGAACCTTCTCTCGGTCTTACTCTATCTCTCCTTGCTCAGCTGCTGAGCACCCAGCAGCGACAGTGCCAGGCCACTTGGAGTTGGTGGCATAGCCTTTGACATGCTCATTCTTATAACTTCCATTGGCAGAAGCCTTACTATTTTATTCCCTCTGTGTTTGCTTTTTTCTCTGTATTTTAAAAACGTTTTCCTTGCCTCCTGTCCTTTGCTGAGCTGTGCCCTCTGCCGAGCGCACCAGTGCTCACCAGAAGCCGTGCTGCAGTCCGTGGGTGTGCCAGTCCACGCCAGGCCGCTCCCTTTCGCTTTCTAGGTCCACATTTCCCGCGACAAGATCACCAGGCCGGGAGCCAAGCTATGGAAGAAAGGGGAAGGGCTCCCCAACTTCGACAATAACAACATCAAGGGCTCTTTGATAATCACTTTTGATGTGGATTTTCCAAAAGAACAGTTAACAGAGGAAGCAAGAGAAGGTATGGTGTATAATGAGTGTGCGTGCACATGTGTATGAGAGCAAAGCGACAATAAAAACAGAACTGTCCAATGACAGGAACCCTTCCTGTTAGCACTAAGGTAGCACAAGGGGGCAGTGAACTGATCTTTCTCTACAAAGGACGATAATAAAAACCCTGCCGTCACTGTGTGAAGAGGCCATGTGAGCAGGGCTTGAAATGTGGGTGTTACAGGTCGAATGAGAGTAAAACTAAACCACTTAAAATGAATAAACCAAACTGCCGGGGGGAAGATGCGATGTGCACTAGGAGGCTCAGAGCCCTGGGGCTGGATGTCTGTGCTGACTGCTTAAAAAGAGAGCCCAGTTTGGGGTGTTTAAATAATAAAAGAAAGAAAAATGATGGGCGAGATTGAAAACTGAAAAGAGATAGAAGAAGGAATGAAAGAGAGAGCGGGAGCGCTATCTTTCTTTGGGGTTACCTCTTTTCACCCCCTTTCCCCCGGGTTCTGTGGAATGGGGGCCATGTGGTGCGCAGGCCTGAGCCGCAGGATGCTGTGTGTGGAGAGCGCCCCCTGTGGCCATGTCGGAGGCTGGCGGTTGCTTATTTCATTCAGGTCTTTGGGTGTCATGCGTCTCCTGGGGTCTCTAGAAAAGTCAGATTTTGTTAATGTAGTCATCATTCATTCTTTCTGCAGGTATCAAACAGCTTCTGAAACAAGGATCAGTGCAGAAGGTATACAATGGACTGCAAGGATACTGAGAGAATAAAATTGGACTTCGTTGAAAATTAGTGAATCGGCAATATTTATTACCTGCAGGGTTTTTGTGTGTGGTTTTGTTTTTATTTTCATGCGCAAGTTTAATTTTTTTCCTATTGGTCATCATGATGTGAATAAGAGGGTGTAAGAATTTGTCCGTTTGCATTCAGACAAGAATGGCCAGGAAAATGGTTAACTAATACCTCTCCCTTTGGGGATACATTGCCTGGTGCTGCCACCTGAATTTCAAGACTTAAAGCTGCAGGAGGACTGTTAAGAACAAAAGAAACAATGGAAAGGGTTGGAGATAATGGTTAGTTACTCCATTCAAAATGCCAACTGGAGAAGTCTGTTTTTAAATACATCTTGTTATTTTTTTTCCTGACTCCTGTTTCTTTTCTCCTGTGAGCTACTTGGGTTGTTCTCTCCCCATTAAGCAAGATGGACATACAAGCATGCAAAAGAATGACAAGACGCAGTCCCCTGCTCCATGAGACACACATGGCATCTTCTAGCAAAGAGCTCGAAGAAACCAAGTAGATTAGAGAACAGGCTACAAAAATCAAGAGTATGCAAAGATCTGATTGTCCTCGAGAAAGTATATTTTCTCTCACTTGGGAACAATAAAATCCAATATGAATACTTTATTGTTGAGAAAATTTTCATGTATATAATAATCTCAGTCGACCTCATGATTAGGAAACCTTTGGTTTATTTTAAGAACTAGGCCCTAGCTATGGAAGTGAACTTAAAAAATTAAAATTACAAATTACATTTGCTTCCAGTGGCATCTGATTCAGAGAGCACATGACTGGAGTACATCTGTCTCTTGACCCCCTCAGTTTTTTACATTATATAGTCACATCTCTCTACTTCTCGTGTGCTTTGGGCTTCATGCCTCTGCTAGTGAATGTTTGCTTTTTTTTTTTTTGAAGGTAGTAAAATACAGCAGAACAAAGCCAATTAAGACAGTGTAGTGAAATTGATACAGAACTTCACAGCAGATTACCAGGATAACAGTAATAGGTATAATAGTATATCTCGTTTCCTTCACAATAGTTGTTCTTTCAATCAGGTACAGCAAAATTTCAATCAGGTACCGAATTTATAAAAACAATATTGATTAGAACAATAGCATTAATCAGAACAGAGCAAAACGGTGATAAAGATACTTGTCTTCAAAGAGATGGTAGAAGGAAATCCCCCTTATTTGCTGTAATGCATACATTCATCCTCCCAAGAGATGCTCAGATTTCTGGCTCCAACTTGCTAACGGGGGTGGGGTGGAGTGGGGTTAGGTGGATGTTTGATTCTTAGCCCACACGCTGGTAGGCTCACAGCCACTTCCCAGAGCAGTGAGCTGCCTGCTTGTTTTCCCAGCGCCCCAAGTTCCAACATGACGCAGGTCTCAGGAAACGCCGATGGTTCTTGCCCTGGAGCGGCCGCTGCTTGTCAAGCCACAGCCCTGTTTGAATGCTTTTGAATGGTTGCTACTGCAGTGTGTACAGCTGCCCTCCCACAGTCAGTGTAGTTCCTAGAGCATCTTTCCCTTCGGCTGTGCAGCGGCCATTGCAACTACCAGAAGTCAAACCATGTGAATATTTGAAGTTGGGTGGGCTTTCCGTGCATTTAAGATCCATTATGTATTGCATTGCCTCTAGTTGAGAGGCTCTGAGTTACCATCACCATGTTTCCCGTTATTTATCTTAGCTTAGGAGAATGCTTGATCATTACTTGGACTTGCTTTTCATTATTTCCCGTTTTCCAGTGTATACAAGATCAGTCAAGATGCTGAGAGCTGGAGTTACTAGCCTTGACTAGAAAGATCTCATGAAGGTAATGTTCTTCCTGTGAAAAACGTCAGTGGGGCCTTATCATCCTTTTTTGGCTGAGTTAACTAAATCATGGGATGGCAGTGATTTAAAGTTAAAGATACCGTTTCACTATCGGATCTGAGCTTCAGTTCTCTGTGAGTGCGTTATGCGAGGCACATAACCAAGATTTGTATTAATTTCTTGTAGTAAACTGTAGTGACAGGCGAAAGTGAAAATGGTGAGAGGATCATGAAACTGGACTCCCAGGTGCTTTCCTGGAGGTCGGTGCTCTCCACAGATGGAATGCTGCTCCCGGAGACAGCAAGCTCCCTGGAGACTGAAGATAACCATCTGTCCAGGACTGTTGCAGAATGGGCTCCTGGGCCTCCAAGGCTATAGCCAACACAGAGATTTCAAGCCAGAGATTTTCATGTACACATTAGCATGCAAAGGAGGTGAAAACATTTTCTTGAGTAAAAATGCTCCCTGAGTGCCTTACTAAGTGCTTAGTATGAGCTGGGTTCTGTTCCAAGTACTTCACATAGATAAGCTATTACAGGCATGAGAGATTTTTATTACTCAGTTTATGGATAAGGAGATAGAGCTACAACTTTCAGCTTGCAAGAGATAGGACATGAATCTGAACCCAGTAGCCTTCTCCAGAGAAGGGATTCAGCTGATGAACTCCTAAGTAGGGAAACTGTGCAAGGATGCCAGGTGATGATCAGAGAGCAGGAAAGAATGTCTTTAGACATGCAAGGAAGAAAAGTTGCTCCAGGAGCTAGGAAATGAGACAGAAAAGATGCTTGGCCTGGAATCAGGCTTCATCTCTAACTGGTGAAGCCTCAACCTGTCTGGGTCTGTTTTCTCATTTGCAGAGTGAAGATTATCCAGGGCGATATCTGTGCGCTTTTCACATCTGTTTATGCTCCCCGGCTGCATTCCCTGCTGGTGAGGTTTCTGGCTTCCTGAGTTGGGCGTGAGTGCTCAGAAATCACCATGGAAACGAGAAGATGTGGGAACCTACAGCCGAATTACAAAGTTGGGTTGAATGTTAGAAGCAATGGAAAGAGAAATTTATTCTATTTATTGAGAGAGAAGCTGCTACTAACATAACAACTTCTAAACAGAAAGACATGCAAGAACTCAGGGAAATCAGAGAAGAAAAATGCAGCTGGTCAGGTTCACATTTCTAGTGGTTCAGTCAGTGAAATAAATGGTCCCAGCACTCACGGTCAGTTTGAATTACAGGCAAGGGAGTTCCCGCCAAAGTACCCAGAATCCTAAGGGAGGGAAATATTTTTGAGTGGAATATTTTTGGGGACAATCACTATTAATGCAGCCATCTTAAGAATGACAAAATTAAGCCAGGCATGGTAGGGCAGACCTGTAATCCCAGCACTCAGGAGGCTGAGGCAGGAAGTTCACTGTGACTACAAGGCCGGCCTGGGCCACATAATGAGTTCAAGATCAGCCTGAACTGCATAACAAAAAGCAAAACAAACAAACACCACATAGAAGGCTGTTTCCTCACAGAGTTGAGAACTAGTGTAAATTCTGTAAAGCAGCATTGTCCTACACGGTAGCTACATGTGACTATGGAGCAAATGTGCTGAGCTAAACCAAGGGGTGCTCTGAAGTGTACAGTATACACTGGACTTCCCAGACTTAATTTTAAAAAAGAATGTCAGATATTTTAACTTTTTATATTGACTATATGGTAAATAGCATTCAAAATTTTTGGTAAAGTATTTTATTAAAAATAAAAGTCAGGTGTGGAGGTACCGGTCTGTAATCCCAGCGATTGGGAAGGCTGAGGCAGGAGGATTGCAAGTTTGAGGTCAGCCTGGGCAATGTAGCGAGACCCTGTGTCAAAATAAAAAGGGCTGGTATGTAGCTCATTGGTAGAACATCGCCTAGCGTGCGTCAAGGGCTTGGGTTAATGTATGTACTAAAATGTATTCCAAGTTTTCTTTTTTTTTGGTATTTAAAATGTGGCTACTAAAATGTTCAGTTACGTGTATAGTTTGTGTTACATTTGTGTTGATAGCACTGCTCCAGAGCCTTCCGCCTGCTAGCCGGGTCACCCCTCTGCACCGAAGCTGGTGCTTTAGAAGGGCCTGGGATTCACCCTGTTCAGTTACCTCTCATTCGAGCCAGCCGAGTGGCCCAGGTGGTCAAATGGTTTGAGATCCCTCCGACTGATTCATTCCGTATTTTGTCTGTGCCCTCCACTTTCGGTCTGCGCACTGTATTGGCTGAGACATAAGATTCTCACCCAAATGGTAGGTAAAAGTGCTGCCAAGGTATTGAAGCCAATCCTGGGTCTTTCTGCTAAAATTCTCTTTTAGGTTCATAATCATGAGAACAGGGTAAGGGGCCGTCAACCACTATGAAAGTAACTAATTTTGCTTCTAGCCATATCTCTTTAGTGTACCTGTGAGGGTACGTCAAGAGGCCTTGAAATCCAGTTATTACCACAATCTGTCAGGAATAGGACGCGTGTGACAGTGCTTATTCTTAGGGGGCCCATGCCGAGTCCTAGCGACCAGCTCTCTCACACCTAGGTGCTTAAAAATGATACCCACTTTGGCGTCCTGAACTTACCTCCGAGGAAACTGTCCATCTTGAGTTTCAGCCCTTCTCTTCCAGTGCCTTAAATCAACATGTTTAGCAGCTCTCCGTGTGCTCTCAGCATTCTGAGATTGTGTCCAGTCCAGAAAACATGGTTTTCCTCAGTGTCATTGTGTTTCTTATAACCAATCAGGTCTTCTCCACTGGTCTACCATTTGGTCTCACTGACATTCATTCTGCCCCTGATATTTCAGACGTCATTTATTTCAACAGGCTATAGAAGCAAAATGGGAAGCTTTATCCACTGTAGTAGTTACTATGCATATGTTCTAGAATCAGACTTAGCACCTTGGAATTCTAGTTCTACCACTGTCTCCATCAGTAAAATGCTGTTAATAGAAGTATCTACATAATAGAGTTACAGCTGCAATACCTCTCTTGGGACAGACCAGCAAAAGGAGTAAGTATCCCTGTGTTGTTACTAAGGTTAGGGAGGTCTTTCTAGTCTCTCCCACTTGCAATAAACAATGTTGATCTCCAGATGGCGCTAAAATAATGGTGTGAGAGCTGTAAAATCAGCCCTCCGACTCCAGGTTTTTTGAAGGCATTTTCTGGTTATTGCTGCTACATCAAGTATGGTGGGGCACACCTCTAATCCCAGCACTCCGGGGGCTGAGGCAGGAGGATTGCTGCCAATTGGAGGCCAGCCTGGGCTACAAAATGAGTTGAAAGCCTGAACTGCATAGTGAAAGCCTGTCTCAAAAAGACCAGGAAAGGACTGGGGATTTAGCTCAGTGGTTTAAGTGCCTGCCTGGCAAGTGCAAGGTCATGAGTTCAATCCCTGGTACCAAAAAAAGAATAGAATTCTTTGGGGGCTGGGGATTTAGCTCAGTGGCATAAGCGTCTGCCTTGCAAGCATGTGATTGTGAGTTCAATCCCTGGTACCGATAAAAACTAAAAAAAAAAAAAAAAAAAGGCCAGGAAAGAAAGAAAAGAAGGAAGGAAGGAAGGAAGGAAGGAAGAAGGAAAAAAAGAAGTCAAGCTAGTAAATAAAACACATGATGATAATTTTCAATGCAAACTCAAATAAATAATCCACATTGACTTCCCCTCTGTAGAATCTTTTAATCCTAGAAGACAGATCAGATTCCTCGTGGGCTGTGTTTTGATTTAGAGCGCAATTTTACTAAAAATAAAAACAACAAAATTAACTTTAAAAAACACACCCACAAAAGATGGCTCCTGAGCATTAACAACAGTTGTGGAAACCGCCATGCTGATCATTAGACACAAATCATGTACTTGAACCTGCCTCTTCTTTGAGCTGGATCATTAAGCTAGGACGTCGGGAAAGGTGACGGACGAGGTTCTGAGCCAGGTGTCTGAAGAGTCAGCTTGTGGTATCCCTGGGGATGCAATGGAGGCACCTGGCTGGATTCAACCCACACTAACTGGGGCTGTGGATTGATGAATGGACCAGTGTCAACCCGGAAGGGAGGCAGGCTCTGCTGGCACAAAACAGAGCTATATTCTCAGTCCTGGTCTGTTCTATACTTCTTCTGGTGTTCAGTGTCCCAGGAAGAGCAGAGATGCCACATGCCTTCTATGTGCACAACTCACAGAGCTCCCACAACTCTAACATGCTTGTCAGTCCAGAAGGTCCTGAGACAGGTATGGACACAGCTACATTAGGGCCAAACAAACAAATTTGGACTCTTGTACAGTGTCTCAGGGTCAGGGAAGCAACTTAACCTGGGGGAACAGAAGGGGGCTACTCCAGCTCCATGCACAGCATTCATTCAACAGCAATGTTGTCAAGTTGTCACTTGAATTGATGTCACCCACCACTGACACAGGGGTTTTGTACTAAATTTTGTGGGCAGAGTAATTATAACAAAGTGGGGTTGGGTGAATAGAAGGTCTAACCATCAGAGCCATCATGAGGAGCTGTAAGCCTTCAAATCATAAACTAAAGACTTTACATGTGTGAGTTCACACCTCTGTACTTTACGGTTTGTGTGTTAAGGAATTTTGATATCAGTTGGAATAGGAATCATTGTCTAGTTAATTTTGATATCAGTTGGAATAGGAATCATTGTCTAGTTAATTTTGATATCAGTTGGAATAGGAATCATTGTCTAGTTAATTTTGATATCAGTTGGAATAGGAATCATTGTCTAGTTAATTTTGATATCAGTTGGAATAGGAATCATTGTCTAGTTAATT